>CM045740.1:35658224-35693224 GCA_024760905.1 Plotosus lineatus | reverse complement strand
GTAATATATAAAGATATACAATTATCCCAGCACTCTACATGTAGTTGTTTGTTGGAATTATTTTTCACTTTTTTTAATTTTTAAAAATTATAAATGTGAATTATCTGAAGAACATAGAGTATTGTAGTTGATTCGGAAATATAATGATGCTATTTCTCAAAATCTTTTAAGTCCTGTGTGTCCTGATAGCTGTCCTTGTACCGTGTGCCTTAATGGTTATCAGCCATGTAATATGAGTTTAGTTTGAATAACTGAATAATGCTTTCATTGTATCTGATACACTGTAAGAAATATAGACTTTTTAATAAGTATTTAAATGTAAAACTACATGAGATAATTTCTGCTTTTTGAGCTTGGCTACTCATTGGTTTAATCCTAAACAAGCTTGTAAACTGGCAGTAACAGCCGGAATCCTCCTTGTTGTTTTTTGGGGTTTTTTTTTTGTTTGTTTTTTTCTTCTGCACTCAGATAAGGGTTGTTTTTCTGTCTTGGCAGGACACCATAAAACAATAAAACCCATGCTGCAGTTTTATATGAAGTCAGAATGAGCTCAGTAAAAAGATTGTGCATCATGTGTCCCAAATCCCTTTGAATCTGAAAAGTGTCATACAGTGGTGTCTCACCAAACGAAAAATGCAGGTTAAGAAAAGCATTTTCCTCAAAATTTTGCCTCAGGATATGAAACAAGTTCACGTTACGAAAGCGCCATCTTAAAAATTCAAACGTGCCATTCAAACATTCAAACAGTGCACAAGCTGCTTTCCCATCAATGACGTTCAAACATCCCGCCCTGCTGGTCTCCCATTGGCTAACAACTGAGCTGTTGTTCATGTCGTCTTCACTCAAGCGCCATCTTGGACAGGGACGCCATCTTGGACAGGGATGAAATCTTGGACAGGGACGCCATCTTGGACATCATTGCCTCGGGGGAATGACGCATCTACCTCCCATTGCCTATTACGGAGCTGAATCCACCATGCTTTTCGTGTAAAGGACAGAGTTACGGTTGTTTTATGCTTTATTTCTTGACTCAGGCTTTTAACCTTCCATAAACATTTGTAAGATTATAACTCTGCGAAGAAGACATGGTCAACACGCGCGCACACACACACGCACGCCCGCGCGCGCACACACGCACGCCCGCGCGCACACACACGCACGTGTGATTTCCGGTGCGAGTGAGGAGAAGAAACGGGCTCGAGTGATATCACAAAAGAATATGGCCATACCCGTTCACCATCAGTACGATATTGAAGCAGAAGGAGGTCTTAAAAGGTATACTTTTATCATTTTTAAAGGGTTTAGGGGGTAGTATTGGGAGCCTTGGAACAAATCACGCATTTTACATGTAAAATGCGGTTCAACTTAGGAAAAAAGCTCTGGAACGGATTAATTTCGTAAGGTGAGGTACCACTGTATTTCATATTTGCTAATCTGACAACACATGCTCTAAAAAAACTTCAAAAGTTAACAATGGATTTGGGCACTAACTTTCAGCACATGGCATGTGGGTGTGACAAACTTTCTCGATAGCACACTTAGAAAGTTTCCAAAACGTAAGCCCTACTGGGTGTATTACGTGTGTGTGTGAACCAAATAAAGCAAGCCCATGTAACGTCCTAAAATTTTAATTATTTATTAAAAATAGTTTTTTGAACCCATATATTAAATCCATCAAAATGTTGGCCATTTTATTTTAAGGCTAAAATTTTGTGAGGTAAATTATAGTCTTTATACTTGCATTCATCCTAGAAATTGATCTGATCAACCCCAATATGGGGCTGTGTCGTCCCGACATGGGGAAAATTCCGTTACAAAAAGCCTGAGCATGGCTGCACCTCAAAATCTGATGTCTCACTGTGCAACGGTAAGGCGTGTTATAGTGCAGTACCTTTAAACATAACTATAATCCAATTTGTCCCAAATTTCAGATTTTAAAAGTGTTCTATCTTGAACATTTGGACATGCCAATACAGGGATCCCTCACTTTCCGCTGTTAATTGGGACTGAGATCCCCGTTGTGACTGCCAAATTCCGCGAAGTAGGATCAACACCAACCTGACTGACACATACGTTTTGATGGGGGGTTTTGGGTTTGAGCTTTTTTTTTTTTTTTGCATAATTGGCCTTGTTTTGCATATTTTCCTTAACTTTTCCCACAATTCTTCCTTAATTTCCTCATTTTTAATTCAATGAATATTAAAAAAAAACGCAATGCACTGAAGCCACATGAATTAAAGTGCAAAGTAGCGCGGGATCCCTGTACTTACATATACAGTAAGCCTCCGCCCACTTGCGGTTCACCGGCTCTGGCCCCGCATACTCTTGGATTAGCAGCAGCCCAGCAAATTACTGGCATGTGATTCAAATTTAGCCAATGGCAGAGAGCCTTTGTTTCTCCTTCCTCCTGATTGGTTGCACATGATGTATACACCTCTTTTTTTTTTTTTTTTCTTTTGTCACACAAGTTATCAACGTGATTGCCTGAATTGCAAAGTACATTTTTTTGGTGTGTTTTTACTTATTATTTTCAGCCCTATGATGTCACTCTAACGCTCTGCATTTTCTCTCGCTTCTGGTAAGGAACCTAAGCGCTTTATTTATTCATATCACAGTACAAAAGTAAAATGTTTTTACTTAATCATTACTACATTTGACTGCATTATTACTGTATTAATGAGTAACACTGTCTATAGAATGTGTTTAAGATGCATATTTTAGCTCATGTAATATCACACACAGGGTTTTAAAACCATATAAATAATTCGCGAATTTTCAGAATCTGCGGGTCGGGGGTGTAACGCAACCCCCATGAATAACGCGGGCTTTTCTGTATCTAGTTCAATGCCACCTACTCTTCTTCTTTTCCTTTTGGCTGTTCCCTTTTTTCAGGGGTCCCCACAGCGAATCATGTGATCTGGCATAGATTTTTAACGTCGGATGCCCTTCCTGACACAACCCTTTAGCAAGGGACAGAAACACGCTGACGGCTTTGCAGCTCCTCTTTACGAAAGTCAGCAATGGTATGGTAATGAAGACCAATTTGTTTTCTTTCTTTTTCCCTTTTCTCGGGAGTCACCACAACGAATCATCTGATTCGCACGTTTGATTTGGCATAGGTTTTTACGTCGGATGCCCTTCCTGTCACAACCCTTTTAGCAAGGGACAGAAACACGCTAACGGCTTTGCAGCTACGCTTTACGAAAGTCAGCAATGGTTCTTTTACATGCCTCTCACCATAGACAGTGAGAGACATGGCCAGCCTTTGATAACCCAGTTAGCTGCACTGGGGGGGACAGTGGCAACCTTGTGGGGACTCAAACCCCCAACCTTAGGATCAGCAATCCTACGCCCTATCCACTAGACCACCACTGCCCTTAACGCCACCTACTGGAAACACGAAAAACTTCTTTAGCATGTTGTGGTGCGTTCAGGAACCAGGCTACATAAAGTGTAGCAACAGCGCCACCTCAGAAAACAAACCAAAAACGGTAATGAAGACCAAATTATTTTTTCTTTTTACGCTTTTTCTCTTTTCTCGGGAGTCCCCACAGCAAATTATCTGATTCGCACATTTGATTCGTCAGAGGTTTTTACGTCGGATGCCCTTCCTGTCAATCCTTTTAGTAAGGGACAGAAACACGCTGACGGCTTTGCAGCTCCTCTTTACGAAAGTCAGCAATGGTTCTTTTACATGCCTCTCACCATAGACAGTGAGAGACATGGCCCACCTTTGATAACCCAGTTAGCTGCACTGGGGGGGGGCAGTGACAACCTTGTTGGGACTCGAACCCCCAACCTTCGGATCAGCAATCCTGTGCCCTATCCACTAGACCACCACTGCCCTTAACGCCACCTACTGGAAACACAAAGAACTTCTTTAGCATGTTGTGGTGCTTTCAGGAACCAGGCTACATGAAGTGTCACAACAGCGCCACCTCAGAAAACAAACCTAAAAAAGGTAATGAAGATCAAAAAATTTTTTCTTTCTTTCGGCTTTTTCCCTTTCTCGGGAGTCACCACAGCAAATCATCTGATTCACACATTTGATTTGGCATAGGTTTTTACGTCGGATGCCCTTCCTGTCACAACCCTTTGAGCAAGGGACAGAAACACGCTGACGGCTTTGCAGCTACTCTTTACGAAAGTCAGCAATGGTTCTTTTACATGCCTCTCACCATAGACAGTGAGAGACATGGCCTGCCTTTGATAACCCAGTTAGCTGCAGTGGGGGGACAGTGACAACCTTGTGGGGACTCGAACCCCCAACCTTAGGATCAGCGATCCTGTGCCCTATCCACTAGACCACCACTGCCCTGGTAATGAAGACCAATGTGACCTCTAAAATGCATTGAATAATATGGAGTTATAAAAATGTATGCCTCCACCATTTGTTTTGCTACATGTAGGTAGGGGCAGTGGTGGCACATGGACAGGGCTGCTTACTTCATGCAAATGTGTATTTACTGTTGCATCTTTCTGGGTTGTCTGGTTTTGATTTTCATGCACGAATTGGATTGAGGGAATAGTTTATTTTTGACATTCATCCAAAATAATACAGTATATCCTCCACGTGATTAAAATGGCGTGGTTCTCTGTGTGTGAATTTCAATATGATCTACCTTATTAATTACCCCATTTAAAAGCTCCTGTTTTCTTTCAAACTTAAGGTACAGTACACACGTGGACATGAAGAAAATAATTAATTTCCATAATTTCTATAAAACACACCTTGAGTAATTTATTAAATTTCTATCAAACCGAGCCTGAGGACTCTAATGTATGTGCAGAGTCTGTGTGTACCACAGCGACACCAGCCACGGACGCGGCGGAAATACGTCATAAACATGCGCCGTCGCCTAATTACAGTCGCAACTGTTGGTGTTGTCGAATTCTTCCGGGAAGTTGCCTTCACTGTGATGATTTTAAGAAAAAATGGGAAAGCGGTATCATTGCGATTACTGTGATCGTAGCTTTCAGGACACACTGCACAACAGAAAGAAACATCTGAACGGCGTCCAGCACCAAAGAGCCAAAAAAGTTTGGTACGACAAGTTCCGAGGTAATGAGCATCGACCACTTGCTTGACTGCGTTCGGTTGTTTTCGTTGCTATTCCAGTGTTCGCTTTTATTAAAATGTCCAAATGTTCTGGGCGCTTCTGTTCGGGTCACAGAGAACAAGGTGAGGTTCTGGTGATATTTGATAATAACAAGTAAAAGAAGCAAATCTGGTCAAATGCTAAAATATCTCAAAAGATATCTCGAGGTTCTGAAGCAGAAGATAAAAATCTTGAGGGACTTGGAATTTGAAGGAGGCAGGAGCTGAACTGTGCCCTCTGGTGGTGGAGATAAAGGAGCAACACAAAAAGGCTTGTGGTGGGCATTGATTGGTTGATTTTATTTGATTTCAACATTTACAAATAATACTCGTACATATAGTGCAATGTATCAGTCAGTAATAATTTATACCGTACAATAGTTTATAATTTTGAGTTTCAAAAACATTTGTACAATGCTCACCAGTATATTGCTAATAAATAAAGTAAACTGAAATGATTTGCATTACTGATATAATATGAGGTATTCAACTATAGAAAATTAATATAAAGTATATAAAAATAAAATAAGACTAGATAAGAACAAGTATGGATGATATATATAAAATAAAAATTTGGTAACGGTTAGTTATACAAATGTAGATTAACAAATAAAATAAATAAAAATACCCTGGATAAGTAAGGACCCCTTTGGAAATAAGTACCAAACTTTATGGGATATCCTTGATTTCAATTACACCTCTCCAGGGTATATTTGTTTGTTTGTTTGTTTTATTTGTCGTATTTGTTCTACATTTGTATAACTCGTTAACAAATTTTTATTTAATATATTATCGATACTTGTTCTTATCTCGTCTTGTTGTTTTATTTTTACATATAGTACTTTATACATAATTTTGGTTTCCTATACTTGAATACCTAATTTTATATCAGTACTGCCAATCATTTATCAGTTTAATTTATTTATTAGTAATATATTGGTGTGAGCTTTGTACAAATAATTTTTTTGTTTTTATGCCATCCAAGAAACCTAAATTTATAAACTATTGCATGGTATGAATTATTATTGACTGATATATTGCACTATATGTACGATTATTATTTGTGAATGTTGAATTCAATCAATCAATCAAATGTTGAAATCAAGGATGGTCCATAAAGTTTGGTAAAACTTATTTCCAACGGGGTCCTTACAGCAGGAGCAGAGCACTCATGGAACATGGCTTTGCTTTCATGGTTGTGCCATGTCTGTCCGGCGTCTGCAAGTGACCAATGAAAGAAATTCAATGCTGCTACGTCTCCTGGTTGATGCTGATCGCCTGTTAGGTGTCCCAAATTGCATGATGACAGGCAGCTATTAGAAAAAAGAAAACTGGTTTATTATTAATTTCAAAACTCAATCATTTATTTTTTCTTTCATTTTTCTGTAACCACTTAATCCTAATTAGGGTCACGGGGAGGCTGGTGCCCATCCCAGCTGACTCGGGGCAAGGAGCAGATTACACCCTGGATGGCTCACCAGGCCATCCAACGCAGGGCAAAAACATGCTGAGGGCTATGCAGCTACTATTGTCCAAAGGCAGCAATGGTTCTTTTATATGAACCTCACACCATAGACAGTGAAGAGACATGGCTGACCTTTGATGACCCAGTTAGCTGTAATTGGGGGAGGGGGGGCAGTGACAACCTGTTGAGAGTCAGGCTTGAACCCCCAACCTTATATCTTAGATCCAGCACCTTTACCACCGGGGCCATGACTGCCCCATCAAGCCCACAAAATCGAGGATTGTACTCTAGGGACAATGATTTTCCGTTTGAAAAGTTGCTTTTTTTTTTCTCCGTTTGAGACAAAACATGATTCTGTTTCATTTCTGTTACGCAAGTTATGTATCAGTTTCTTGCAAAAACTGGCATTGAAATTCATTGTACATTATTGATTGTGCTATGTGCTGTTGGGACTTTACACTTTTTCGGTAAAACATTAAAAGAATTTGACCAAGAAGAATGGTTAATTTTTTATTTTATTTTATCTATATCATTTAAAATTGTATTATTTATTGTTTTGCTTGTTATCTGATGAAGTTAAATTCAAAAAAAAAAAAAAACAAGATCAAGGTCACCATGTACAATCCCAACTAAAAATTACTAAGGGGGACTCGTCCTCTAAATTTGATAATCCTGTCATTTCCTTTACAAGTTATCACACTTAAAAAGCCTTGAAAAGTGCTATATATATACATACATACAGTGATACCTCAGCTCACGAACATAATTGGTTCCCAGAAAGTGTGTGTAAGGCGAAAAGTTCGTCTTCCGAACATTTATTTCCCATAAGAAACCATTAAAATGAGAATAATCCGTTCCCAGGTCCCCATAAAACATAATTTTCTACTAAATAAGCCTTAAAACTACACAAAAATATACCTGATTTTATGTATAATAAATGTCTATTGTATTGTAATTAAAGAAATAAACTGTACTGTATAATAAAGTCGTTTTATTTACCTTTGTGATGGTAGTTGATGGCTTGATGGAATGGAGTGGGAGGAGGAGGGAGGGAGGGACTTACTGTTTGGAAGGAGAGTTTGGAAACGCCTACTGTTTGGAAACACCCTTAGCCACACACGCACCCTTAATAGCTTCCTTGTTCTTAAGGATGGGAGCAATGGTAGACTTAGCGTACTGGTACTGGGACGCTGAGTCACACAAACGCACACCTCGTTCGTGTTTTTCAATGATCTCCGCCTGTCGTGGGGTCTTTTTCGGTCCCACAATACCAAAAGTACACTCACTATGGTCCAAAATGTCTATCAAACACAAACCACGTCCGCACTCAAAGAAAGGGGGTGACGAACTGTGACGCCATGAGCGTGCGTCAGCTTCTCGTGGCCGCCACCGTGGCGCTGTTCGACCGCGTGGTTTGATTCGTCCGCCGAAAACTAGTTCGTCAGCAGAGACTATATGCTCACAAATTTAATGTTCTTGAGGCGAAAAGTTCGTCAGCGGAGGTTTTACTGTATATATAAAATATACATACATACATACATATATGTGGGGCCGGTGGCATAGTGGTTAGGGTGCTGTGCTCATGATTGGGAGGTTGTGAGTTCGAATTCCACTGAGACCCTCACTTTGTTAAGACCCCTGGGCAAGGTCTCAATCACAAGTGTGCCTCTGTTCACCCAGCAGTATAAATGGGTACCAGTAAAATATACTGGGAAGGTAACCTGCGATGGACTAGCGTCCCATCCAGGGGGAGTTGAACTCCTGGTCGCTTCACGCTACGGAAACTGGGGATAAGCACCGGCCTGATGAGCCACGAGGCTCGGGTGTAGAAATCCAAGACTTTACCTTTACCTACCATATATAACGGAATGTTTCAGATTTAAAATCGCAGCAAGATCACCCATGTACAATTCAAATCAAAACACTCCGGAGAGAGCCAATACACCAAATTTAGTGAGCCTCTGGAACTGTCCTTCGAAAGTTGTCTCACTAAGAATTCGTACAGAAGGGTAAGGCTCCCGCTTATGACCGGTTTGTATGACCTGTTAGGGTGATCATTTTGTAAGGAAATGATGACTGGAGCATGTGGACCCCCGTGGTCTATTTCGGTGTCATTAAAACTTTTGGCCTTCAAATCCTTAATGTCAGACACCAGTAATTTCTTGGATATTCAGATCGATTGTGAGAACTGCAATCCATATAAAAATACAGAATTGACAAAAAAAAGAAATAAACCAATTTACTGTTTTGTCAATTATTAATATTAACTTAACCATTTTAGTTCAAAGAACATTGATTAAAAAAAATATTATTTCTTCGTAGTGCAAAATGTTCCTATAGTGAGGTGAATTTATCCAAGATAAACCTAATAATGCTTTCCAGGTCCCCCAAAATACCCAACATAATCCCTTGTGTATTTTCAGTGTTCTTTACTGTGAACTTTTTCTCTTTTTTTTGTACAGTGATCCATCAATAAAGGTCCTAAAAATGTTGAGCTGATTACCCAATATTTGTCCTTTTTTTATAGATGCAGCCTCAATTCTGAAGGATGACAGAGCAAAACAAGCCTGCAAGAAGTTTTTGCAGACAGGTAAAACTCCCAAGAAAACGTCTGTTTCTAGATTTTTACGTCGACATACATATTTTAAGCATCTCAGTTAAAATAGCAGGTTTTCGATATTAACCCTCAAGCGATCAAGCTATTTCGGTGATTAATATGACCGGGTGGGGTCATTTGTGACCCCATTGACTTTATAGAGGAATATTTCTACATAAATGATTTGTTTTAAGGATTCTTCATATTTATTACACAACACTTGTCTGTTAATTTTGTAATATGCATGTTATCTTTTACTTCTTTGCATTTTTTTTCTTTGCATCAAAAATGAAAACGAATCATTAAAAAATAGTTACTTTGCATAAAATATATAGTACAATGTGGTCGGATAATTTAAATATGGTAATAGAAATAATAATTATTTGGCTGAACTCTCTGAAACATGTAACTGTGAACATGAAGAACCATCAATACCATCTGAAGCTCAGATCTTCCGCTGGTCATAAGTGACCCCGCATAAGTTTGGATTATACTCGCCATACGGATTGGCTAATCCTTTCAAAATGCTATCAACAAATGCAAGACAAATAGACTGACAAATTCTTGGTAGGAAAGTTTTTTCGATTAAAATTAGAAAAATGGCGCACGAATATATGACTCCACTCGGTCTCTAAAAGGTTAAAAAAATATATATATCAAGATTAGGGTTATAATGTTATAGCAAGCAACAAAGTTATAGACGAATTAAAAAAAATCAATTACTTTGTCAAATAACAAAACATTTTGATTGTAATACAACAGATCTTGATTGGGGGGGTTGTTTGTTTGTTTTATTTTCAATAAATTTTGTTGCAAAATAACATCAGATTTAGCAGATTGCAAGGGACTTATGGTTGGTGTACGTATTCGACGTAATAAGCCCCTCCCCCCAGTGTTTTTGATCTTGCGTCGGATAACCGCCCATGTGTACTGGGAGCAAAATCGTAAGATCAAACTTACCAATTTTAGTCTCTGTAACGGTAGAATGAGGCGCTCACTGCCTGTAAAAATGAGTTTACACAGTATTTCAAGACCCCCTGCCACTGGGGAATGTCTACAATGTTCAACAACACATTTGATCGTTCCGCCATGCTTTCAGAAAAACGGGAAAATATTTGCTGTGTTCTCTTGGTAAATGTCCAACAACCGATGAACCATTAGAAACTGCTACAGCAAAACTATGGGATGCTCTGAATGAATGGAGCAATGAGCCAGATATGGACCTATCAGAAAGTGATGACGAGGATTTTTCACCCAGTTCTTTCCATGTGCTTGTTTGTGTTGATTGGTTCAATTCTGGCCATGCGCTTGTTTGTGTCATTTGTGTTGATTAGTTTAAACATGCCATGTGCTAAAGTTGACATTCATGTTGATTTTTTTTTTTTTTTTTTTTTTTTTTTTTTTAAATGCTGTTTTCTGTTTATTTTCAGCTTTCATATAAGTCATTTGGTTGATACCACAAAATGAATAATACAAATACCAGTAAAACTGTTTTATTGTTCTATTATTATTCATGTTTTCCACCTTGATGCTAATCAGCACTTACCGTTCCACTCTGCTGGTAACATTTTAATAAGTGCCCACCCACTTCAATTTTTTACGCGCCCTGGGTGCTTATCACGTCGAAGACAGTATGCTATTGTTTTAACTCTTATTGCTGTGCAACACACCGTTAAATAAAAGAAACAAAGAACAACAAACAAACCTGGAAATCCCGTGTGTGTGTGTGTGCGTGTGCGTGAGAAAGAGTAGAAATAACACACGTCTCTTCAAAATATGCTTCTATTTATTTTTCAGGAAAGCACAAGTGTAGTAATAAATAAATGAGACACAACGTACATATTTCATGGGGATCTCCAATTATCGGCATTGTCTCAGTCAATAAATAATGAATGTGCATTTTAAAAATTTTTTGCAGACCATGGATTCAAAAGTGTTATAAAATAAAAATGATGTCAAGATATTACAAATATAGTTGGGCTTTTTTTATAGGTTTAATCAAAGCCACTGTATTGATGACAGGTGTATTACATTTGTTTTTGTACGAATGTGATAGTTTTGCATGTGTGAAAATTAAAAAAAAAAAAAAAAAAAAAAAATTACAGGGATCCCTCACTTTCCGTGATTAGTTGGAACCGAGATCCCCCCGCAACCATCAAATTCCGCGAAGTAGGATCAACCCCCCGCCCCCCACTGACGTATACGTACATGTATGTGTATATAATATCAATAAATGTATATTCAATTCTTTAAATGCTTATATTAACAATTAAAAATTTTAAAAATAATGCATAAGATGTAAATAAAATAAATACACATACACAGATGCGCACATCACATAAAAATGTAAGTTGTTTTGATGAGGGGTTTGGGGTTATTTTTTGTTTGTTTGGGTTTTTTTTTGTTTTGTTTTGTTTTTTTGCATAATTGGCCTTGTTTTGTGGCATTTTCTTGAATTTTTCCCCTCTTCTTCCTTAATTTCCTTATTTTTTTAATTCAATGAATATTTTTTTAAAAGCTCGCGATGCACTGAAGCCGCATGAATTGGAGCACGAAGTAGTGAGGAATGACTGTATTTGTTTTCATTTAATATAATTAAAGCTGATAAAGAGCTGCCATTACTTATCTTGGTTCAGATTTTTAAATATGACAAAACCTGCAATTTTGAAAGGGTTGTTTATATATTTTATTCTCGTGGCTTCAATGCAAACCAAATAAGACCAAACTTCTCAGCTGACTACATTCATGGTTAAGTTAATTATACGATTATTATGAACATTATTTGGGTTGTGTTGTTGTTGCTATTGTTAAACTGCATTCTATTGATACTTGTTTGACTCACTTTCAGGTGTGTGTGCTTTTGGCCCCAGTTGTCGGTACTCACATATGTCTGAACAGGACACAAAGGAGTTGGAACAATTTATTAATGGTGAGATCTTTTATTTGTTGTAGTGCCAGAAGTTTATGAATACCTGATAATCAAACGTCTGGTTTTAGTCATTCCATTCCACATTTAGTTCTATTTTGCTATAATAGGAACCTTACACTCTCTCTTGACATCTCTGTGCTAGTTTGTAGAATGGGATTTGTCCTAATTTAGTCTTAAAAGCATTTGGGCAATTTAATAAAAATGGGACATCACCAGGCAAAATTAGTTGATGTGTAACTCAAGATTTTCTTTGCTTGAGGATATTTCATGGGAACTCAGAAAAATTTTGATGCTTATCAGCCTGGAAGAGGTTACAAAGCATCTCAGAGTTTGAACTCGACCAATCCAGGTTCTCGGTTTTTTATTAAAGTCCTGGCTTTGAAAACAACATGACTAGTATAGTGTGGTGGAGGCAATATCATCCTTTAAGGCTGTTATTCAGCTGGAACTGGGTCTTCACTCAAGCTGGAGAAAATGAAAATTCCAATTACAAGTCAATTTTGGCATTAAACCTGCAGGACTTTTAGCAAGATGACTGCTATCACAGTCCAACAGAATCGGAACATTTTTATAAGGAAAAGTGGGCAAAAATCGCCAAGTCATGATGTGCTTGCCGATGGACTCCTACTCAAAAGGAATACAGTTGGCCCCCTTCTTACGAAATTAATCCGTTGCAGCACCTTTTTCGGAACCTGGAGTTTCCGTAAGTAGAGGCGCCTTTTGCATGTAAAACGCGTGATTCGTTCCAAGGCTCACAAGACTATCCCATAAACCCTTTTAAAAATTAAAAAAAGTACACCAAATTTTGTATGAAATATGTTAAAAGTAAAAAATATATATTTATTAAACCATTTTATTCACGTATTTATTAATTAAACCATTATTCAACATTTTTTTATTAACCAGTTTTTTCTTCACCAAACCAAACAATATTAAACATTTGTGATGCGCTCCACCAAATGCGGGTGGCATCGTGGCTGACACCGGAGCTTTTGGGGGGGAACGCGGCTTGTCCGGACCTCCGATCTGTCAAGCAGGCAAGTGCACTTTGAACACTTGTTTAGTACTCAACATTCACTTGTTTGCTTGAGGGATCGGAGGTCTGGATGAGCCGCGCCCCGTCTCGGGGGCTCCGGTGTCGGTTGCCACGTCGCCCACACTTGGGAGAACGCGCCACATTTATTAAACATTTACTGAGTTAAACAACTTAAAAAATGAAAAATCAGCTGCAATAAGCACTTTACTATACATCCATAAATACCATTAACGTATCTCATAAAACACCCTGAAATCAATTATTATAAACATAACATTGTAAAATAATATCAAGTATATCAAATAATATCAACATCAATTTAAAATTAGTTAAATTCAAGCAAAATAATTTCAAATTGATAAATTTTAATCAAATTCACTCATCAAATATCAAATACAGTATCAAATATAACCTTGAACATTCGTTATGATGCGATCTTTCTGCTTGTAAATGGTTCCGATGGTCGACGGATGGTCACATGACAAAAGCTGAACCGACTCACTTTACATGAAGCTTAAAACAACCATTCAACACTTAGAATATGTGAGGCGCTCAATACCGAAAGTAATGCACTTGCTTGAAACAAAGCGCGGGTTATGCGGACTTCCGGCTTTCAAGTGAGCAAGGGCTTCGTTGAACTCGTTTAGTACTCAGCCTGCACTGAAGTGAATCACCAGTAGAGCAGAGAGTTCTCTCTTTTCTGGATTCAGGTTTTCATATTTTACAACTCTCTTTGCTTAACTGAGTATGCATGGTAGATTGTGCCGATCCGAGCAGATAGTTAATTCATCTCTGTGTATGAGACTTGCACGCACGCTAGTAGGCTTACGCTTCTGACCAACCATATTTGCTTCGGGTTACAAAGGTCCGCAAAACAGTGTAAACACAAAGATCATAGAGACGACGTCTTAACACAGGAATAACACGTTATAACTGATATATTTATTTATTTATAACTCAACTAGGAAGAAGGAGGGGCATTCAGCGTACTACTTAGGTACGTCTAAATTCAAAATTTGACTTTTTTTTTTTTTTTTTTTTTATGTAAAACAGATGAACGTAAGTTGGGGAGTGTCTGTACATCTCTTCTTGACATGTGTGACAAACAAGCATTATAGGTAGAGTACTATGGAGATTCAGCTCCCTCCTGGCTAATCGGAGGTCAATGGGGCGGGATGTTGGGAGACAGCCAATGAGAGAGCAACTTGCACATTGTTTGAATGGCGCGTTTTCATGTTTGAATGGCGCATTTGAATGGCGCCTTTGGCGCTTTTCGTAAGAAGAACTTGTTTCGTATACAGAAGACACAAATTTAGGAAAATGTTTTTCGTATACTGGATTTTTCGTATTCAGGGGTTTTCATAAGAAGGGGGGGCAGTGGTGGTCTCGTGGTATAGGGCACTGGATCGCTGATCCAAAGGTTGGGGGTTCGAGTCCCACTCTGCACAGGTTGTCACTGCCCCCCCCCTTTCTAGTGCGGCTAACTGGGTTATCAAAGGCGGGCCATGTCTCTCACTGTTTATGGTGAGAGGTTCATATAAAAGAACCATTGCCGACTTTCGTAAAGAGTAGCTGCAAAGTCGTCAGCGTGTTTTTGTCCCTTGCTAAAAAAGGTTGTGACAGGAAGGGCATCCAACGTAAAAACCTCTGCCAAATCAAACATGCGAATCAGATGATTCACTGTGGCGACTCCCGAGTAAAAAAAAAAAAAAAAAGGGAAAAAGCCGAAAGGAAGACAGACAGGGGTTTTCATAAGAAGGGGGCCAACTGTACTGGCATGAATTCAAAAGGTGTGTCAGGAGAGAGATTGTTAGTTTAAGGGTGTGCACATATCTTCAGCATAATTATTACATTGCTTGTTATTCCTCTATTTGAATGGTCTGTGTAGACTTGTGTTCATTGTATTGTGAGAAAGTGGTACAATTTAAGAAGTTCTTCCAGTTTATTTTCTTCAAAAATGTATTTAATTGGAATTTAAGGAAATTCACTGAACAGTAAATAAGCAATTCCTTAATTCCCCAGATGAAAGCGTGCAGGTTGTGGGCCTGGACCAAGAGAAAACCTCCACTGAGCCTTCACTAGAGGATTGGCTGTCCAAGAGAGAGAAAAGTGCAGCACCATCTTCAGGAAGGTACCGTATGTACTGAAGCCCCAGTCAGGAGAGTTTGTCGTGTCAAAACACTAATTTATTAGAAATTCTCCTTAGTTGTACACTTTTCTTGAAGGCCACATGCTATGGGAATCCATACATATTATAAACTCGGTATAGGCTATACAGAGGTTACATAAATTTTAAAGCATGCCCCCTGCTCCGGAGTGGCACATCAACAATGTGCACGACTCGTGACCCAGAGATCGCAAGTTCGAATCTGGATTAATGTCACGGTCTCCGTAGCTGGGAGTCCATTGGAGTTAATTGGCCGAGCTCTCGCGGCAGGAAGGGACAGCACACGCTCACGTCCATGTTATTCACAGTGACCTTTCTGGGATTTTCCCCATTATCAGTATGAGTTGGAAAGCTGATCTAGGTTGTTACATTAGCCCAAAATTGATAATAAATCCCCAGGTTTTATTATTAAAAACCTATTAAATTGAATTATGCTACATTTTCGGTCAGACTTGTGCAAAATGTTTGAAAAGGGAAAGTAAAACTTTCAAGAACCTCTGCAGGAGGTTTGCAGATTAAGCACCTGTGTTTTACAAGGAGAGTGTTCAATGTTCTTCTGCAAAAATGCTCTTGCATACCACATTTTTTCCCGCAATATCCTTCGGGTGCTTTCAGTTTAAAATAACTTGATTTTGGAACACGGGTAAATCTTGTGAGTATCATTTTTCTTCTCATTGGGAACAGTAGGATCATCAAATCAAGAAGTTGGTTGGGCTTTCAATATCAAAAAGCAAGGTTGTATATGTAGCCAGTGCAAAAAAAAAAAAAGGAATAAATTAAAGTAAATAAAAATATATAACTGGTTGACACACGCACTAATTCTTCGGTTTTGATTTTAACGTGACCCCTGATTTTTTTTGTTTTTGTGTTTCAGAGTTTTTAAAAGAGAAGAGGAGCCGAAAACATCTGGTATTGAAATTCCAGCATTTCTGCTTTCCATCCCAGATCTCCCTCCATCATTACTGCCGCCGCATCCTGGTGGATGGAGATCCAGGGTCCACACTGACTGGGGTTGAAATCAAATTTCTGCATATTATGCAATCGAAACAATATGGCTGAATATGTATGATATGTTTATGGACATTTGGCCCGACCATCACGCTCCAGTATGTTTTTGAATATCCCATTCCAAAACCGAGTATTTATACCCATAACTATAACTCCCACCTTTTTGCGAAGTAGATTTCCGAGTGTGAACATTGGGATTTTTGATAATCCGTTCATTCATTTTCTGAACTGCATCATCCTAATTAGGGTCACAGGAACACTGCTGCCCATCTCGGCTGACACTGTACGAGTGCAGGTTACATCCTGGACAGTTCGCCAGGCCATTGCAGGGCCAACATTCACACAACCATTCATACTCCCACTTAGACCTGGGGGTGATTTGCGATATGGAACAGCGAATTAACCTACTGTGCATGCTTTTGGACTGTGGGAGGAAACCGGAGTACCAGGAGGAAAGCCACACAAGCACGGGGAGAACATGCAAGCTCCACACAGAAATGCTCAAGCTGGGAATCGAACCCAGGACCTTCTTGCTGTGAGGCAGACATGCTAACCACTAGCCACCATGCTGCCAATTTTTGATAATTTCCTCACAAAATAATTACTGATGAGAGGCTGGTGTGTTCCAGTTCATACCAGACTGTCCATTGGGTTCAAGTCACAGTGGATCTTGCGCAAATGGGTAGTGTCATGCTGGAACAGCTTTGGTCCATTACAGTATTCAAAGACAGTCCAGATGTTTTTGTAATTCCAACTTTGTTCACCATTTAGGAGAACGTCAAAATATTGATGTTAAGGCATATATTTTTCACCATTGTGAAACCATTAATGCATTTATCAGTTATATCTGAGAATATTGACCTGCAGCTTGACTGATTTTTCTGCTGGAGTTATTGTATGTGGGGTTTTCTTGGTGGTGGTGATGTTATTGATGTAATTAATTACTTGTACAAATAAACACGAGAGTCATGAATTTCAGAGTAAGCCCTTTGCTGATGTTTTCGTGATTTGAAAGAATGCTATGATCTTCAGCAGAACTGGGTCGGTTGATAAATGTATAGTGGTAGTTGCTTTTAAATTAAAAGGGCTCATTTCTGCTGTGTGTTTATTTCACCGGTTAGTGAAGTTTATCATGGATAAGAAACAAGACTTTATTTCTGTGTTATAAAGACTTCTGACTGTCCTGATCTGTTTTTCTTCACAATGTTGAGTCCCTTCATTGTTGTCCTAATTCCCAAAGCTGTTGAATGAATTAATATTTTCTCTAAATTACCACAGATGTCAAGTGCACAGTGAAAAGGAGTTTGATTGTCTTATTAGAGTAGACATTCACACTGGGAAAAATAGGTTTAAACTTGGTATATTAATGATTGTGTTATTAATTAACTCACCCTTAATTTGAGCTAATAAATAAAATTAGAATGAGACAAACTGTCAACATTATTTTCATTTGTTGGGTGAAAAGGAAGAGAATGCATTTTTATATTAAGTAGGTCAAGTGCAGGATTACTGATCGCAAGATTGGGGGTTAAAGCCCGCCTCGCAATGGCTGGTCATTGCTGTCCCCCAGTGCTCGAACTGGGTTGTCAAAGGCCAGTCATGTTTCTCATTGTCTATGGCAAGAGGCATATAAAAGAACTATTGCTGACTTTCATAAAGAATAGCTGTGTAGTCTTTAGGGTGTTTCTGCCCTGCAATGGCCTGACGAACTGTCCAGAGTGCATTCTGCCCACACCCAGAGTTGGGTTATCAAAGGTCAGTCATGGTTCTCACTCCTTATGGCGAGAGGCATATAAAAGAACGATTGGTGACTTTCATCAATTGTAATCAGAATACATTATCGATCTCAGAGGAAATTGTGTGCAGACAGTTGCTCCATATAAGTAAGAGTGAGATAAAGTCTAAGAAAATAAGATATATATGGACGTGGTGAAGGAGGACATGAAGGCAGTTGGTGTAAGAGAAGATGCAGAGGATAGGGTGAGATGGAGGCAGATGATTCGTTGTGGCGACCCCTGAAGGGAACAGCTGAAAGGAAAAGATGATGATGATATAGTGGTACCTCACCTTACGAAATTAATTCGTTCCAGAGCCCTTTTTGTAACCTGGAATTTTCGTAAGTAGAACCGCATTTTACATGTACGTGTGATTCATTCCAATGCCCCCAATACTATCCTTTAAATATGATAAAAGTGTACTGTACCTTTTAAGGTACTTACTTCATGTTGACCATGTCTTCTTAGCAGGGTTATAATCTTAGAAATGTTTATGCACAGTTAAAAGCATGAGCCAAAGTTGCAATGAGCACACTCGAAAAATTCATGAAACAAGCTGCTGCTCAAGGGAGCTGCGTCATCCCTCCTAGCCAATGGGAGGCCAGCAGGGTGGGATGTTGGGAGACAGCCAATGGGAGAGCAACTCACGCATTGTTTGAATGGCGCTCCCTAAGGAGAACTTGTTTCGTCTACAGAGACAAAAAATTTATGAAAATGTTTTTCATAAACTGGATTTTTTGTTTTCTGGCACTATTGTGAGGAGAGGTACCACTGTATATACTAGTATATCAGGGATCCCAGATCTCCGCTATTTAGCGGACTTCCGCTATTTTTACTCACCTATTTAGCTGACTTCCTCTATTTTTTCTAAATTTATGCAATAAGTACAGTGTAAGACTGCTTACTAGTGCAGAGTAAATTTTGTGCCATTTTTAATGATAGTGTTAAACTATTAACATACTAACTTGGAGCAGGTATGCTCACTAGTTGAACACAAATGTTTGTTGTGATATGTCATGTGTTATGTGATCACTCGACAAATTAGTTCATAATTATTTCATAATTATGCTACACATGAATGACGAGCCACAGGGTTATGTTACTTGAATTGTTTGTGTCTATCTACACTGAAATATCCTTTTAATATTTTTTTACATTATTTAACCTATTTATGCATGTTACAAAACAATGATTAACTTGTTTGCATGTTTTTTTTTTTGTTTTGTTTTTTTTTTACATGTCATGCTCTGTCCCGTGCTATAGGGCGCTGGATCGCTGATCCAAAGGTTGGGGGTTCAAGTCCCACTCTCCACAAGGTTGACACTGCCCCCCCAGTGCAGCCAACTGGGTTATCAAAGGCGGTGAGTCTATGGTGAGAGGTTCATGTAAAAGAACCATTGCTGACTTTCGTAAAGAGTAGCTGCAAAGTCGTCAGCGTGTTTCTGTCCCTTGCTCAAAAGGGTTGTGACAGGAAGGGCATCCGACGTAAAAACCTCTGCCAAATCAAACGTGCGAATCAGATGATTCGCTGTGGCGACTCTCGAGTAAAAGGGAAAAAGCCAAAAGGAAGACAGACAGTACTTATTAGTTCGAAGTAGAGAGACTTTTATTTTGGTGAACTCTACCAAATCGGAAGTAAAACAATGTAATTTGAATATGGACTAACAATTAGCGCCAGAGGCTTTCTTAGAAAAGGATTTTAAATGGCATTTCTGAAGCGTCAACTAATATGCATTTTATTCACGTGATTGTCCCGATTGTGTTGGGAACGACAGTATATACACTATCCTCGAGTTTATTTATGCATGAAGGTAAGATTGGTTCATTTGCAAACGCTGCCGATGAGGCTTTAGCGACTGTTGTGTGTTAGCATAAAAGCTAAGCCCTAATCGTTGTATGTAAACAGGTCAAGGGTCATAAATTGCTCCCTCGTCAAAGCTAACTATGCTAGCTTGCTGGCCTAGGTGATAGTACTGTACTACCGTATTACCTCGATGCTGCATTTTTTTCTCCCTTTTGTATACCTGGTCCGGTACATTATTAATATGCAGATTTGTGTGGTAAGATAGATTTTAAAGATATATCGTATACTGCTACTTACAAACATATGTTTTTCCAAAACAAAAACACAACACCTCAGTCGTGGGCGTTCCAGGTGAAACATTTGCTGTTGATTTATTCTCTGGGATTTCCCTATTGAAAAATCCAGCTGGAAATAGTTTCTATATTCCTGTTAAATTTGTTATCCAGTTTGTTCAAGTAACAACGAAGCTGGAAAAGTAACTTTTGTTCAAGCTTGGTTGTCTCAACCATTGGAAGATGTTAGCTGGTCAGCTTTATTTGGATTTTTCAGGGAAGTCAACAATTGTTGGTTTTTAATTGTCTTATTTTTGTCTGAAATAGCTCAAAATAATGTGTGTATTTATACAATGTTGAATTAATAGCTTGTATGAAGAAACTGGTTCTGTCTGATTCAGTTATGTTTTGCATAGCTGGCTGTTGATCAAACCATGCTGGATTTTTTTTCAGAGAGTAAAGACACAACAACAGTCCCAAGGTTATAGAATCACTTACAACACAACTTTCAACGGAAAGCCTCATGGGCATAATTACATTTTAATATTTTCCTTCCCTCTTTGACTTTTTTTTCCTTATATACACCGATTAAACTTTATTTAACTGTTAAAAAATCCCATTATGAATGATTAAAATGATTGCAGCTAATTTAACTCTTTAACGAAGGCAGGACCATATGGTCCGCTTTCAACAACAACAACAAAAAAAGCCAATAACTACTACAGTACAAGCATTGGCCTCAGGGCTGCTCAAGTGTTCTATACTTGCTGTGGCAATGCCTGATGCAATACAACTTGGTCCCACGTGCCTCAGTCAGCTGTGAGATGACCTTGAGTGTGCAGGATTGTGTTGTTCATGAATTTGTGAGTGTGATTATGTTAGTGTTATTATAATTTTGTTGAAAGAAATGTGTTTGGGGTGCTTCCTTCGGCTTTTTTGATTAGTAAAAACTAGTGATAAAATGTTTGTAACTGCAAAAAATAATTCGGGCAGGGTTAAACAATACAATTAGATATACAGTGGTACCTCACCTTACGAAATTAATCCTTTCCAGAGCCTTTTTCATAACCTGGATTTTTCATAAATTGAACCACATTTTACATGTAAAACATGTGATTCGTTCCAAGGCCCCAATACTGTCCCCTAAACCCTTTAAACATTATAAAAGCATACCTTTTAAGACCTCCTTCTGCTTCAATATCGTACCAATGGTAGATGGGTTTGGCCATATTCCTTTGCGATATCACTCAACCGCATACCACAAGAACGTTTCTTCTTCTCACTCGCACCGGAAATCACACGAGCACATGCACGTGTGTGTGTATGCGCACATGTGTTGACCATGCCTTCTTAACAGAGTTATAATCTTACAAATGTTTATGGAAGGTTAAAGGCCTGAGTCAAGAAATAAAGCATGAAACAACAGTGACTCTGTCCTTTCCACGAAAAGCATTATGGGAGATACAGCTCCATAATAGCAATGCAGCCATGAGGCGAGGGGGGGGCACTAACCAGTGTCTCTCCCCCTTATGCCGGTCCCAAGCCCGGATAAATGCAGAGGGTTGCGACAGGAAGGGCATCCGGCGTAAAACTTCTGCCACATTTAAAAATGCAAATGATCAATACAGAATTCATACCGGATCGGTCGAGGCCCGGGTTAACAACGACCGCCATCAGTGCTGTCAACCAACAGGGTGCTGATGGAAATTGGACTACTGTTGGTCGAAGACGTCGAAGGAGAGGCGGGAGGCGTGTCCGTAGGCAGAGAGAGAAGAGGAAATGCGTGAGCCTAGGACTAAGAGTAGGGACTTTGAATGTTGGAACTATGCAAGGAAAAGATAGGGAGCTGGCTGACATGATGCAGAGGAGGAAGGTGGACATACTGTGTGTTCAGGAGACAAGGTGGAAAGGTAGAAAGGCTAAAAGCTTAGGAGCAGGGTTTAAACTGTTTTATAATGGTGTGGATGGGAAGAGAAATGGAGTCGGAGTCATCTTGAAGGAGGGGTTTGTCAGTAATGTTCTAGAAGTGAAAAGAGTGTCAGACAGAGTGATGAGTCTCAAGTTAGAAATTGAAGGCGTGATGGTCAATGTTGTTAGTGCTTATGCCCCACAGGCAGGATGTAAGCTAGAAGAGAAGGAGAGATTCTGGAGTGAGTTAGATGAAGTGATGCAGAGTACCCCCAGAGGTGAAAGAGTGGTCATTGGAGCAGACTTCAATGGACATGTTGGTGCAGGCAACAGAGGGACGAGGAAGTGATGGGCAGGTTTGGTATCCAGGACAGGAACACAGAAGGACAGATGTTGGATCGATTTTGCAAAAAGGATGGAAATGGCTGTGGTGAATACTTTCTTCAAGAAGAAACAGAAGCATAGGGTGACTTATGAAAGCGGAGGTAAGAGCACACAGGTAGACTACATCTTGTGTAGGCAATGTAATTTGAAGGAAGTCAGTGACTGCAAAGTAGTAGTGGGTGAGAGTGTTGCCAAACAGCATAGGATGGTGGTGTGCAGGATGACACTGATGGTGAGAAAGGTGAAAAGGCAAAGGCAGAGCAGAAGACAAAGTGGTGGAAGCTGAAAAGGAAGAGTGTCGTGGTTGTCTTCAAGGAGGAGTTGAAACAGGCTTTGGGTAGTCAGGAAGTGCTTCCAGAGGACTGGACAACCACAGCCAATGTGATCAGGGAGACCGGTAGGAGAGTACTTGGTGTGTCCTCTGGAAGGAAAGTAGATAAGGAAACTTGGTGGTGGAATGAGGAAGTGCAGGAGTGTGTACAAAGGAAGAGGTTAGCCAAGAAGAAGTGGGACATTGAGAGGACCGAAGAGAGTAAACAGGAGTACAGGGAGACACAGCGTAAGGCGAAGGTAGCAGTGTCAAAGGCCAAACAGAGGGCGTATGATGACTTGTATGATAGGTTGAACAGTAAGGAGGGAGAAAATGATCTCTACAGGTTAGCACAGCAGAGACATAGAGATGGGA
Source organism: Plotosus lineatus (assembly GCA_024760905.1). Classification (NCBI taxonomy): domain Eukaryota; kingdom Metazoa; phylum Chordata; class Actinopteri; order Siluriformes; family Plotosidae; genus Plotosus; species Plotosus lineatus. Next base: position 35,670,097 of record CM045740.1, on the reverse strand, counting down.
AAGACGTGCAGCAAGTTAGAGTCATAAAGGACAGAGAGGGAAATGTATTGACTGATGACAGAAGTGTGCTGGGAAGATGGAAAGAGTACTTTGAAGAGCTGATGAATGAGGAAAATGAGAGAGAAAAAAGAGTAGAAGGGGTGACCGTTGAGGAGCAGGAAGTAGCAAAGATTAGTAAGGGAGAAGTGAGGAGGGCATTGAAGAGGATGAAGAGTGGAAAGGCAGTTGGCCCTGATGACATACCAGTTGAGGTATGGAAGTGTCTAGGGGAGGTAGCAGTAGATTTTCTGACAAGAATATTCAACAAGGTCTTAGAAAGTGAGCAGATGCCAGAGGAATGGAGGAGAAGTGTGCTTGTGCCCATTTTTAAGAACAAGGGAGATGTACAGAGTTGTGGCAACTACAGAGGGATAAAGTTGATGAGCCATACAATGAAGCTATGGGAAAGAATAGTGGAAGCAAGACTAAGGGCAGAGGTCAGCATTTGTGAACAACAGTTTGGTTTCATGCCAAGAAAGAGCACCACAGATGCAGTGTTTGCTTTGAGGATGTTAATAGAGAAGTACAGAGAAGGTCAGAAGGAGCTGTATTGTGCCTTTGTGGATCTGGAGAAAGCATATGACAGGGTGCCGAGAGAAGAACTATGGTATTGTATGAGGAAGTCTGGAGTGACAGAGAAGTATGTTAGAGTGGTGCAGGACATGTATGAGAGATGTAAGACAGTGGTGAGGTGTGCTGTCGGTGTGACAGAAGAGTTCAAGGTGGAGGTGGGACTGCATCAAGGGTCAGCTCTCAGCCCCTTCTTGTTTGCTATGGTGATGGACAGGCTAACAGATGAGGTTAGACAAGAATCTCCATGGACTATGATGTTTGCAGATGACATAGTGATCTGTAGTGAGAGCAGAGACCAAGTGGAGGAAAATCTAGAGAGGTGGAGGTATGCCCTGGAAAGGAGGGGATTGAAGGTTAGTCTTAGTAAGACAGAGTACATGTGTGTGAATGACAAGGACCCAAGAGGAACTTTGAGGTTACAGGGGGCAGAGATAAAGAAGGTGGAGGATTTTAAGTACTTAGGCTCAACAATCCAGAGCAATAGAGAGTGTGGAAAAGAGGTGAAGAAGCGCGTGCAGGCAGGTTGGAATGGATGGAGAAAAGTGTCCGGTGTGATAGGAGAGTATCGGCAAGAATGAAGGGAAAAGTGTACAAGACAGTGATGAGGCCAGCAATGTTGTATGGTTTAGAGACAGTGGCCCTGGGGAAAAGACAGGAGTCAGAGTTGGAGGTAGCAGAGATGAAAATGTTGAGGTTCTCTTTGGGAGTAACGAGGATGGATAGGATCAGAAATGAGTACATCAGAGGGACAGCACATGTCAGACGTTTTGGAGACAAAGTCAGAGAGGCTAGATTGAGATGGTTTGGACATGTACAGAGGAGGGATAGTGAGTATATTGGTCGTAGGATGCTGAGGTTGGAACTACCAGGCAAAAGGCCCAGAGGAAGTCCAAAGAGAAGATTTATGGATGCGGTGAAGGCGGACATGAAGGTCGTTGGAGTAAGAGTAGAAGATGCAGAGGATAGGGAGAGATGGAGGCAGATCATTTGCTGTGGCGACCCCTGAAGGGAACAGCCGAAAGGAAAAGAAGAAGACAGCTAGCCAATAGCCAATGGGAGGGAGCTGCGTCATCCCTCCTTGCCAATGGGAGGCCAGCGAGGTGAAATGTTGAGAGATAAGCAATGGGAGGTAGCTGCGTCATGCCTCCTAGTCAATGGGAGGTCAGGGGGGCGGGATGTTTGAACGTCATTGATGAGAGCAGCTCGTGCATTGTTTGAATAGTGCGTTTTAATGTTTGAATGGCGCATTTGAATGTTTGCATGGCGTGTTTGGCACGTTTCGTAAGTAGAATTTGTATCGTATACAGAGACAAAAAATTTTGGAAAATGTTTTTCGTAACCTGGATTTTTCGTTTGCTGGGACTATCGTAAGGTGAGGTACCACTGCAACTCATGTAATTAAATGAACATGGTATCTCAGCCAAGTAATGATTAAATGGGATCTATTTTAACAGGGAAAGTTTTTCAGGGATATGTAGGGGTAATAGGAAATGTTTAAATTTGGTTATACTTGGTTCACCCCTACGTTCACTGTTTTATTGTGGAAAGCGGCTCTGGGAGAATTGTCAACTGTAAAAAGCGCTATACAAATGAAACTGAATTGAATTTCAGGAGAATATTGAATTTTAAATTAATCATTATTGAGCTTATTTTTGAGTATTTGTGATTCTATAATCCCCTGTGTCTGTGTTTTTAATTAAAAATGAATGTCATCTTGCAAGGATTAATCCACACAGTTGCAGCGCTTCTGTGTGACATCTACAACAGTTGTAGTGCACCTTGAATCCTCAGTGTGAACTGACTTTTACATATGTGCTGTACAATATTGTACAACACCTAAATATACTTGTATTTACTTGGTTACTGTCTTTTCTTCAGGCAACCACGAATGTTCCAATGCTGAGGGAATACAACAATAACTGGTGAAGAACCATCAGAACTTATTGGTGTGCCAGAACCTGATGAAAGACAATGGAAGGAAGTAGAGTGTCTTAAGGTAGCTCTAGCTGGATGTGCCACAAAGAATGGCTTTCCTTGACAATCCCACCATCATACTGGCCCACATTCGACAGTCCCATGTCACTAGTGACGATTCAGGAATGTGTGAGATGGTGCTAATTGACCATGATGTTGACTTGGAGAAGTCTTATTTGGGCACCATATCTGCTGGCAGTGGATTGGTTGGTTTTCTAGGAGATGGCATTGCCAGTGGAAATGTGCAACCTTGTGACCTTTCTCAGTCTGTGGACATTACTTCCAGTTGGGACTTTGGTATCCGTCGTCGCTCCAACACAGGTCGGTAACCTTAACCACTACTGTTCTAAATTTTAATCTGAGTCCTTAAAGCTCATTGTCACATTGTCCAACAGGGTTAAAATATAGTGGCCACATTTTAATTTCTATGAGAAAATCGAAGCCTGAAAATATCATTTTAATTATGCAGATTAATTTGAAGCAAGGCAAATAAAGGGCAGGTAAATCCCAGGTCCTTCCCAGGTATCCTAATCCAGGTACTATACCTAAAACAGGGTTCGATATGCAACAAAGCGAGAACAGAAAGACCTAAAAACAAAAATGCCATGACAAAAAAAAAAAAAGATTCCATTTTGTGTCTCAGTGATTATTGCAGTTGCACATTAAAGCCAAGCTTTCATGGATCAAAATCATTTCTGAAGTTTCGCCTTTAAATTTGAAGCTGAAACCTCAGAAATGATTTTGATCCATGAATTGAGATCACCGTTAGCATGGCAGTAAAGAACACAAATTTTGTAGCAGATAATGTGCAAATGTTTAAAAATGTATTTTTTAGCAATCCAACTATCATTAGCTGCTTGGATGATAAGTAATCTGTACAAGGATCCCTCACTTTCCACGGTTAATTGGGACCAAGATCCCCATGTGACCATCGAAATCCGCGAAATAGGATCAACACCCCCCCGACTGACGTATACGTACATGTACATCTATATATAATATCAATAAATACATATTCAATGCTATAAATGCTTATAATGACAATTAAATATTAAAAAAATAGCATAAGATGTAAATAAAATATCAATACATACACATGACACACATGCAGATGCACATGCACACACAGATGCAACAATGTAAGTCGTTTTGATGGAAGTTTTTTGGTTTGTATTGGTTTAGGGTTTTTTTGCATAATTGTCTTTGTTTTTGTGGCATTTTCCTTAACGTTTTTCTCTATTCTTCCTGAATTTCCTTATTTTTTTAATTCAATTAATATTTATAAAAAAAAATAAATAAAAAAAACGCGATGCATTGAAGCACGAAGTAGCGAGGGATCTCTGTATACCCTTAATATAGAACAGTTCACAACTCGAAAGTGCATCCCTCGCTACTTCGTGCTTCAATTTATGCGGCTTCAGTGCATCGTGTGTTTTTTTTTTTTTTTTTTTTTTTTAAATCATCAAAATTAAAAATAAGGAAATTAAGTAAGAAAAGGGGAAAAGGTTAAGGAAAATGCCACAAAAACAAGGCCAATTATGCAAAAAAAAAAAAACCTAAACAAACACAAAATCAATCCAAAATCTTCTATCAAAACTACTTACACTTTTGTGAGGTGCATGTCTTTGTGCGTGTATTTATGTATTATTTACATATTATGCATTATTTTTTAATGTTTGTTATTATAAGCATTTATAGCATTGAATATGTATTTATTGATATTATATACACATATACATGTACGTATACACCGGTTGGGGAGTTGATCCTACTTCGCGGATTTCAGTTACCGCGGGGGGATCTCGGTCCCAATTCATAACGGAAAGTGAGGGATCCTTGTATGTACATTCATCTTTTAGTTGGTTCGGTGTCTGTGCACTTACTGCTCAAGCTCCTTTTCACAACAGACAAATGAAACGCACATTTCAGGTCTGTAACACTGGATTTAGAGAGAAACCTTCCTTTTTTCACTTGGTGCTCTCTACATTAGTCTTTATGAAGCACTAGAGGGGAGAAAGAGGCAAATATGGGAAACACATACATATGTATGTGTGTTTATATATATATATATATATAAATATATAAGTGTGTGTGTGTATGGTATGTGTATATGCGTATGCATGCAACTTGGATTTATCACATACTTTCTGGGTGATATAATCCAGAATTTTCAGTTGACCAAGTTGGAAAGCTGATCCAGTCCTTTCGATGCATCCAAAATTGAACTACCCAGGTTTATTAATTAAAACCTCTTCTTGATAATTCTGCTCTGGTCTGACCTGGAACAACTGCATTGCAAAGGAAGCCGCAGGTCTATGCTCCACTATTTTAAACACACATCCGCATTTTAGCTTACATCTTACATATCCCCAGAGAGTCAGAATAGGAATTGGGGCAGTGGTGGTCTAGTGGTATAGGGCGCTAGATTGCTGATCCAAAGGTTGGGGGTTCGAGTCCCACTCTCCACAGGGTTGTCACTGTCCCCCCCAGTGCAGCTAACTGGGTTATCAAAGGCGGGCCATGTCTCTCACTGTCTATGGTGAGAGGCATGTAAAAGAACCATTGCTGACTTTCGTCAAGAGTAGCTGCAAAGCGGTCAGCGTGTTTCTGTCCCTTGCTAAAAGGGTTGTGACAGGAAGGGCATCCGACGTAAAAACCTCTGCCAAATCAAACATGCGAATCAGATGATTTGCTGTGGCGACTCCCGAGTAAAAGGGAAAAAGCCGAAAGGAAGACAGACAGTCAGAATAGGAAAACCTATGTGTGATGTTTTTAAAAAGGTGAACTGGAGGGTGTGTTCCAATTATCGTGGAATCACATTCACAGTCTACCCAGGGAAGTGCATGCAGGGGCACTGGAGAGGAGGATCCGACTGATAGTTGAACCTCAGATTCAGGAGGAACGATGTGGTTTTCGTTCTGGCTGTGGCACTTTTGATCAACTCGAGATGGTCCACAGGATCTTGGAGAGGGCATGGGAGTTTGCCCAATCTGTCCACATGTGTTTTGTAGATTTGGAGAAGGCTTTTGACCGTGTCCCTCGGACTATCTTGTGGGGCATGCTCCAGAAGTACAGAGTTCCGGGCCCGTTGCTACGGGCCATTTAGTCGTTGCATCACGGAGCCAGAGTTTGGGCCGTATTGGGAACAACAGGTTGGATTTGTTTCCAGTGAGGGTGGGAGTCCGTCCAGGCTGTCCTTTGTCACTGATTCTGTTCATAATTTTTATGGACGGAATTTCTAGGCACAGCCGAGGCTTTGAAGGATTCCGGTTTGGTGGCCAATGGATCTCATCTCTGATTTTTGTGGATGACATTGTCCTTTTGGTTTCATCAAGCCGGGACCTCCCAGCTCTCATTGGAGCAATTCGCATTCGAGAGTGAAGCAGCTGGGGTGAAAATCAGCACCTCCAAGTCCGAGGCCATGATTCTCAGTCAAGCAGGGGTGGAATGCACATTCCGAGTTGGGAATGAAGTCCTGCTGCCAAGTGGAGGAGTTCAAGTATTTCAGGGTCTTGTTCACAAGTGAGGGAAGGATGAGATTGACAAGACGATCGCCGCAGCCTCTGCTAATCTGGGATTGGGGTGTTAATCCAGTGTAGGATCGCGGGGGCAGCAGCCTAAGCGATGACGTCCAGATGTTCCTCTCCACAGCCACTTCCTCCAGGAACCGAGGCGTTCCCAGACCAGCCGAGAGACATAATCCCTCCAGCGTGTTCTAGGTCGACCCCAGGGTCTTTTCCTGGTTGGACATGCCCGAAACACCACAACAGGGAGGCATTCGGGAGGAATTCTTACCAGATGCCTGAGTCACCTCAACTGGCTCTTCAAAATTTTTTTTTTTTTTTTTTGCAATTTTTGTCAGGTCTTCCATCTAATACACCCAGAGGCCTATGTTTGTGCTCAGATGTTTTTATTGTCTTGTCATTTGTTTAAAAATGTTAATTTATCATAAATTGCTAAAGCAAAAAAAAATTGACTAAACTAAATTTCTTATAAAGCTCAAAGGCTGGAAAGGCTAAGGAAGGAACGGCAGAACCAGATCAAGTGTAAAAACATTCAGTGGAAGGAGAGGACTTCATCTCAGTCAGGTAACTTTGATCATTTTCGCTTAGTGTGCAGGATTAAATTTTCACTTGGTGTGTAGGATTAATCTCTCAAGTCTTACTTCTGTCTATAACATTACTGTTGAATATTTCTGCATTTTTATTAGCCGAAGATTTGAGCTTTCTTTTTGAAAAGAAGGACTTCAAGGAAAAGCCTCAAAGCACTGGGACCAAGTCCACGCTCTCTTTGCGCCTGGAGCAATGTCCTCAACAACTCAACAACCCCTTTAATGAATACTCAAAATTTGACGGCAAGGTCGGAATAATTTTTTTTTTTTTTGTTACAATATTCTCAGGGCAGCATGGTGGCGTAGTGGTTAGCACATCCATTACGCATTAAGCTTGCATGTTCTCCCCATGCTTGTGTGGGTTTTCTTTGGGTACTCTGGTTTCCTTCGACTGTACAACAACTGTTACCCTGTGATGTCTAGAAGGGCGGTCCAGGGTGCGCCCTGCCCTAGCCCAGAGTTAACTGAGATGGGTGGAAGCCTTTCTGTGACCATAATTAGGATTAAACGACTTTTAAAATGAATGAATGAACGGACAATATTCTCACTTGTTTGCCAAACTGCTTAAACCTACTTGGGTCATTGGAAGGCTAGAGCTGACTCTGGGCTAGGTCACACCCTGAATGCCTTGTCTGACCTTTGGCGGGCCAACACACTCAATTAACTTTAATGTATATTTGAACAAAAATGTGCTATCACAAAATTGTGAGGGTGATATTATTGCAGATAAAAAAATATGTAATACAGCAAAGCAAAATAGGTTTAAAGAAATTGTAATACTAAAGACATTATATTTTCACAGCCCAATTGCTCTCTGTCTTCAATATTGCATAGTTTGATAAAGTATGGAACTTCAGTGCAATGATGAAATGATGCACTTTTTTTTTGTTTATCTGGTGTTTAACATATTTAAGCATGTAGTTTCTGAAAGAAATTGACTGATTTATTTTATTTTTTTTTTTAATGGTTTTGCTTTTTTCCCCTGTATAGGGCCATGTAGGTACAACCGCTACAAAAAAAATAGATGTCTACCTCTCAATGCAATCTACCCAGGAGAAGTTGCAGCCTATGATGGTGGTGACAATGGCTAATGCTCGAGTCCATGATCTTATTGGACTCATTTGTTGGCAGTACACCAGTGAGGGTCGTGAACCGAAACTGAAGTAAGCACTGACCATGTAGAAAAAACTATAGAAATAACAGACATTACTTTATTAATTATATGACTACCATTTGGCTGTTTTGAACCCACTTTTTCTTTTATCTAGAGCAGAGAAACTTGTGTGCATAAATGATTTGTTCTTGTAATATCATGTCCTGCTACTATGATACTGTGAAGCTCATGATGCTTTTAACTGTAAGGGTGGTGGAATGGCAAACATTTATAATTTTAAAAGCCATAGAACCCTGTGTTTTAGGGCAGTGGTGGTCTAGTGGTGTAGGACGCTGGATCGCTGATCCTGGCATTGGGGGTTCGAGTCCCACTCGCCACAGGATTATCACTGCCCCCCCTCAGTGCAGCTAACTGGGTTATAAAAGGCTGGCCATGTCTCTCTCTGTCTATGGTGAGAGGCGTGTAGAAGAACCATTGCTGACCTTCGTAACGAGTAGGCTGCAAAGCAGTCAACATGTTTCTGTCCCTTGCTAAAGGATTGTGTCAGGAAGGGCATCTGACGAAAAACCTATGCCAAATCAAATGTGCGAATCAGATGATTCGCTGTGGCGACCCCTGAAAAAGGGGAAAAGCCGAAAGGAAAAGAAGAAAACAGAACCCTGTGTTTTATATTGACATTGCAGTCTATTAAAACATGCTGAGCATCCAACACTGATGTTTTGGATGTTCTTATTTGGTGAAATAAGGTGGGATTGTAGAGATTAATCAAGAGTGCCATGAAGCAAACAACCAAATACCAAAAAACGCAAAAACACACAAAAAAACCAAATCCCCCCAAAAAAAAAAAAAAAAATACCACAAAAATAAATTGGACAAAACAAATAAAGGTCGTAAAATCAAAACTATAGGGCCCTTAACAATCAACAAAATATAACTTTACTGAAAATGAAACTAAAAAAACTAAACACCAACTCAATTGAGAGTCTTCCTTGAAATGAGACCCTGGGGCACCATATATTGTGGTAGATCTTGTTTTCCTTTCAGCTGTTCCCTTTCAGGGGTCACCACAGCGAATCATCTACCTCCATCTTCATAAAAGTCATATTAATGATTCGCATATTTGTTTTGACCTTGGTTTTTTTCGTCGGATGCCCTTCCTGACACAACCCTTAGCAAGGGCCAGAAACACACTGACGGCTATGCAGCCTACTCTTGATGAAAATCGGCAATGGTTCAAGCCACCTTTAACACACAGGGGGAAACTATATACACAATCACTAAAACTAACACAATAAAATCATAACCCCCCCATAATGTAGGAACCCTTCTGTGGGATCAGTTCACAGAGACTACCATTTGTTACCAGTTTGAGTCTCTGAGAATTTGGTCTGAGTTATCCGAGTTAATGGTTCACCATTTGTCTATAATTGTAACTTTCTTTTGTAAGCACTTGCAACTCCATATACCAGTCACACCCAACCAGACTAGTGAACTTGAAGATGGAATCCATCGAGCATTCAAAATTTAACTCCCAAGGTTTTTTTTTTTTTTCATGTTTCCAACATTTTAACTTTGAGAACGAAAATTGCTGCCTTATATAACCCACCCCATTACAGATGCCACTGTAAAGAGATGATCACTCTTATTCATGTAATTTCTTGGTGGGTTATTTCTGATTGGTGTTAACTTAGTTCTTAACACCAACCTTTGTATACACATTAAATGTTTATTGTGGCGCTGCGGGCCACGCCCACAGGCAGGACGCCGGCGCCTTTTAAGACGTGGAAATCAACGCGCATTCCCTGCTTGACAGATCTGAGGTCCAAACTCAACTTTAACTTGATTCCTTGAGGGATCGGAGGTCCAGATGAGCCGCATTTTGCTCACATGCGCCACATTTATTAAACATTTACTACTTCTTCTTTTCCTTTCGGCTTTTCCCTTCAGGGGTCGCCACAGCGAATCATCTGCCTCCATCTCACCCTATCCTTTGCATCTTCTTCTCTTACACCAACGACCTTCATGTCCTCCTTCACCACATCCATGAATCGTCTACTGAATTAAACAATTTAAAAATTAAACTAAAGAGTTAAGCCTCCTTTTATCTCTGACTCTGTAGGCAGTCTCTCTCTCTCTCTCTCTCGCGTGCAGACACACACACTCACAAAACTCGGGCCTTGCCCACACGCAACGCGCAGCTGAGGAAACAATTCTATTTAAATGTTTAAATGAACGGGTGTTTTATTTAAAGCTGAATTACAGTACCTGTTTGAAAGATCAGAGGTTCTCATTCAATATTAACTTGCTTCCTTTCGAGATCGGAGGTCTTCTCCCACGGAGCACTCTGTTTTAACATCATGCCGAAGTAATCATCTCCATCACCTGTATTTCCGCTTTAAGGTCTCCTTCTGGTTCAATATTGTCCAGATTGTAGAGGGGTTGCGGCGATAACGAAATATAACGATGCATGATCAATCTCAAACTAAGCCAACAGTCAACTCTCCTTCACGCATATGACAAACAGGAAGTATGGGTACAGGAAGTATGGGTAACGATCAGCTGCGTCATCCCTCCTAGCCAATGGGAGGCCAGTGGGGCGGGATGTTGGGAGACAGCCAATGAGAGACAACTAGCGCATCGTGTGAAATTTTGATTGGCGCGTTTGAATTTTGAATGGCGCTTTTCGTAAGAGGTTGTTTTCGTATCCCGGGGACGAAAACTTAGGAAAATGTTTGTTTTTCATAACCCGGAATTTTCGTACCCAGGGTTTTTTTTTAAGTAGGGGGCCGACTGTATATTATACCTACTGTAACCAATGAGCATGTTTGTAGCAATGCTTACAAAGAAAGGGCCAAAAAAGCTGTATTGGAAAGCATTTGGATGACTTGTATACCAGAATAATAACAGAGCTCCTGAGTGGAACCTCATAGGCGTGGAAGGTGACTTGGATGGCTGTTCCACATACGAGCCCTCACAGGAAGGCCAATAAGATTGTTGGGTGACCAATTAAACAGACTTATAATCAAGAGCAAAATTATCCCCCCATCCCCCCAAAATAAAAAACACAAAGAATTACATATTGCTCTGACTCATAAAAAACATACATTCTAACTCCTCAGGTAGGTAGACAATGTTTTGTTGAGCAAATCACCAAATAATGAATTGTGGAGGATGAACTGGCTAAGTGGGTTGCTATAGGAACAAGATTAAAATGTATACGGAAAACTCAGTGTAAACCTTTCCTGCCTTTAAGTTCAGCATTGTCTGGGACTACATGGGAGAGAGATTTTTTTTTTTATGATCTTACAGTGAAATAAAGTCCTGTAAACTCCTACAGCACATCTTATGTAATTGGTGATAAAAAAAGAAATTCGTTTTCATATTAACATTTTTCATTATCACACTACTGGTTGCATTCGTAGATCTCCACCATGCTTAGGACATGTGTTATGATGGTATTTTTCCTGCATGACAGCTATTCATTCCTCAAATCTTTTTGTGTTTTACTTTATTGCTAAGTCACAAAGTCCTCCCCTGTCCAAGCAGGGCAACCATGTAGAGCTGCACTGTCAGTTCCATCACTCTGTAGTGGTATGGGGGGGGGTGTCGTATGCTAGTTACTGATGTCACAGAATTCCCTACTATTTTTAAACTGCCACTGTCCCTATAATTTAGTAGGTTCCAGAAGATGGTATATGATATACTTCTCTATGTCATTTCAGGCCACGCACAGTTAGAGAACATACAGTTGTTAGTGGTTATATGGCATTCAGAAAAATACAGTTACATATGTTGTTTGGATTTGAGAAATTTCCCCTCATTACATTCTCAGTTTGAATTAACTGCTGCAGGAAGTAGATACTACAAAACTTTGCTGGTTATATACTTAAGCTGTGAAACCTCTCAAAATGCGAAAGAGCAAAAAGTGGTTAAGAGTTGCATCAATTGTTAAGTTTTTGGAACTGGATTGTATTATATTGGAGAAGAGGTGACACTTAACTACAGTTACTTCAAACCCCCCCCCCCCCCATCTTGTCTCTCTACAGTGAAAATGTCAGCATG
>CM045740.1:35638224-35653224 GCA_024760905.1 Plotosus lineatus | reverse complement strand
CGGCGCACTGGCTTTTTAAATATTAAAAAAAAAAATTAATTGATTTCTTTATTTATTTTTTATTTATTTCTCCTTTTTTTGTAATTCAAGGCTTTTAGGTGTGCCGAATGGTCCGGAAAATACGGTACTTGTGTTTTTAGTTACAGACAAGACTGGTTTGTACATTTCAGTTGCTTATCTCCTGAGATTTTTTTTTCGCACAACAGACTGTAGCTTACATTGAACGGGATAACAGCATCCAGTAAATGGCACTGCTCTAAATAATATGAAAGATCAGAGGAGAATGATCAGACTTGAACAAGTTGACCAAAAGGCTGCAGTCACGCCACTGATCACGATTTACAGCCATAGTAAACAATGAATTTTTAAACACACATTAAACCCCAGGTGTCTGGACCTACAACAGTTGAAGGAACTCGATTAAGCTTGTCTGGGCATTTTCCAATAGTCTACAGTATAGTTTCAATGAGCCTGTGTCTTTGAATGTTGTAATTGTTTTGCCGCAAAAAAAAAAATCACTCAACAATTCTTTATTTTCATGCTCTTAGTCTTATATATAGCATGGCTATATGTTGATATACAGTGGTACTTCACCTTACGAAAGTCTCACCAAACGAAAAATGCAGGTTACGAAAAGCATTTTCCTAAAATTTTTGTCTCAGGATATGAAACAAGTTCACGTTAGAAAATCGCCATTCAAACGTTAAAGCGCGCCATTCAAACAATGCACAAGCTGCTTTCCCATCAATGACATTCAAACATCCCGCCCCGCTGGCCTCCCATTGGCTAACAACTGAGATGTCGAAACGGGCTCGAGTGATATCGGAAAGGAATATGGCCAAACCCGTCAACCATCGGTACGATATTGAAGCAGAAGAACATACTTTTTTTTTTTTTTTTTTTTTTAAGGGTTTAGGGTGTAGTATTGGGAACCTTGGAACGAATCATGAGTTTTACATGTAAAATGCGGTTCAACTTACGAAAAATGTAGGTTACGAAAAAAAGCTCTGTAACGGATAATTTCATAAGGTAAGGTACCACTGTATATGTTACCCAGACAGTGAACAAAGTTTAACACCCCACATCAAAAAATCATCCTGTTCATGACAGTTCTGTTTTTAATTCCTGAGGAAACATGATTTCTCACAGCTGTGGACTTTTTGACTGAGGCCTACTGTTAATTTAATTACATTTGAATTTTAACTCTAAATTGAAAATCTTTTCAAACGACAAACTCCACTGAGTCTTACAAATGGCTGTGACTCATTGTTGTCCACAAAAGAATTTGTATCTTTCTGTTTTGTTAAGTTTTCTTGTTCAAAAATGTTGTTGGGTTGTTTTAGGCCCTATGTATCGTTTGGAAAAGCAGATGGAGCCAAATGTAGCAGTGGAGCTGGATACTACACTGGAGAGCCAGGGTACTCTGGAGTTCTGTCTAGTCCGAGAGAACAGTAAGTTCAGTGCACTATCTCTGAAAAACAAAAGCACATTTGACAGAAGCTTTCACTCACAACTTTACCTTCAGGGATGGTTCAACTTTTTCAGAAGCATACAGAGTACTCTTTCCACCCCCCCACCCCCCTAACACCCAAAAAAAGTAGATCTTGACTGCGGCAATTTAGATTTAATTTTGTTGGAATGTAAGAAGCTATCGTAGACAGCCCTGCCTTGGGATTTACATAGATTTCAAAACAAAACAAGCTTAAATACCTTCATCTAGCATAAACAATAATGGGGCATCCCCCTGCTGAATTACCACTTAGATTTTGCCTTAGATTTCGTCACCATCATCATAACTACCATCAGCATCACCATCATCCTTGTCACCACCATCAGTATCATCGTCAGCCTTATTACCATTATTACCTTCTTACACTATCAATTCAATTCAGTTCTATTTGTATCAAGCTTTTTACATTTGACATTGTTGCAAACGAGCTTTATACAGTAAAAGTAGGGGCTTACAAAGTATTAAAGAATTTAAACATTTGTTATCACCCTTAACTACACATCATCAATGAGCGTCGTTCGTGACAATGGTGGCAAGGAAAAACTCCCTCAGAAGATGTGAGGAAGACACCTTGAGAGGAACCAGGCCCAAAAGGGAAACCCATACTCATTTGGGTGGAACCTTAAAACTACAAACATATACAAGGAATTATTTATTAATATTTCAAAATGTAGTCCTAAATAATTCTGGGGAAGAGAGTTAATATCACCAGCAGTGAAAAGTCATGTGCACAGTCTGTTAGTGCAGATCTGAGTCCATTTAGATCTTCATCAGCAGAAAGGAGGGGCTTCCAAGATCAGAACTCCAAGACAGATCACAGGACTCATAAAGCAGAAGGATCGGGATCACTGACATCTCAGAAGGGGAATGTGTACCCCAACACACACACACAGACAGAAAGAGTGTTTGTTAGGTATGGTATACTCATAATAGTGTAATGGAAATGGAAGAATTTATTATTGCTAAGTGCAGTCATAGACTCCGGCATGACCAGCTATATCAGCATAACTAAAAGAGAGAAGCAGAAGGAAGGTAGACATGAGGGTACCTTGTGACATTTGGCAGTCAGCCACCCCACTGTCAAACGGACCTGGGTGAGCATGTAGAGTGAGGGAGCGACAGCATCCCATCATCACAGTTTACCAGAACTCTCTATGCCTCAGACCCCCAGATCTGCTCTTTTACCTAATAAAAGCCTATTAACAAAAAGCACCACTAAACACGCAAGTTTTCAACCTCGTCTTAAAAACAGAGACTGTGTCTACGTTGCGAACATTACCTGGAAGGCTATTCCATAACTGTGGGGCTTTGTGAAAGAAAGCTCTGCCCCCTGCAGTAGTCTTCATTGTTCAAGGTACAGGTATCCCTCGCTACTTTGTGCTTCAATTCAAGCAGCTTCAGTGCATCGCGCTTTTTTTTTTTTTTTTTTTTAATATTTATCGAATTAAAAAATAAAGAAATTCAGGAAGAATAGGCAGAAAAAGTTAAGGAATTGCCACATAAACAAGGCAAATTATGCAACAACAAAAAACCTTAAACCAACACACACACACAAAAACAACCCCAAATCTCCCATCAAAACTAGTTAGGTTTGCATCTGAGTGTGTGTGTGTTGTCTCTGTATGTGTGTGTGTGTGTGTGTACAGACGCTCCCCGACTTACGTTCATCCGTTTTACCTTTTTTCGATCTTACTTTTTTTTTTTTTTTTTTCTTCAGAAAAAAGTCAAATTTTGAGTTTAGACATACCTACATAGTACGCTTACATAATGGTGCAATGACGCTGCGTCCATTGTTTACAAACTACTGAACATGCCCCTCCTGCCCAGTTCAGTTATATATTTAGTTTTATATATATATATATATATATATATATATATATATATATATACACAGGAGATATGCAAGCGCGGATCGGCACAATCTAATGCATTTTCAGTTAAGCAAAGAGAGTTGTAAAATGAATGAAAACCCGAATGCACAAATTACAGAACTCAAATCTCAAAAAATTAGCATATCATGTTCAGGTAGTCTAAACAAGCTATTAATCTAATCATCTGAATCAACCAATTAACTCTAAACACCTGCAAAAGATTCCTGAGGCTTTTAAAAACTCCCAGCCTGGTTCATTACTCAAAACCGCAATCATGGATAAGACTGCTGACCTGACTGCTGTCCAGAAGGCCATCATTGACACCCTCAATCAAGAGGGTAAGACACAGAAAGAAATCTCTGAGCGAATAGGCTGTTCCCAGAGTGCTGTATCAAGGCACCTCAGTGGGACGTCTGTGGGAAGGAAAAAGTGTGGCAGAAAACGCTGCACAACCAGAAGAGGTGACCGCACCCTGAGGAAGATTGTGGAGAAGGGCCGATTCCAGACCTTGGGGGTCCTGTGGAAGCAGTGGACTGGGCACCAGGTCAGCATTCCCCAGGTCAAGCCACTTTTGAACCAGAAACAGCAGACACAAAAGAAAGAACTCTCCGCTTTGCTGGAATTCACATCAGTGCAGGCTGCGTTCTAAAGGAGTTCAACGGCACCCTTGCGCACTTGAAAGACTGGAAGTCCGTATAACCCACAGCAAGTACACTACTTTTGCAAGTACACTACTTTCGGTATTGAGCACCTCACATATTGTAAGCGTTGACTGGCTGTTTTAAGCTTCATGTAAATTGACTCGGTATAAATAAGTGACTTATTTGAAATTAATGTTGATATTATTTTGATAAATTTGATATTATTTTACAATGTTATGTTTATAATAATTGATCTAGGGGTATTTTATGAGATACAGTAATGGTATTTATGGCTGTATAGTACAGTATGAGCGTCATACATCACTGTAACAACTTATGTTCATTTTCAACTTGCGTTCGGCCGTCCGGAACCAATTAGGAACGTAAGTCAGGGAGCGTCTGTATTTATATTTTGTTTCCATCTTATGCATTATTTTGTAATGTTTAATTGTTATTATATGTATTTATTGATATTATATAAACATATACATGTACATATACGTCAGTCGAGGGGGTGATCCTACGTTGTGGATTTTGATGGTCGCGTGGGGATCTCGGTCTCAATTAACTGCGGAAAGTGAGGGATCCCGCACTTTTTGATCTAAGGGTCTAATGATCTAAGTCTAATCTAAGTCTGATCATAAACGACAAGAAGTTGGCTAAAATAATGTGGCGCAAGACCATTCAGTGCTTTATTAGTTAAAAGTAGTATTTTATATTCGATTTAAAATTTAACTGGGAACTAGTGCAGTATAAATAAGATTGGGGTGATATGCTCATGTCTTTTGGTTCTAGTAAGGACTCTTCTGGACTGACTGGAGCTTGTTTCTGCACCTATTAGAACAACCAGGCAGTAATACATTCGAATAATCTAATCTCGGGGGAACAAAAAACATGAACAAGTTCTTTCACATCGTACACTGACATATTTTGTTATTTTAACAATATGCCTGAGATGAAAGAAGGCTACCCAAGTAATATTATCTACATGAGCTTCAAATGAAAGACCAGCGTCACTAATCACTCCATGTCATTTTACTGCTACACGTGATGAGACTGAAACGCCGTCCAAAGTTACTCCAGGTTCAAAATCATGCCTACCATCATTATTACGGCACGGTGGCGTAGTGGTTAGCACGTCCGCCTCACAGCAAGAAGGCCCGGGTTCGATTCCCGGCCTGGGCGTTTCTGTGTGGAGTTTGCATGTTCTCCCCGTGCTTGTGTGGGTTTCCTCCGGGTGCTCCGGTTTCCTCCCACAATCCAAAGACATGCACTGTAGGTTAATTGGCCGTTCTAAATTAGGGACTACAGATGGAAACTAGCTATTAAGCTATAATCTGGTACAGTACATCTCTGTCTCTATGAGCTTAATGTTCCTGTACATTGTCCCTTAAATAAAATAAATAAATAAATAAATTACTATCACCACCATAAGTATCATCATCTTCATGAGCATCGTCACCAACCACCATTACTATCATCAGCATCATCACTTCTCTTAATCCAGGGTCAGGTCGTGGGGGCAGCAGCCTAAGCAGTGAGGTCCAGGCATCCCTCTCTGCAGCTATTTCCTCCAGGTCTTCTGGGGGGTGTGCACTGACTCGTTCCCAGACCAGCTGAGACACATAGTCCCTCCAGCATGTTCTGGGTCAGACCTCAGGATCTCTTCCCGGTTGGACATGCCCGAAACACCACACCAAGTAGACGTTCATGAGGCATTCTAACCAGATAATTGAGCCACCTCAACTAGTTCCTCTCAATTGAGAGGAGGAGCGGTTCTACTCCCTGCAAAGGAAGCTCATTTCAGCTACCTGTATCTACGAGCTTGTTCTGAAAACTCGTGACCATAGGTGTGGGATGGAAGGTCGATTGACTGGTAACTTGAGACCTTTGCCTTTCGGCTCAGCTGCTTCTTCACCTTGATGGACCGGTATCAGTTTACAGCAGAGGTTGCAGGGTTTTTTTCCCCCCCTCAATCTCCTGTTCTGTCCTTCCATCACTCGTGTACAAGACCCCAAGATACTTAAACTCCTCCACTTGGTGCAGGACCTTATTCCATACCCCGGGGGTTCATTCCACCCTTTTCTGGCTGAGAACTTTGGCCTCAGACTTGGAGGTGCTGGTTCTCATTCTCACTACCATCAGCATCCACTATTACAGGGCTTTCAAATTGTTTTTGAATACCAGAACCACTAAAGGTAGCAGAGACCTCTGTCCTCATAATGTCTCTATTGTTGACCAACTTAAAAAAAAAAAAAGACACAGAAGAAGACAAATTGAGTATCCATCATGTGATATTGACAAACACACGTGACACTGCACTGACCGTGTGTGTGTGTGTGTGTGTGTGTGTGTGAATTATGCTTATTCAGCCAATGTACTTTCATTAAACCTTGTACATTTTTATTTACACTGAAATCCAAGTAAAACAAATTCAAGTGGTTTCTTTTTTTATTACTTTTTCTACTTTTTTCTCTTTTTATTTTATCTCTATTTGATTGTCTCAAGTTCAGTGGATCTGGTTGAATTAGTTTTTATTCCTGCATGAGCTGCTCAAGTCTGGCTTGTTAATAAATGAATATATTTATAATATATTTTTACAAAAAATATCTCGTATAATGTGTGTGTCCAGGCTAAACACAACATAATGACTGTACAAACTGCTCAGTGATTAGCTCAGTATTCATCGCGTGTTTGCAAAGGCTGAAAGTGGCCATGAATTGTTCAGTGCGAACTGATCTTTGACCAGCACTTTCATTATAATTGCAAAGTGTATGCCGGGCGTTAACCCCTTCCCACAGTGGACAGTTTGTACTCTTGTGATAATGTTGAAAATGTTGAACCACCCTTAATATCTATGTAAAGAATAGGACATTATTGGGAGCTGTGAGAGCTGGAAACTGTAATGGGTTTAATTCTTTTTCTTTCTTTTTTTTCTTTGTTCTCTACGTTAATTCTTTTTTTTTTTGGTTGTAATTTGTCTTGACTGTCTTGTTTATTATTTTGCCCTTTTTGCCTCTTTCTTGCCCCCATCTTCCTGAAAAGGCTCTAGAGGAGAAGAGAGCTCAGAAGAAGACCCACCCATAGACATCAATGCAGTACAAGATATGTTGAGCAGTCATCACTACAAATCCTATAAGATAAGCATGATCCACAAGCTCCGCTTTACGACTGATGTTCAGCTGGGTATGTTATTCTGTGAACAAATAATTGTAGAGGAGAACGTATGTTTAAACCTAAATTTAGAGAACGTATTTTTAAACCTTGTATAAGTAACCTATACGAGTTTGTACTGTGTACAATCTCTCTCTCTCTCTCTCTCTCTCTCTCTCTCTCTCTCTCTCTCTCTCTCTCTCTCTGCCTAATCATCTTATTTGATTCTATTGAATTTGTCATTTATTGGTACAAGGTGCAAACCTAAATGCACCATAAATTATCAAGCTAACTGTGACGTCAGGAACTTTCAGTCAGACCCAAAATGCTGGAGACAGAGTAGGGTGACCACAGAGAGACTTTGTTACAGGGGAGGCACTTGAGCAAGGGGGAAAACATAGTCACTGCTCGTCACGAGGAGAAACACGAAAACTTTATATTCTGGGAAATACGGAGCGGGAACTGGTCGAGCGTGGCGCTGAAACCAGGAGCCAGAGAGATCACAGGAAAACAGGGACGTGAAGAGGGACAATCTTCTAGCACCGGGATGAGCGCGCTGCTCGTCTTTATAGCACGGTAGAAGGGAAACAATGTCAGGATACTTTATTAAAATTCTTTACAAAACATAGTATACATAAATTAAAAAGGTTCTATAAAATATTTTCAAATTAAATTAAACCCACATAATGGATATAATAAACATTAAAGTGTTATTTCAATTTCAGTTATTCAATTTCTCTTTCTACTTGTTCTTCAATTACACTTTCGACCTCGGACAGCCCTGTTAGTATCTCCGGATGTTTGTAAAACGAATGTTCGTAAGCTGGGGAGCAAGATCGAGTTAGGAACACCAATGTCTTAAAAAGGTGTGGCATAACAAGCATATGATGACCAAGTCTGCATTGGACCAGATACCTATGACGCATTGACGATGCTCAAATTATTAAAGCTCTGTTCCACGGGCAACTTAAAGCAGGCACACGGAGGCCTATAAAAGGACATCCACGTCTACCTTACAAGGGAAATCTAAAAACCAATATGAAGAAGTGTCACGTACATATTACTGTATAAGCTGGGGAAACGACTGTCTCGACCATCCCTACTGGCAGAGCAGATGCCATTCAGCTCGCCAAGATTTCTAAGAATGCCACGTTGCTGGAGTCAGTTTTTCACTGTCTTGATAACAGTGCTTTCGCATGCACCAAATGCGCACGAAGTGTATTTCCCGAATCAGACTCTGCTTGCATGAAAGGGTCAAAAGCTTATCCCAGCTTTTGGGGAGCCCTTCTTCAAGGTCATTATTGATTGCGTTGGTCCATTACACAAAACCTGGTCTGGAAATCAGTACTTGTTGATAATCATGTGTACATCTACCAGAGTCCCTGAAGCCATACCTCTATGCAACATCAAGGCAACTGCAAACTTGAAGGCTTTGATAAAGCTTCATGTTGTTTGGCCTTCACAGGGAAATTCAGCCAAACAAGGTATCAATTTCACTTCCAGATTGTTTCAGCAGGCTGTGTATGAAGTGGGTGCAAAGCAGATTCTTTCCAGTACCTATCACTCAGAGAGTTAAGGTGCATTAGAGTGGTGTCATTCCACTGAAGACAATGATGAGGACTTATTGCTTTGACCATGAGAAAGAATGGGATGGTGTTAATTTGCTGTTGTTTGCAGCTAGAGAAGCAGTACAGAAATCTACTGGACTCAGTCCATTTGAGCTCGTGTTTTACCAAGCAGTAAGAGCACCTTTTGCTGTTGTTGAGTGACCAATAACAAGAGAAAGAGCCACATTATCAGTCTGTTAGACTATATCAGCCAAAGAGAACTTGAAATCAAGACGGGGGGAAAATGAAAATAAAAATAAAATAATGGGGCAGTGGTGGTCTAGAGGTATAGGGCGCTGGATCGCTGATCCAAAGGTTGGGGGTTCGAGTCCCACTCTCCACAAGGTTGCCACTCCCCCCCCCCCCCCCCCCCCCCCCCCAGTGCGGCTAACTGGGTTATCAAAGGCGGGTCATGTCTCTCACTGTCTATGGTGAGAGGCATGTAAAAGAACCATTGCTGACTTTCGTAAAGAGTAGCTGCAAAGCCGTCATCGTGTTTCTGTCCCTTGCTAAAAAGGGTTGTGACAGGAAGGGCATCCGACGTAAAAACCTCTGCCAAATCAAAAACGTGCGAATCAGATGGTTTGCTGTGGCAACTCCCAAGTAAAAGGGAAAAAGCCGAAAGGAAGACAGACATTGACACTTTTTATCCATTCTAAGTTACTGTACATTAAAACAGATAAATAGAACAGTTGTCTAAGATTTACTTTACTGTTTGATCAAACATGTACTGGCATTTACACATTGATTTCAATGACATGAGACTTATGACACCACATTGCTTTGAGCTCGCTTCAAAAGCAGTTAGCGGTTTTTTTTTTTTTTTTTTTTTTTTTTTACCCTTTATAAATATTGTACCTACAACACTTCGCAAGCATAACAAAAAGTAACTAAAGAAGATTTTTAAAGCGCTTGTTGTCACAGCTTCAGTAATAATGTTGCAAACAAACATGCCTCAATTCACTATTGTTTTCATATTACCAAATTGCAGTGTTGAAAAACGACTTTTCAGGCCTCTGCTGTTTCTTGCCATATACTACACGAAAACAAGAAAAGCAAACTGCAAAGAGATTTTTACGGGATTTAGTGTGACAATGGATCATCTTGGTCCAACTGAACATAACAAACCATGAGTGGTTATCATTTTGATTTAAGCATTATCCACTTGAGGTATTTTTTTAATCCCCAGATAACAAACCAATCAGACGGGGTTGTTCCTGTGAAGTCTACTCATTTTTCAATAAACATCATTATGCCTGGTGGATTATTATTATTATTTTTTATCACCTCTTTATTCTACTGTTTAATCATTTTGTACTGCATAACATTGAAAAGAATTTAAACCTATTCTGTTTCAGGTATATCAGGTGAAAAGGTAGAGATTGATCCTGTCACCAATCAAAAAACAAGCACGAAGTTCTGGATACGGCAGAAACCCATCTCCATTGACTCAGACCTGCTTTGTGCATGTGACCTGGTTGAGGAAAAGAGTCCAAGTGAGTAACGCATTTAATCATTGAAAGGTTGTTGAGATAGAATTAGTTTAATATCTGGGATGGGTATTAGATGCCTTATACACCGTGTGTGTGTGTGTGCGCGTGTGTGTGCGCGCGCGCGCGCGTGTGTGTGTGTGTGTGTGTGTGTGTGTGAGATGAGATGAGATTTCCTCTCGGCCTTTTCACTTTATCAGGGGTTGCCACAGCGAATGAATCGCACGTTTGATTTGGTATATTGATTTGGTTTTTTTACGTCGGATGCCCTTCCTGACACAACCCTTTAGCAAGGGACAGAAAAATGCTGATGGCTTTGCAGCCTACTCTTAACGAAAGTCAGCAATGGTTCTTTTACATGAACATCTCACCATAGACAGTGAGAGACATGGCCTGCCTTTGATAACCCAGTTAGCTGCAATGGGGGGGGCTCAGTGACAACCTTGTGGAGAGTGGGACTCAAACCCCCACCCTTAAGATCAGCGATCCAGCGCCCTATATATACCAGTAGACCACCACTGACACCCGATATATGTGTGTGTGTGTGTGTGTGTGTGTGTGTGTGTGTGTGTGTGTGTGTGTATCTGCTCCCCTCCTTGAATCGTCACCTTATCATGGTGGAGGGTTTTGCATGTCATAATGATCCTCGGAGCTATGTTGTTTGGGGGCATTATGTCCCTGGTAGGGTCACCCAAGGCAAATGGGTCCTAGGTGAAGGTCCAGATGAAGCATGGTTCAAAGACCCCTATGGACAATCTTAAAAGGACACAGTTTCCCTTGTCCAGACGCAGGTGACTGGACAACTCCCCGGAGCCAGGTCTAGGGAAGGGGCTCGAGTTTCTGCCCATGGATTCTGGCCAGGACCAGCCATAAAAGGAGGCATGCTTTCACCCTCCCATGGAGCCACCACCTGTGGGAGGGGTTTAAGGGGTTAAAGGAGTCTGGTGCAGTGTGAGTTGGGTGGCAGCCAATGGCATGGGTTCTGTCAGACAGATCCTCTGTGACTGACACTAGCTTGAGCTGGTGGTTTGAGGTGGAGAGAGACCAATTGGATATAGTCTCACCTCAACACATAGCTTGGACTCTGGAACCACCCATCTCGAGAGAGGCTTATTCCATCCTGGAGTTGCTCATGGGAAGAGGCGACAAGCTGGTGTGGGCATCCTTGTTGCCCCTTGTCTCAATGCCCACACGTTGAGGTTCTCCCTGGTTGACGAAAGGGTAACTTCACTCCGCTTTTGGGTCGGGGACAGGCCCTAACTGTTGTTTGTGCTTATGCACCAAATGACAGTTCAGCATACCCACCCTTCTTGGACTATTTAGGGGGTGTGTTGGAGAACACTCCCCTGGGGGATGTCCTCGTTGTCCTGGGAGACTTCAGTGCTAATGTGGGCAATGATGGTATCACCTGGAAGGGTGTGATTGGTAGGTACTGCCTCTGCAGTCTGAACCCGAATGGTGTTTCATTGTTGGACTTCTGTGCTTGTCATGGTTTGTCCATCAAAAACACCATGTTTGAACATAAGGGTGTCCTTAAGTGCACTTGGCACCAGTACGCTCTAGGCTGCAGTTCAGTGATGGACTTTGTAATCGTGCCACCAAACTTGTGGCCACATATTCTGGACACTTGAGTGAAGAGAGGAGCTGAGCTGTCAACCAGTCACCACCTGGCTCCGATGGCGGGGGAGGCTGCCCTCCAGATCTGGCAGGCCCAAGCGTGTAGTTAGGGTCTCCTGGGAATGCATGGTGGAGTCTCCTATCAGAGGGGCCTTTAACCCCTACATCTGGCAGAGCTACAACCACGTCTTGAAGGACGTGGTGACATGGAATCTGAATGGGTCATACTTCATACCTCCATTATTGAGGTGGCAGCCCATAGCTGTGGCTGGAAGGTCAGTGGTGCCTATCTTGGTGGTAGCCCTTGAACCTGGTGGTGGACACTTATGGTGAAGGGTCCTGTCCACCTTAAAAAGAAGGCCTATTGGGTCCTATTGGCCCGTGGGACTCCCAAGGCAGCAGCCAGGTACCAGCAGACCAAATGTGCTGCAGCCTGAGCAGTCGATGATGCAAAATCTCACGTGTTGAAGGAGTTTAGTTAGGACTTGCAAAGTGACTATCGGTTGTCTTCAAAAGGGTTCTGGACCACCATCTGACGCCTTAGGAGGAAGAAGCAGTTCTCCACAAATACTGTTTACAGTGGAAGTGGGAAGTTACTCACTTCGACTGGGGATGTTGTCGGGAGGTGGAAGGAATACTTTGAGGACCATCTCAATCCAACTAACATGCCTTCCGTGCAGTAGGTAGACCCTTGAGGTTTGGGTGCGGGCCACCCATCACTGGAGCTAAGGTCGCTGAGATAGTCAAAAAGCTCCTCGGTGGTCGGGCTCCAGGGGGTGGATGCAATCCATCCTGAATATCTCAGGGTTCTGGATGTTGTAGGACTGTCTTGGTTGACACATCTCTGCAACGTGGTGTGGTCATCAGGGGCCTTATATTTGGAATGGGGTGTATTCCGATTATTGTGGAATCACACTCCTCAGCCTACCCAGGAATGTCTGTTTGGGGTGCTGGAGAGAAAGATCCAACAGATAGTTGAACCGCAGGTTCAGGAGGAACAATGTGGTTTTCATCCTGGCCGCGGCACTCTTGACCAACTCTATACGCTCTACTGGATCCTGGAGTAGGCATGGGAGTTTGCCCAATCTGTCCCACATGTGTTTTGTGGATTTAGAGAAGGTGTTCACAGTGTCCCTTGGGCTATCTTGTGAGGTGTGCTCCATGAGTACTGTGTACCGGAACGGTTGCTATGGGCCATTCGGTCTCTGTGTCACTGGCGCTAGAACTTGGTTTGCATCGGTATCAACGGGTCGAAATTGTTTCCAGTGAGCGTTGGAGTCTGCCAAGGCTGTCCTTTGTCACCAGTTCTCTTCAAAACTTTTATGGACAGAATTTCTAGGTGCAGCCAATGCGTTGAGGGATTCTGGTTTGGTGCTTCATCAGACCTCCAGATCTCAGTGGAGTGATTCGCAGCCGTGGGCGAAGCAGCTGGGATGTGAATCAGGACTTCCAAGTCCGAGGCCATGGTTCTCAGCTGGAAAAGGGTGGAATGAGGTCCTGCCCCAAGTAGAGGATTTCAAGTATCTAGGGTTCTTGTTCAGTCAGGGAAGGATGGAGTGGGAGATTGACAGGTGGATCACTGCACCCTCTGCTGTAAAGTGGAGCCTGTACCAGTCATCCATTGGAGTCCAACCAAAGTCCTTATGCATGGCTTTCCCAAACTCCTACCATGCTTTGGGCCTTGACTGACACACAAACATTTTTTCTGTAACACAGAGAATTCTCTGCTGGAAAACAATATCTTGATTCAAAATGTTTTTTTACTGAGGCAATAATGCATAAGACTAAATTAATAATCTTCGTACTAAAAAAAGTGCACAAAAGTTTTTCACAGTACTGCGAGCCAGTTATTTCACGAAATTGAACTGGCAAGTCAGTGGTCAGCACAATAAGTTTTAGTGGAATAACTTTTATCATGTCCACATCCACTTAATTGTGAGAAACGTAGCATTTTAATTTTTTTTTTTTTTTAATTTTAAACAATATACGCAATTATTTTCACAGAGCAGGCATGTTACTGAAGACTTGAGTGTTGAAGTTGAGGGACATGTGTCAGAAGGAGACCATTCTTCATTAAAATGGTGCTGAAACATGCTAAGTAAACTGTCAAACTCTGTGAAATGCTCACCTTTTTGAGTCTTAAGCCTTTCCAAATCTGGAGTATTCGTAACCTAGCAATAGTAAATGCTTGGTAAATTTAAACAGTCAAAGTGTTCACCTTGAAACAAAGTTTGTTTGCTGGGCAGAATGTGTTTGGTGAACACAAGCCCTAATTCTTTAAAATAAGAAATATTCTTGCTATTAATAATTACAAATTTTGTTGCTTGTCCGGTAATTTTTGGATTTTTTTTTTTTTAAGCAGAGGACACTCAGCCACTTGGTCTTTTTTTCCTTTTTCTTTTTTTCCCCCAAGGTACTTGAGCTGATATCCTAGTAATGGAGTAGCCAAGATTCATGGAAGCTGTGAATCTGGGACATCATACCAAATATTGTTTTCCTAACTAGTACAATTATTCGGACTGTGCTGTTCAAAATGAAATGTTTTAATAGGTTTTAATTCCTATGCATTATTTAAAGTTTTACTAGTGCATCTTTTAAGTGGGGCAGTGATGGTCTAGTGGTATAGGGCGCTGGATCGCTGATCCAAAGGTTGGGGGTTCGAGTCCCACTCTCCACAGGGTTGTCACTGTCCCCCCCAGTGCAGCTAACTGGGTTATCAAAGGCGGGCCATGTCTCTCACTGTCTATGGTGAGAGGCATGTAAAAGAACCATTGCTGACTTTCGTAAGGAGTAGGCTGCAAAGTCGTCAGCGTGTTTCTATCCCTTGCTAAAAGGGTTGTGACAGGAAGGGCATCCGACGTAAAAACCTCTGCCAAATCAAATGTGCGAATCAGATGATTCGCTGTGGCGACTCCCGAGTGAAAGGGAAAAAGCCGAAAGGAAGACAGACAGACAGACTAGTGCATCTTTTAAGTGTATGGCGGCATACACAGTCATACACTTGACCTGATCATATCTCGCTAGTCAGACCAGATTATTCAGTCAACTCCTTCCTCTAGGTGGAGATTGTGTTCCTTGAAGCGCAGTCCTTTCACTAAGATGATAATTTTC
>CM045740.1:35280724-35633224 GCA_024760905.1 Plotosus lineatus | reverse complement strand
TAATTCATTCACCAATATAATTATTCAGTATTTTTAAATTTACCTAATTTGGTGATCAAATATGTTCTGCAGTGACTTACAATGCTCAGTGATGCTCGACAACAGTAAAATTCCTTGGTAGTGAGTTTGAGTCCAGAATTGCTGCATATGGTCAGCAGGTATGTCTGAGCCGGATGGCTAGCTCTTAGATTACAGCAGTTTGACTTCTGGAATGATAACTTGTAAGCAATTACAATTAAAAAAGTAATGTAACATTTCCAGATGTGTGTTCGTTTATTTCATCCCATGAAAAACGGTTGAGTGCTCAAGGAATTGGGCTCATACAATGAATCAAAGACTGTTCTCTGAAATTATGCAGAGAAGCCTTGAGAACACCCTGAACAGCTCACCAGACCATCGATTGGCCTGTTTTGGATTCTTCAAACCAAAAACTTTTACTTCACAAAGTGTCTAACTGCTATAACTGCTTGAAGATTTCCCACTACATTTGTGATCAGTCAAGCTCTCATTATGTTAATTTGGCAAGTAAAGCTAAAACTTTCCTCTATGCACATCTCCCATGAAGGTCAAACTTGTGTTTGTGTTCATCTGCCCTGAATATCTGAAAGCTCTGGATATTGTAGGACTGTCTTGGTTGAAATGTGTCTACAACACTGCATGGTCATCGGGGGTCATACTTTTCGATTGGCAGACCAGGATGGTAGTTACTCCCTTTCTTCACTCGTGAACAAAACCCAAAGATACTCAAACTTGTGTTTTTTGCTCCTGAATCCAAGGTTCATCCATCACTTGGATCCTCCTCTGCAATACTACAAGTTTGAGTATCTTTGGGTTTTTTCCATGAGTGAGGAAAGGATGGAGCTGGAGATCGACAGGCGGATTGATCCAACCTCAGCTGTAAAGCAGAACTTGTTCCGGTTTGTCATTGTGAAGACCGTGAGCTGGAAGGCTAACAGTCGATTTACATTCCTACTGTCATCTCTGGTAAATAGCTTTGGGTAGTGATACAAGTGGCTGAAATGAACTTCTTTTGCAAGGTGGCAGGGCTATTTCTTAAAGATAGGGTGAAGTGTTCTGTCATCTGAGCGTAGAGCGAAACCACCTTTCTGAATGCTTCTTCTACACTGCTCTTCAATGTATAGAGGAAATGTCTCTGATGTGGTGTTTCAGGCATGTCCTACTGGGAAAAGACTTCGGGGTCGACCCAGAACATGCTGGAGGCACCATGTCTCTCTGCTGGTTTGGGAACACCCCAATGTCTCCAGGGAAAAGTTAAAGGAAGTAGCTAGGGAGGGGGGGAGGGGGGGGGGTCTGGACCACACTGCTTACGTTGCTGCGCCTGTGACGTGACCAGAACCTGGAATAGGCAGATGATGAATGAATGAATCTAAGCTGCTTTGCGCCAATGTCAATTGTACAATTCGCTATACAAAATTAAATTGAATTTAATATGTATATTACACATAGTAATTCTTGAATTGCTCCTCTTAACAGTCATAACCTATTAGGAAGCCATTTACTACAGCATCACTTAGTTATTCTGTATGATCACTACTGTACTAGTTTATATATATATATATATATATATATATATATATAAAGAGAGAGAGAGAGGATTTTCTGAGTAGATCCTTCCGTAGGAGAGTGCTCAATACTTTTTGGTAGAGCAAATAAACAAAAATAAAAGGACAGGACAAAGACTTTCTATTGAAACTCCATTTATCACTACAGATCTGTTTCGAGGGGTGGTGAAACCATCCTCTCTCTTCAGGTGATTATTCTTCTATAATCACCTGAAGAGAGAGGATGGTTTCACCACCCCTCGAAACAGATCTGTAGTGATAAATGGAGTTTCAATAGAAAGTCTTTGTCCTGTCCTTTTATTTTTGTGTGTGTATATATATATATATATATATATATATATATATATATATAAAATGTTGACTTTTGTCATATGCGGCCTGATCAATATATGCATGGTTACAAAACTTATAGCGGGTGGCACGGCGGCGTAGTGGTTAGCACGTCTGACTCACAGCAAGAAGGCCTGGGTTCGATTCCCGGCCGAGGCGTTTCTGTGCGGAGTTTGCATGTTCTCCCTGTGCTTGTGAGAGTTTCCTCTGGGTACTCCAGTTTGCTTCCACGGTCCAAAAACATGCACAATAGGCTAATTGGCTGTTCTAAATTGCCCGTAGGTTTGTGTCGTGCAGAAGGCAATGGCAAATCACTGCACTATCCTTGCCAAGAAAACCTCCACGAAGATGATAATCAAGGCGTTATCCTTCATGGCAGGTCGCCAAGAATCGTCCTACGACTCGGAAGGTACAAGACCGGACCAATACTTATAGTATTTTAGCCTACAGTACAGATAACAAAAATATATTTCTCAATCTGTTAATTATATCACAAAACCCAGTGAACCTGGTTTGTCTATGCTCCAAGCCATTTTTTAAAAACATTGCTAAAAAACTTTAACAAATCTAACATTACTTTTAAACATATGTATACATATCTGCATCATGTTTGTGTCTGTCTGTGTGACTATCCGATACAAGAATGGTATTATAAACTAATCATAGTTAATTACATAAATTCATTACAGGATTAGTTTTTACATTACACTGTATAGAGTTTGTACAGGGCAGTGGTGGCACGGTGGTTGGGTGCCGGATTTCTAATCCCAAAGTCGGGGGATCATAATCAATGGGTTGTCACTGCCGTCCCTCCAGTGCAGCTCACTGGGTTATTGGTACTGGTTAGGTATACTGGGTAGTTTTCATTAAGAGTCGGCTGCACAGCGATCAGTGTCTTTCTGCAATGGCCTGGTGGCCTTTCCAGAGTGTACTCTACCCTCGCTCAGAGATGGCTGAAATTGGTAGCCTCCCTGTTACTCGAAATAGAATTAAGAGGTTCATAGTTTGTACAATTTGCGTATGCAACCAGTGTAATATTGGCTCATATTATATTCCACAATAAATTATAAAAAGTCAAATATTTTTGTCTCATTTTATTTAACTAGGTTCTCCTTATCTACTTTTTAGGACTTGTTGAAAATCTGATGTTTTAGTTCATATTTATGCACAAACGTATAAAATTGGGCAGTGTTGGCCTGGGTGGTAAAAGGTGCTGGATCATTGATCCTAAGGTTGGGAGTTCAAGCCCTACTCTCCACAGGTTGTCACTGTCCCACCAGTCCGGCTATATATACAGTATATATATACAGTATATATATATATATATATATATATATATGGGTTATCAAAGGTCAGCCATGTTAGATTGAGATGGTTTGGACATGTACAGAGGAGGGATAGTGAGTATATTGGCAGTAGGATGCTGAGGTTGGAACTACCAGGCAGAAGGCCTCGAGGAAGACCAAAGAAGAGATTTATGGATGTGGTGAAGGAAGACATGGAGGTCGTTGGAGTCAGAAAAGATGATGCAGAGGACAGGGTGAGATGAAGGCGGATGATTTGCTGTGGCGACCCCTGAAGGGAGCAGCCGAAAGTAAAAGAAGAAGAAGAAGAAGCCATGTCTCTCACTCTCTATAGTGTGAGGTTCATGTAAAAGAACCATTGCTGACTTTCATAAAGAGTAGCTGCAAATCCATCAGCGTGTTTCCACCATGCCATGGCCTAGCCAGCCGTCTAGGGTGCACTCTGCCCTCGCTCGCAGTCGGCTGGGATGGGCGCCAGCCTCCCTGCAGCCCTAAGTAGGATTAATCGGTTACAGAAAATGAATGAATTACGTTTGAAATTCTAAATTCTTGCATCACTGCACCATTTATAGCATGCAGGATCAGGCTTGAACCCAGATTCGTACATTTCAGTTGTTCAACAGTTTATAAATATTATGGGGTTTTTTTGCCTGTATAAATGTTGGTGCAACCACAGATATGACACTTTTAACTTTATTGAACGCACAAGATTTGACTTTGAATTCAATTCGTAGTCTTGATGAAGCTGCAGAAGTCAAACCGGAGTGAGATAACTGCGGCAGAAATAGCGGAAAGTAAACGTCTGCGAGTCACGTGTCACCCACCAGTTTACATGAAAACCAAATCCACCGGAACACCGGATTGAGCGGAGATTATTGCTTTATCCTTCTCGTGTCTCGTGTGTGGAGGTCACAAACCCAATAAGAATTACACATTTATAAACAGTTCAAATACTAGTACAACTGTTTCATTTGGAAATTCAACGAAGTTACTACACTAATGTCGCTTTGTTTCGTTCGTTTGTTCACTGTTGTTCGAACTCGACAGTAGTTCCACATTACTCATTCCAAGCGTAGCAGGAACTGAACAGGGAGCACAGGGGCGCGAGTCTGTGCTGTAAACGTCATGATCCTGATCCAGAGCGGAAACGCCCCCTGAATCCCAACTCCAGCAACTGAGAGAAAGAGGAAGACCGAGGAATCAGGAAACACGGGCAAACAATGCAATAAACGACCTCAGTAAGTGAATCAATATTCCACAGTAGGCATTTTCAATTATACTAAACCGGTGTCCTTATGGATGAAAAGTACATAATCGCTCAAACTTGTGCAGTGATTTAGCTGTTTTTGTTTTATTTTTTTTGAAGGAAAGGCCACACATTAGCCGGATTGCTAGTCATTTCGCGATGTAATTCTTGACGAACAGCATTGAAATTAATGTGTAATGTCTCCGTTTTATGAAACAATTTTTGATTGCTAACACAACACTTACTTTTCAGTATAATCCCTGAGGTAAAAGTTTTATGCAAACCTTGTCTGCAATGTTTAATTTGTGTATTAGCTTCGCTAATGGAACAGCAGGTTTTTTTTTTTTTTTTTTTTTTTTGAGTTTCGGTGTACTGTATATACTGAATGTTTCCCTTTGGGCATGGATTTAGGATTTTGCACAACATGCTTGCAGAATAATTCTAGCACATTGAACAAATTTGAATTTTTTTTCCCCATTCATGCGTACAAAATTTTTGTTTTTTTTCCAAAAACCTTTTGTGTATCTGGACACCATGAAACTGAGATATTTTGAGCAGACTAATTTACGAAGCCTGTCGATTTTAATGCACACAAAGTTAGGCCATAAAACCTGTGTATTGTTTTGAATGATGGTTCTGACTGTCTAATGGAATGTTTTAGATCTTGTTTTATTCAACTTGAAAATTTCGACTTGGAATCCAAATTTGTGGTTCCATTAGCAAAACCATACACTTATTCCCAGCATGAGCTTTTATTTTTGAGTGAAACGCTGCCAGTTGGTTCATCACAATAATGGTGGAGGTCATAATGCTTCTAATTCTTTTGGTTTTATGTTCATTGTGGTTGGGAACTCACACCCAAGGCACACTGTCTTTTTAACTTTATACAGGGCTGCCAACCAAGGAAAGTAGCTTTTTTTTTTTTTTGGTCGATAAACCGAAAATGATTATTTGCAAATGCAGCCGTGAGGGGGGGGCACAAACCAGTGTCTCTCCCTCACGCCGGTCCCAAGCCCGGATAAATGCAGAGGGTTGCGTCAGGAAGGGCATCCGGCGTAAAACAAATGCCAAATAAACTATGCGAATCACAAGAAAGAATGACATACCGGATCGGTCCAGGCCCCGGTTAACAACGACCGCCATCAGTGCCGTCAACCAACAGGGTGCTGATGGAAATTGGACTACTGTTGGTCGAAGACGTCGAAGAAGGAGAGGCGGGAGGCGTGTCCGTTGCCAGAGAGACAAGAGGAGAGCATGAGTGTAGGACTGAAAGTAGGGACTTTGAATATTGGAACTATGACAGGAAAAGGTAGAGAGCTGGCTGACATGATGCAGAGGAGGAAGGTGGACATACTGTGTGTTCAGGAGACCAGGTGGAAAGGTCGCAAGGCTAGAAGCATAGGAGCAGGGTTTAAGCTGTTTTATCACGGTGTGGATGGGAAGAGAAATGGAGTCGGAGTCATCTTGAAGGAGGAGTTTGCCAGGAATGTTCTAGAAGTGAAAAGAGTGTCAGACAGAGTGATGAGTCTCAAGTTAGAAATTAAAGGTGTGATGGTCAATGTTGTTAGTGCTTATGCCCCACAGACAGGATGTGAGCTAGAAGGAGAGATTCTGGAGGAGTTAGATGAAGTGATGCAGAGTACCCCAGAGGTGAAAGAGTGGTCATTGGGGCAGACTTCAATGGACATGTTGGTGCAGGAAACAGAGGGGACGAGGAAGTGATGGGTAGGTTTGGTATCCAGGACAGGAACGCATGAAAGGACAGATGTTGGTAGATTTTGCAAAAAGGATGGAAATGGCTGTGGTGAATACTTTCTTCCAGAAGAGAGAGGAGCATAGGGTGACTTATAAAAGCCGGAGGTAGGAGCACACAGGTAGACTACATCTTGTGCAGGCGATGTAATTTAAAGGAAGTCAGTGACTGCAAAGTAGTAGCGGGTGAGAGTGTTGCCAAACAGCATAGGATGGTGGTGTGCAGGATGATGCTGATGGTGAGGAAGGTGAAGAAGGCAAAGGCAGAGCAGAAGACAAAGTGGTGGAAGTTGAAAAAGGAAGAGTGTCGGGTTGTCTTCAAGGAGGAGTTGAAACAGGCTTTGGGTGGTCAGGAAGTGCTTCCAGATGACTGGACAACTACAGCGAATGTGATCAGGGAGACAGGTAGGAGAATATTTGGTGTGTCATCTGGAAGGAAAGTAGATAAGGAGACTTGGTGGTGGAATGAGGAAGTGCAGGAGTGTGTACAAAGGAAGAGATTAGCTAAGAAGAAGTGGGACATTGAGAAAACCGAAGAGAGTAAACAGGAGTACAGGGAGACACAGCGTAAGGCAAAGGTAGCAGTGTCAAAGGCCAAACAGAGTGCGTTTGATGACTTGTATGCTCGGCTTGGAAAGTAAGGAGGGAGAAAATGATTTATGCAGGTTGGCAAAGCAGAGAAATAGAGATGGGAAGGGCGTGCAGCAAGTTAGATTGATAAAGGACAGAGAGGGAAATGTATTGACTGATGACAGAAGTGTGCTGGGAAGATGGAAAGAGTACTTTGAAGAGCTGATGAATGAGGAAAATGAGAGAGAAAAAAGAGTAGAAGAGGTGACTGTTGAGGACCAGGAAGTAGCAAAGATTAGTAAGGGTGAAGTGAGGAGGGCATTGAAGAGGATGAAGAATGGAAAGGCAGTTGGTCCTGATGACATACCGTGGAGGTATGGAAGTGTCTAGGAGAGGTAGCAGTAGATTTTCTGACAAGAACATTTAACAAGGTCTTAGAGAGTGAGAGGATGCCAGAGGAATGGAGGAGAAGTGTGCTGGTGCCCATTTTTAAGAACAAGGAGGCGTGCAGAGTTGTGGAAACTACAGAGGATGAAGTTGATGAGCCATACGATGAAGTTATGGGAAAGAATAGTGGAAGCTAGACTAAGGGCAGAAGTCAGCATTTGTGAACAACAGTTTGGTTTCATGCCCAGAAAGAGCACCACAGATGCAGTGTTTGCCTTGAGGATGTTAATGGAGAAGTACAGAGAAGGTCAGACGGAGCTGCATTGTGCCTTTGTGGATCTGGAGAAAGCATATGACAGGGTGCCGAGAGAAGAACTGTGGTATTGCATGAGGAAGTCTGGAGTGGCAGAGAAGTATGTTAGAGTGGTGCAGGACATGTATGAGAGATGTAAGACAGTGGTGAGGTGTGCTGTCGGTGTGACAGAAGAGTTCAAGGTGGAGGTGGGACTGCATCAAGGGTCAGCTCTCAGCCCCTTCTTGTTCGCTATGGTGATGGACAGGCTGACAGACGAGGTTAGACAAGATTCCCATGGACTATGATGTTTGCAGATGACATTGTAATCTGTAGTGAGAGCAGAGAACAAGTGCAGGAAAATCTAGAGAGGTGGAGGTATGCCCTGGAAAGGAGGGGAATGAAGATTAGCCTCAGTAAGACAGAGGACATGGACCAAAGAGGAACGGTGAGATTACAGGGAGCAGAGATAAGAAAGGTGGAGGATTTTAAGTACTTAGGCTCAACAATCCAGAGCAATGGCGAGAGTGTGGAAAGAGGTCAAGAAGCGTGTGCAGGCAGGTTGGAATGGTTGGAGAAAAGTGTCGGTGTGATGTGTGATAGGAGGGTATCGGCAAAAATGAAAGGAAAAGTGTACAAAACGGTGTTGAGGCCAACGATGCTGTATGGGTTAGAAACAGTGGCCCTGGGGAAAGACAGGAGGCAGAGTTGGAGGTAGCTGAGATGAAAATGTTGAGGTTCTCTTTGGGAGTAACTTGAGGATGGATAGGATTAGGAATGAGTACGCCAGAGGACAGCACATGTAAGACGTTTTGGAGACAAAGTCAGAGAGGCTAGATTGAGATGGTTTGGACATGTACAGAGGAGGGATAGTGAGTATATTGGTAATAGGATGCTGAGGCTGGAACTACCAGGCAAAGGCCTAGAGGAAGACCAAAAGAGCGATTCATGGATGTGGTAAAGGAGGACATGAAGGTCGTTGGTGTAAGAGAAGAGGAGGCAAAGGATAGGGTGAGATGGAGGCAGATGATTCGCTGTGGCGACCCCTGAAGGGAAAAGCCGAAAGGAAAAGAAGAAGAAGAAGAAGAAAGATTATTTTCTGCTGAAAAATAGTATTGATAGTAGACATAATTAGTACTCAAATTAGGATTCCACAAAATGGCCATACAGGTTATCTTTGTCTAATTTTACTGCATTTTTGATTAAGAATGAAACATCAATGTATTTGAGAGAACCATGTGTATTTGACATACAAGTGGTACCTTGACTTACGAAATTAACCCGTTCTGAGGGCAAGGCCGTATGTCAAAATGTTTGTTCGATTAAACAAAAATTCCCATGGGATATAATAGAAAACCAATCAATTCATTCCAAACTCAAATAACCTGACACAAACATGTATATTTGACCGAATATATTACAGATAAACATGAAAAAACAGTAAATATTTCATAATAATAATACATGTACATTCTTCTTTTTCTTTTCCTTTCGGCTATTCCCTTCAGGGGTCGCCACAGCAAATCATCTGCCTCCATCTCACCCTGTCCTCTGCATCTTCTTCTCTTACGCCAACAACCTTCATGTCTTCCTTCACTACATCCATAAATCTCTTCTTTGGTCTTCCTCTCGGCCTTCTACCTGGGAGTTCCAACCTCAGCATCCTACTTCCAATATATTCACTATCCCTTTTCTGTACATGTCGAAACCATCTCAATCTAGCACATTATTAATGTACATTAACATTAATAATAATTATAAATTCTAATAAAACAAGAATAAACAAGTCAAATAACCCTTCCGATCATCGACTGACTGCGGCAAAGCCGTCACGTGGGCACGAAGATGTCACGTGGGCAGGTATGAGGTTGTGTGTAACAGAGAAGGAGGAGGAGGAAAATTTTGTGCATGTGCACGCTACAATTGCCAGCGAGGAAAGGCACGTGGTAAGCTCTCAAAGCCAGTGCTTCTCAAATAGTGGGTGCGAGACCAGGGGGAGCACGTATGATCCTGGGGAACATGCTTTGTTTCGATACTGTACTAGAATTAAGTGTAATTGCGCATCCTCGACAGTATGTGGCAGTAGCGCCACTGCTACTTATTATAAAGGATATGGAATTACACTGGGTAACAGTGGTGCTCTCACTGTGTTTCCTGATGGTGTAGGGAAAAAGCACCGAGCAAATGATATGAAGTGTAGTAAACACTATTTATATTTGTGCGCAGGGCGCTTGGGGGGTGGGGGTTGGCAAGAAATGTTTTTTTTTTTTTTTCTTCCTCTAGGAGGCATCACAGAAAATAATTGAGAATCTTTGCACACGTTGTTCTTGGAGTATGGAGGAATACACGTGGAAGAATACTAGGCTAATCGGCCCGGAAAAGTCATTTCCCCACCAGAGCTTGTAAATCAAAATTTTGCTCATTGGATGGGGCAGGTTTTTAGTGGGATCGAAGCTTGCATCATGCACAATTTGTTATAAAAGAAACTCGTAAGTCCAGCATAATTCTACTGATGTTCTAATATAGAATATAATGTCATCATTATTATTATATATTGCATATTTATTATATTATGCATGACCCTGAATGATATTTGATATCAGCATTTACAAATAATAAATAAGCGAGTACAGGACAAGAATAAAGTAATAAAGTAAGCAAACCGGTCTCTAGCTGGCTACGTCTGCCTCCCTTTATATGCATTTTAATATCAAAAACGCCTGAATGCGCAATGCTAAATTTCGCAATTCACATTGTGCAAAAGGCCATGTATCTGTCATGCTTCTGATAATGGATAAGTTGTTGAATATTCCAATAAAAATTCTTGCTTTCTTTTCGTTTCCATTTTGGGTTTCCTGCAACCGTTCAGTGATTGGCTCTGGTTACCATGGAGTGTATGTAATATAGCTGCTGATTTGTGGAAATCGACCAACCTTGCTGCCGATTAACGAATCACGTGGTAAAATACAACAGTGACATCCGGTGAGATTATCGGAGGGGCAGTGGTGGTCTAGTGGTATAGGGCGCTGGATCGCTGATCCAAAAGGTTGGGGGTTCGAGTCCCACTCTCCACAAGGTTGTCACTGTCCCGTTCCCCCCCCAGTGCGGCTAACTGGTTATCAAAGGCGGGCCATGTCTCTCACTGTCTATGGTGAGAGGCATGTAAAAGAACCATTGCTGACTTTTTCGTAAAGAGTAGGCTGCAAAGTCGTCAGCGTGTTTCTGTCCCTTGCTAAAAAAAAAACAAAAAAAAAAGGGTTGTGACAGGAAGGGCATCCGACGTAAAAACCTCTGCCAAATCAAACATGCGAATCACATGATTCGCTGTGGCGACTCCCGAGTAAAAGGGAAAAAAGCCGAAAGGAAGACACCCGGTGAGATAATCACGAGACTTGGCTTTGCCAGGAAGCTAAACATGTAAAAACGGATCAAATTTGATGCAATTTATTGATAAAATATTGTCAAATAAAATTAAAAGGCACATATGTTCCTGAAAGTTTGAAATTCGTATTAATGTCTGAAGGAATCATATTGCCGTATTTCATGTTATTTTTCGTACGAATATGGATAAATTCGCACAGGTTGGCAGCCCTGTTTATATAAGTGAACTGGGTCGTTGTCCTTATTTTTGCACATGGAAGGTTGCAAGCTTACATTTCCGGCAAATTTTCTGTAGCTCTTTGCAAGTAGGTCGACTATGTGTTCAGTTAAGTAAATGGAAATCTAATTTTTTAATTGTCATTTAAATGTATGTCTTACCTGTAACACTAATTTGATGTCAAATATACATATGTTGGTTAATTATAATTTTCACCTGTCTTACTATGGTACTGTCTTTGACCTTAGTAGCTATATGCACTAAAATAGACAACAATCCAAACAAACATATTGGATAGCTGAGCTTGTTGCCTTCATTTAACACTAAAACGAGCTAAGGACAAAATTTGATTTGCTATTTTATGTAATCATCTACTGTCAGATAGTTGTTTCACAGAAGTTGATTTATTTAAATATTTGGTTGTTAAAAATGCTCATACTTTGGGTACATTGTTGTTGAATATTTATTAATTCTTGCCTTCAATATGGTGCAGTAATAAGTGGTATTGCATCCAATATATATAATTTTTGTCAGTCATGCAAAGGGAGTTCCATTCATGCATTATCCGGTACGAGTTTGAATTAGCCTAATGTTAACATGGTTCGTACGGGGCTTGAATGCCTTGAAAAGTATGTGAAAAAATTATTATTTTGAAGGGCCCTGGAATTGCCAGGCCATCCCATAAAAGCCAATGGTTTTTTACTATGTCCTTGAATAGTACTTGATTTTTAGCTTTGGATTTCTGTGCAGTAAATGTATAACATTTTGTTAGAAACCTCTGATTCTTGTATCTTTTCTACAATAAAGTCACAGAAAATCGATGGTTGTCAAGAATCGTTTGCTGACACATTTTCCCGGAAGTTTCGTTTTACGACACACAACTATAGATGCTTCTAGATCTTTTCTATGACATACAGATCACTTTTTTGGCGGTTTGGTAATGGTGTTGCAGTCGACCTTTGCGCTCGTCATGAGTAAATAAATATTTATTAAAAAGCTTAAAGGGTACCTGTACCCAAAATTTACAGCATTCAAAAAATATCCACTATACTTTATTATTAACTTTTAAACATCGCGTGATGTCGGTAGTTTATTTAAGTCCACATTTCCTTTTCTTCTATATGACATTCCTTGCTCACGAAGGTTGAGCGCGCGGACATGTTGGCTTCTTTTCACCGGGGTTTTAAAGGTCATTGTGACGTAACATCGTTGACAGTCGTATCGCCGATTGCAGAATGTCAGTATATTTTCCTCAAGCAATTCATGTTCTTTACAACAATAGCACTCCTGATCGGTTTTTTAATGCACGCATTTTCCACAAGAGCACCAAATATTTGCTGGGTGTTTGCTACGATTTTCCCGTGTAAGAGCTTCTGCCGACTCTCCAATATCATCCTCCGAGTCGTCACTTTCCTGGTCTGCTTTCACGAAATGTGGATAGTCTTTCTTCAGTGGTTCATATAAATAACCTTCTAATCCTTCTACGAAATTTTCTTCGTACATGGTTTAAAAAAAAAAAAACTACTATAATGTCTGTTTTTTCCAAGTTTCCATGAGCTTGTGTTGTATATGTCAGGTATATAGCCTTACGTTTACATTGCAATATCGCAGTTCCGGTCAAGGCTTTGTCAACGATATGACGTCACGGCAAATCCGCCATTTTAAAACTCCTGTGCTCTGAAACTTGACGTTAGTGAAGCCCTTAAATCGCTTAAAGCTGGTTTGTGAGAGAATATAATAAACACCTATACACAATACATCACATTAGGTATATGAGCACTTTCACTACAAGTACCCTTTTAGAGGACTGTATGCCAGGTGGTCAGTGTATATTTAAGCAGAATTGCATGAGAACAAAGACTACAGTGATTGGATAGAAGTTGGCAAAAGCCGGTGTAAGGTAGAATATGGACCCCAATAGAATAGGGACACCCCCCTCCAACCCTAGGTCCTTGACACGCTCAGACTGCCACTGAGCATCAACTGGGTTGAATATTAATGGTGGAGCCGTTGCGAAACCTGTCTCCGTGCAGTCAGCAAAAGGTGAAGGGCTGGCTGAAGCAGATGCTGGTGGTGATGGTGTAGATGGAGGGGTGGTAGAATCTGGTGACTGTGGGAGCTGAGTGGCCTCTTAGCCGTGAGGCTAGCATTCTCACACTTCCTTAAAGTATTACTTAACAGGTTGCATGTAAGACAAGCCATGAGAAGGTGTGAGGTCTGTATCAATCTCATTTAACATTTTATGGTTTTCTAGTTTATTTTATATTGTCATGTGCCATTCAGTGTGATATTTTATCATAATTATCTTTGATATTGTATCATCTGTTACACATCTAAATATTGTTAAAATTGTTTTCTTTATATATATATATATATATATATATATATATATATAATCTTTCCCTAAATTTGGAGGGGGGGTTCATTTTCCGCAGTGGAATAAGAACCCCCGGGTCCATATTCTACTGTGGAAAATAGACCCCGAGTCCATATTCTATACTACACCTGTATCATGCGTTTTCCAAGGCGTGCGAAAATAAACATTGCAGTTGGTGCTCTGGGGGAGAAGCATTAAAGTCGCAGATAAAATCAAATATCACCCATTCAAAAAAGACTTTTAAGAACCAAGGACCATGAGGAGACTCTGATAACGGACTACTGCAACAAAATGCAGTCGGGAACAACTGCCCAAAGCACTAACGTTAGCGTTACCATGGCTATGCCTCATGGATCCGCAGCCAGGAAAGGTGTTGACCCACAGCCGAAGGTGACGAAAGTATTTACATATTCATTTATATTTACATTTACATTTAAAGTATGGTCTTGTTACAGTTTATTAAAATTATTGCATATTTTCCAGCAAAATGATTTAAATTAGTTTTATTTAGTTATTACATTGAAAATGTAGTAGTTGGCATTTTAGGAATGTTTTTATTCCTACAGATATTAATTTACAGTTTATTAAAATAATTGTACAGTCGGCCCTCTACTTACGAAATTAATCCGTTCCAGAGCCTTTTTCGGAACCTGGAGTTTTCAT
This sequence comes from Plotosus lineatus, assembly GCA_024760905.1. Taxonomy (NCBI): domain Eukaryota; kingdom Metazoa; phylum Chordata; class Actinopteri; order Siluriformes; family Plotosidae; genus Plotosus; species Plotosus lineatus. Next base: position 35,619,122 of record CM045740.1, on the reverse strand, counting down.
AAGTAGAGGTGCATTTTACATGTAAAACGCGTGATTCGTTCCAAGGCTCCCAAGACTACCCCATAAACCCTTTAAAAATGGTAAAAGTACACCAATTTTGTATGACATACGTGTTAAAAGTAAAAGAAAATGATTTATTAAACCATTTAAACATTTTATTAACATATTAAACCATTTTATTAATATTTATTAATTAAACCATTATTAAACATTTTTTATTAATGTACATACACACACACACAAAACTCTCTCTCTCTCTGGTGTGTTTTGCCGAATGCTGGCTCCGCCCATACGCAGCGCGCAGCCGACAGAGCATTTGAGATGGGATGTTGTATTTAAAGTGGAATTACAGTACCTGTTTGAAAGATCAGAGATCCTGATTCAATATTAACTTGCTTCCTTGCTAGATCGGAGGTCTTCTCCCACAGAGCACTCTGTTTTCATGCCTCCTTCTGCTTCAGTATTGTTCCGAAATAATCGCCTCTGTCACTGTATTTCCGCTTTTCTGTATTTTCCGGGTCCATCATGGACAACGAAATATAACGCTGCAATGATCAATCTAAAAAAAAAAACCTCACGAGCCAACATTATTGTTCAACTCTCCTTCACATGTGTGACAAACAGGAAGTATGGGTAAAGTTCAGTTCCCTCCTGGCCAGTGGGAGGCCAGTGGGGCGGGATGTTGGGAGACAGCTAATGAGAGAGCAACTCACGCATTGTTTGAATTTTTGAATGGCGCGTTTGAATTTTTTAATGGCACGTTCGACGCTTTTCGTAAAAATAGATTGTTTTCATAAAAAGAGGACAAAAATTTCGGAAAATGTTTTTTGTAACCTGGATTTTTTGTATTCAGAGGTTTTCGTAAGTAGAGTGCTGACTGTATTTCACTCTTTGAAAGTCAGAAACAGTATGTCTTGTTGTGTATTACTCTTTTAAACGGTACTTGAAAATAAAAATTTGCTACTTGAAACGTGTTTGAATGACATTTGGCCCAATGTGTGGGAACCATGTGTTAAATTATGTTTTATGGCTCTGCTGTATCAACTGTGTAGACTAGATTACTGCTATTAAACCTAGAGATAACTTTGTTCTTGTTAACTTCAAGCCTGATTAGAAAGGCAATTTGCACAGATTTAGTATCGCCTTCCTAATTTCCTCTAAATAAACTCAAAATAATTATGGCGGAAAACACGCATATCCCTGAAAAGGTATTTTGCAATGTTCCAGTAAACTAATTGCAAAATGATAGTGAATTGAGTTCTATTTTTGTTTTTCCTTTGGGACACTATTCCTGAAGCTGTGACAGTAAAAGCTTTGGAAAAAACGCTTCAGTTATTTTTTTTTTTTAATGTTTGTGAAGTACACTAAGTGCAGAATTCTGGATAGTAAGCATTTACTTAGATTTACTACTGGACTTCCAAAGGTTAAAAAAAATGCATAATTTTAAATATTTTTTACTGTGCACAAGTTTTATAACTTCTATAAGCTTGAATTAAGGTGGCGAAGTGGTGAGCATATCCACCTCGCAGCAAGAAGGTCTTGGGTTCGATTCCCAGCTTGGGCGTTTCTGTGTGGAGTTTGCATGTTCTCCCTGTGCTTGCTTGGGTTTAGGACGGGTGCTCGGGTTTCCTCTCACAATCCAAAATCATACACAGTAGGTTAATTGGCTGTTCCAAATCTCCTCTAGATGTGAAGGGTTGTGTGAGTGTTGGTCCAGCAATGGCCTCTCAAGCTGTCCAGGGTGAACCCCGCCCTCGTCCACAGTCAGCTGAGATGGGCGCCAGCCTCCCCGTGACCCTAATTAGGATGAAACGGTTTAGATAATGAATGAATAAAGCTTGAATTAAGTGGTTTATTAAGAGCAAAAATCCTGGTTATTGCTTTTGTTGTGAGTTGTGATGTCATAAAACTATTTTTGTCATTGAAATCAGTGGTAACTCCAGCACATTTTTTTAAGGGGGCAAAGAAGGTATACAGTGATACCTCTGCTCACGAACATAATTGGTTCCCAGAAAGTGTGTGTAAGGCGAAAAGTTCGTCTTCCGAACATTTATTTCCCATAAGAAACCATTAAAATGAGAATAATCCGTTCCCAGGTCCCCATAAAACATAATTTTCTACTAAATAAGCCTTAAAACTACACAAAAATATACCTTATTTTATGTATAATAAATGTGCTATTGTATTGTAATTAAAGAAATAAACTGTACTGTATAATAAAATCGTTTTATTTACCTTTGTGATGGTAGTTGACGGCTTGATGGAATGGAGTGGGAGGAGGAGGGAGGGAGGGACTTACTGTTTGGAAGGAGTGTTTGGAAACGCCTACTGTTTGGAAACACCCTTAGCCACACACGCACCCTTAATAGCTTCCTTGTTCTTAAGGATGGGAGCAATGGTTGACTTAGCGTACTGGTACTGGGACGCTGAGTCACACAAACGCACACCTCGTTCGTGTTTTTCAATGATCTCCGCCTGTGGTGGGGTCTTTTTCGGTCCCATAATAGCAAAAGTACACTCAATATGGTACAAAATGTCTAGCAAACACAAACCACTTCCGCATTCAAAGAAAGGGGGTGACGAACTGTGACGCCATGAGCGTGCGTCAGCTTCTCGTGGCCGCCACCGTGGCGCTGTTCGACCGCGTTGTTTGATTCGTCCGCCGAAAACTAGTTAGTCAGCAGAGACTATATGCTCGCAAATTTAATGTTCTTGAGGTGAAAAGTTCATGAGCTTAAGCGTTCGTCAGCGGAGGTTTTACTGTACTATTATTTACACAATCAAAAGTCAAATTCATACATTTATACATACCATGTGATAACATTATTGAAATGATTTACAAACCATATATCAAATACTGTGTGTCAACTGTATATACAGGTGTAACTCATGAAGAGACTTTGAATAGTGAAGTAGCTGTAAACTTAAATCTGATTAAGTTAAATGCTTCGTTTTTTTCACTGTAGATAACAATAGTTTTATGCAATTGACCAAAATAATATATTTAATGTTTAAAAGAATCTGTGCAAGGTCACTTATAACCCCTCCCCCCATATTTTTGGTAATTCGAAACCACACCTGTGAAACTTGCTCAATAGATATTTGAGTTTTCAAATATTATTGGTTTATTGCGTAGGTACCACCATCATTGACATACTGTCCAAAAATTATCGCAAAATATTCATTCATTGTGAAGATTTCATGTTTTTTTTGAAGAGAAAAATACAGTTCTGAGAAATCATGACTTAATAAATTCAGGAATGGATTTCTATTCATAGCAGTGCAAAAATTAGGAAAGTCAAAGCAATAGAAGTGCAGATACAGTAAATTAAAATTACAAGATTTCAGGGAGACATTATTTGACAAATTTGATCATTACATGGCATACATAATTTAGATTATTTACATATGTTGTAACTTAAAAATCACACCAGATGTTATAGAAATATAATCACTCTATATGCAAGTACAATTAAATATACATATATTTATATAATTTCACATTGAGATTTTCAAGGAACTGATTTTACACATTGATAGTTTGGTCAGCCTTATTTATATGCATATAATATTAACATTCATCTTTTATTTGCTGAATCGCTTAATCCTAATTAATACTGTGGGGAGGCTGGTTCCCATCTCAGCTGGCTCTGGACATGGGCAGAGTACAACCTGGACAGATTGCAGGACCATCGCAGGGCAGAAACACACTGACAGCTACGCAGCTTACTCTTGAGGAAGGTCAGCAATGGTTCCTTTACATGCCTCACACCATAGATGGTGAAAGACGCGGCCAGCTTTTGATAACCCAGTTAGCTGCACTGGGAGGACAGTGAAAACCCACGAGAGTGGGACTTGAACCCCCAACCTTGCATTCAGTGATCCAGCACCTTACCACCTGCCCCTGTATAATATTATAAGGTACATATTAGCTCAAGAACAGTGTGTAGAGAGCTTCATGATATGGGTTTCTATGACTGATCAGCTGCATCCAAGTAATATATGTATGTATCTGTGTGTGTGTGTGTGTGTGTATGTATATATATATATGTGTGTGTGTATATGTGTGTGTGTGTGTGTGATGGCTCTCTGTTCTTCGAATTCAAAGATAGTGAAGAGTTATTTCTCCTCGCCTGCGCTGAGTATTTTTGTATAGTGAGAGACAGTTTGCGCTGGCTGATCCCCGCTCTCTAGGCCTAGGTCCCTTCCACAGTGGCTCAGCTGGCTGAGACGGCTATGGTGGTTCCTAGATTGACAGAAACACGATGACAACTTTGCAGCTTACTCTTTACGAAAGTCAGCAATGGTTCTTTTACATGCCTCTCACCATAGACAGTGAGAGACATCACCTGCCTTTGATAACCCAGTTAGCTGCACTGGGGGGACCGATGCGTAACCTACACAATTGTTCGTGGCTTACATTGAGGTCTGTGTATATATATATATATATATATATATATATATATATATATATGTCTGTATACATGTATGAGTTCATGTGTTTTGTCTGTGTATATGATGCTGGTTTACTGATCCCAAAGTTGGGGGTTCTAGCTCCAGTATCAACGGGTTATCATGTTTGTCCCCCTAGTGCAGCTAACTGCCTTGTTAATGGCTGGCCATGTCTCTCACTGGCTAAAGTGAGAGGCGTGTAAGAGAACCATACTGACTTTCCTCAATAGTAGGCGAGCTGTCCAGGATATACTCTGCCGTTGCCTAGAGGCAGCTGAGATGGGCTCCAGTCTCCTTTGAACCTAATTAGGATTAAATGGTTCAGAAAATGAATGTGTATGTGTGTATGTGTGTGTGTGTGCATGCAGTGCCTTGTAAAGTATTCACCCCTTGGCATTTTTTTTCTTGTTTTCTTGCCTTATGGCCTGGAGTTAAAATGGATTGTTTGAATGTTTGCATTATTTATTTTACAGAACATACCTCCAACTTTGAAGATGTGATTTTAATTTTGAAGCAAACAATGAATAGGACAAAAACACTCCCAGAAAACTTCAGCGTGCATAACTATTCAATTCCCTGAAGTCAGTACAGTCGGCCCCCTACTTACGAAACCCCGTGGGATACGAAAACAACCTCCTCTTACGAAATGCGCCATTCAAAATTCAAATGCACCAATCAAAATTTCTCACAATGCGCAAGTTGCTCTCTCATTGGCTTTCTCCCAACATCCCGCCCTGCTGGCCTCCCATTGGCTAGGAGGGATGACGCAGCTAAACTTCCTGTACCCATACTTCCTGTTTGTCACAAGTGTGAAGGAGAGTTGACGGTTGGCTTGTTTTGAGATTGATCATGCAGTGTTATGTTTCGTTATCGCCGAAACCCCTCTACAATCGGGACGATATTGAATCAGAAGTACACCTTAAAGTGGAAATACAGTGACGGAGGCGATTATTTCGGCATGATATTAAAACTGAGTGCTCTGTGGGAGAAGACCTCCGATCTTGCAAGGAAGCAAGTTAATATATAAAATATTAATATATTAATAATATAATAATTATAGTTAATATATTGAATGAGGACCTCTGATCTTTCAAACAGGTACTGTAATTCCGCTTTAAATAAAACATCCCGTCCATTTAAACATTTAAATAGAATTGTTCTGTCAGCTGTTGCGCGTGTGTGTGTGTGTGTGAGAGAGAGAGATAGAGACAGACAGAGGATTAACTCTTTAGTTTTTAGTTTAGTTTAAGTTGTTTAATTCAGTAAATGTTTCATAAATGTGGCGTATCCCTCAACCAATCAAGTTAAAGTTGAGTTTGGACCTCCGATCTGTCAAGCAGGGAATGCGCTTTGAATTCCACGTCTTAAAATGCTCCCGGTGTCCTGCTTGTGGGCGTGACCCGCAGCGCCACAATAAACATTTAATGTGTATACAATACACATTTAATACGTACTGTATTGTGTGTTTGTGTGTGTGTGTGTGAGAGAGAGAGAGGTGTGTGTTTTATAAAAAATGTTTAATAATGGTTTAAGTAAGAAATATGTTAATAAAATGGTTTATGTTAATAAAATGTTTAAATGGTTTAATAAATAATTTCACATTTCATACAAAATTGGTATACTTTTATCATTTTTAAAGGGTTCATAGGGTAGTCTTGGGAGCCTTGGAACAAATCAGGCGTTTGAACATGTAAAATGCGCCCCTTACTTACGAAACTCCTGCGTTACGAAAAAGGCTCTGGAACGGATTAATTTCGTAAGTGGGGGGGCCGACTGTACTTTGTAGACCTACCTTTTTAGCAATGAAGGCTGCAAGTCCCTTTGGATAAGTCTATGCGTTTACCACTGGTTTCTGTTTATGAACAGCAATCTTCGAGTCTGACCACCGATTGTTAGTTGGATTGAGGTCTCGGCTTTGACTAAGCCATTACAACACATTTAAATGCTTCCCCTTAAACCACCTGGGTGTTGCTTCAGCAGTACACTTGGGGTCATTGTCCCGCTGGAAGTGGGCTTTTGTCCCAGTCTCAAATCACAGGCAGACTGAAACAGGCTTTGCTGAACAATATCCCTCTTTCCCTTGACCCTGATCAGTATCACAGTGCCTGCTGCTGAAAATATATGAGTAAAAATTAGAATAATTATTTTTAATTAATGTAATAGCCTTCTATGTCCGTGCAGATTAACAGTAACTGATGAATCCAATATTATAAAGAGTCTGCCCTCCCAAGCCAGACCGCAGTATCTGCAAAATCATGAAACTGAGAAAATTGAGCCCACTAGGTGGAGCTGATTGCACTTAGTCAGAAAAACATAAAAGGCCAATTTGGCTAAAATTGCAGATACTGCGGTCTGGCTTGGGAGGGCAGAGTCCAATTTTGTTAATTGAAATAATTTAAATGGAAATTTAAAATAACACATAACTGCACTTACTAATATTACATTATCCTGATTAACTTAGGATTTGTTTCTTTGGTTTTAATTTATTGCTGCTTCTCAACTTTAGAGTATAAGAAATGCAGACTTGAAGGCCGCCTCCTGGTTTGGGAGAGAGAACTGTGTTCCTGATGAGATGGGGTTTGGTCAGGACTTGAGAGGATCCCATGAAGGCCTAATCAAACTACAGGACTGGGAACTGAAACTGCTCGAAACAGTGAAGCGCTTCATGACACTTCGTGTTAAAAGCGACAAGGAGTATGCGTCACTCCTCCTCAACATTAGCCAGCAGGTAGACAAGCAAGACAACTCCTCGCAGATCCATTATATCAGTACAGTTTCTAAGGTGAGTAGTGCCACCTGACTCGATGCATTGTTTTTATTTGTATTTAGAACTAATATGTCTTCTACAGAAATGAGTATGTTCAAGTCCATTATGCTTTTGTTGTGTTTGAAAGACAGCTGTTGTGACATTATTGGGCTTTGTAGCTTGAAGTACAAGAAAACACATGACTTTATATGGCAGCAGCAGAGGTTAGGAAGACCATCAAAGCTAAAATATTCCATTAAACTCACGAACCCCTTATAATTAGAATGGTGCATTAGCTTTTTACTGTATTAACAAGCTAGCAAAAAAAAAAAAAAACCTACGGTATGTGAATATGTCCATAAGTCTCACCCAGTTTATTTAAACAAAACACAGGGATGGGAATCAATTGGCGGATTTCTGCCTTTTGTAAGTGAAATGGGTCATTTTTGAGATCGATGCAAATCCGGTGTAAAAATCTGTGTCTGTGGGGGGTGGGGGGTGCCGTCATCATTGGTCAGATTATATCCAAATCCAAATACGCGAGGTGCTACCCTCGTTTTGTTTATCTGTGTAGTTGTTGATATCGCCTAGTGGAGTGAAACAGCTGGTTCTGGTTTATTGCATGTGTCAGGCTTTGTAATATGATATCCCAGTCTGGTCATCTTGCTGTGGGCCCGTGGCACAGAGAGCAAATGTCAGATCATCAACAGAAGTGATTGAGCAGTATTATGTATAAATATGACTATGAATTATATTATATGTCTTATTATAGTATTAAATTATAAAGCTTCGTGTACATTAATAAATTCTACTGATATTATTAAACTTGGTATGCTACGAATAGGCCAACCGGTACACAGTTTAAAGCAGGGCTCGGCAACCTATGGCTCGCGAGCCAGATGTGGCTCTTTTGATGACTGTATCTGGCTTTCAGATAAATTCGGTGGCCTTTCTTAACAGAATAACGAACACACACAATTTGACTGTCATTTAAATAAAAATACAAAAAAAAACCCATCAAGTAAAACAAAAACAGATGAATAAATCTTGCGCATTTCAATCTATTCATCTATTTTCAATGCCACGTCACTGTGGTGCGAAGCGGAGAGCCAATCCTTTCTCTATATGGGTATACCTTGAAACTCTAATTTTATTGGATTATAACAACAGCCACAGACTGCGCGTATTGTTTGAGTAAAGAGATAAAATTCCCTCGTTTTTGATCAGCTCATTTGCCCGAAGCCAAGCACAGCTGGCAAGCAAACACAAATGGACAGACTTGGAAAAACTTCAACCCACAGACCAGCTGATTGCCAAAACTTGGGACGTGCTTTCTGTCACATCAACACTGCAGCGTATGAGTCCTGTCGTGTCGAGTTCTCACCCCGTATCAATCAGACTACAAAGCCATCAGCAAAACCATACAGCACCAGAAGTCGCATTAATAGTAAGCAGTGCTGTAGTGCAGCAGGGGTGGCGAACAAGTTAGACACAAAGAGCCAAACTTTTTCAGTGTGAAAGTTAAAGAGCCACACCACATGCTGACCTGTCAAGACCCACACACACACACACACACACACACACACACACACACACACACACACACACACCCCTCTCTCTTTCTCCCTTGCTCTGACACACAACTACTGAACACACTTCAGATACATAGATGTGGCGGTGACGGTGTGTGACGGTGTTTTTTACCTTTGGGGAATTCCGTGTCAATATTAGCATGGAGTTGCTAAAATGACACTGAAGATTTGAATCCACGAAATGTGATATTGTGTTACTGCATAATAAACAGAGCGATTTGCCATTCTATTCAATAAAAAAGTAAGCATCTTCCCATTCTCCCAGAAATGTCCTGTGTTCATCTTCATATTTTCGTTTAGCTTTGCATTTTGCCATTTTGACAAAGAGGGTAAGCCTGCATGCAAAGAAAATGTTTACTTAATTTCCCAGCATTAGACGTCATCCACTCAGATGATTGGCGGTCACTTATGTGTTGGACGCGGCATTAAAAACACCCAACCTGTCAAAATTATTTAAAAATATTATTTATTATTTGTTTTGAATAACCTCTGAAAGATTTCAGTGTGTTTTAAGATTAAAAAAACAAACAAACATGAAAAGAGGCAAAGAGCCACAGTATATAGAAATATGATAAGAGGCAAAGAGCCACATTCTTATTGATCAAGAGCTGCATGCGGCTCGAGAGCCGCGTGTTCGCCACCCCTGTTTTAGAGGCTGAGTTGTGTGTACTGACTTAATTTGGTCTACTTCATAGTTGATCTCGCCTCGGTCGCATCGCTGCCATCGTGTACTCATTTAATTTTTGACCACTACAGCACTGAGAGTAAGAAGTACTTTTCTTATCAATAAGTAACTTCATTATGGCAATGTCGTTTAAAATAAATTCGGAGTCTCACTTACTTACTTTAAGTAAGTAAGTAATGTCATTTAAAATAAATTCAAGTCTTATTATACTCTAAAATTGTTGGTCTTTTTCAATTTAGTTGTATTCAGTATACAGACGCTCCCCGACTTACGTTTTTAATTGGTTCCGGACGGCCGAACGCAAGTTGAAAGTGAACGTAAGTTGTTACAGTGATGTATGACGAATGACGCTCATACTGTACTATAAAGGTAGGTAGGTAAAGTCTTGTTTGGCTTTTTACACCAGAGCCATAGTGGTTCATCAGGCCGGTGCTTATCCCCGGTTTCTGTAGCGTGAAACAACTATGAGTTGAACTCCTCCTGGATGGGACGCTAGTCCATCACAGGTTACCTTCCCAGTATATTTTACTGGTACCCATTTATACTGCTGGGTGAACGGAGGCACACTTGTGGTTAAGACCTTGCCCAGGGGTCTTAGCACAGTGGGAGGGTCTAACTGGGATTTGAACTGACAACCTCCCGATCATGAGCCCAGTACTCTCACCCAGCACTCTCTGAAATTAAAACTAGGCCCACTGTAGGCCTATAACGGTAAATTAATCTTTTTTTAATAATTTTAATAATTAATTTTCATACGGTTCTCTTTAAAAATATTCTTTCCATGAGACATCAATTACGCTCCTTTTTGTAAGTACAACTCCAAAACTTTTGGGGGGCTTTTCCCCCCCGAACCCCCCCCCAGCAAGGCACTGCCCCCACAGCCCCACAGGGGACCTAGGCGGCCCCCTTGACTCCTGCCAATTTTTCCTCCTTTTCTATAAAGGCCTGTTCTCATTTCTGAAAACACCACTTCGTGAGAGGGGAGCGGAAGTGTCACTGAATAGTAAAAACCCAAAATTGCAGTGAAAGCCTGTTTTATACAGTAAGTACTATTGGATAACGGAAAGGTCTTCATCCAATCACACTGATTATTTCACAGATCAGTCGGCTGCTACCCATCCACTTCCTTTTAACCGCCATTTTTAAGTATGTTTAGATTCTGACCAGTGGGGCCGGTGGTGTGATCAGGGGGTTGTGTGTTCAAATCCCAGTTAGACCCCACCGTGCTAAGATCCCTGGGCAATGTCTTAACCACAAGTGTGCCTCTTTTCACCCAGCAGTATGAATGGGAACCAGTAAAAAAAAAAAAATACTGGGAAGGTAACCTGCGATGGACTGGCGTCCCATCCGGGAGGAGTTGAATTCCTGGTAGCTTCACGCTACAGAAACCAGGAATAAGCACTGGTCTGATGAGCCACTAGGCTTGGGTGTAAAAATTCCAACAGACTACTTACCTTAGATTCTGACAGCTACTATGCCTCCAAAGAAATGAAAAGGGACAAAAGAAGGTGATGAAACCATATATTCAGTGTTCTATTTGAATGAATTGAAAATAAAAGCAGGTGATTAAATAAAGTCTCTGAAAATCATTTATACCACAGACTATGTTATGATTATTGATAGATTAACACCCAAGCATGGTATTCTCAGCCATTTTTCAGTTGTATGAAAAATGTTCCATTACTTTGTTCATAGGGCTCATTCATATAAAAAAAATGTCCCATTATTATCTGATTTATTTATGACATGACCATCAGGTCATTTTGCCTCACTATCCCCAGCAGCAAATAAAGGGATAGAACCGACCTATTCTCATGATGCTATGTCTGTGTTCTTGTCAGTCATGGGCTCAGATCGTACAGCAGACAGAACAACTTAGTAAGATCATGAAATCTCATGCTGAAGAACTAAATTCTGGTCCACTGCACCACCTCACCTTGATGATTAAAGATAAACATCTGGTGAAGAGAAGCTACCAGAGTATACACCAACAGATTGAGTTTGAGCTGAACAAGGCAAGGACCGATATGCTAATTTTTGTAACAAATAATTTAATCATATCTTCCTTAATCTTAATCTCCCTTTAATTTTATTTATCATCATTGTTTGTAATACTTTATTTCCATTTAATATTTTTTCATATTTGATACTCTGATTTTATTGTTTCTAGGTTACAAAAACAGATATTGAAAAGCTGAAGGGCACATATAGACAGTTAACTAAAGATGCTCATAGTGCCAAGGAAAAATACAAAGAGGCAATTATGAAAGGTAAGGAATTTTTCCATCGCTGTCATCCATTTTATTTGCGTCTGAGCACTTTGTTATATATTTGTTTACCCGTTTCCTTGTATAAATGGTTTGAAAAATATTTAACTCAAAATCTCAGACCAATGTCAGGGAATAGTACAACTAAATGCTATAAATTTATGATAATCTCTTATTAGGTAACAAGACATTGGTTAGATATTACAGTCTATTAATCTACCAGTTTGAAGCCTTCAAACAATAAATCAAATATGTCTCAGACCAAACCAGGCATTCAGGAGATGGTCAATAATGCTGGTTGACACTCACACAACTTTATAAATCAGAAATGGTATGCTTCTCGCAGTACATTATTATTATTATTATTTTTTTTTTTTTTACTTAGAGGATACACTCTTCCCCCATTTTGTCTGTTGAATTGAGGGAAGCTGAATCTTTTAAACTTTCTATTGCCCCGTGCTAACTTTTTTGGGACCTGTAGCAAGCATTAAATTTAAAATTCTCATCCAGTGCATAAAATTGTAAAAATGTATCTGTTTAAACATTTATATTATTGATGTTCTATTGTGAATAAAGTATTGGCTCGTGTGATTTGGAAGCCTTTATTTTTAGTTTTCAAATTTAAAGAACATCCCATCGTTTCTGGAATCGTGGTTGTAAGTTGAGGGCACATGACAATGTCAGATTTGCCTCATTGTTTCTCAAATGTTTTTTTTTTCAGCAGTGTTCTTGCACTGGTTGCAGAGGGTTTAACAACTAATGATTCATCAAAGAATATAAGAATGCTTGAAAGTATGTGAGACTATGTAAAAATACACAACATTAATTCTGGGGCCACACATCAAATAGTCACTGAGTGGTGTATTTGACAAGCCCCATATCTAGTCGGTGACTGGTTGAGACTAAAAGTGTGTAATGTGTACATGGTTAGTTAGTGACTGGTTGGGGCTAAAATCTTGTAATGTGTAATTAACATAAATCATGCCTTTTTCAGGTAAGGAGCCAGAGAAGGCCCGTGAGCGCTATGACAAAGCCACAATGAAGCTACACAATCTGCACAACCAGTATGTGTTGGCAGTGCGTAGTGCACAGCTTCACCAAGAGCAATATCATGAAAGCACTCTTCCTCTGCTGCTTGATTCTCTGCAGAAAATGCAAGAAGAGATGGTTAGCGCCCTGTGAGTATTGCACACAGCCATAGCTCAAACACTGCCAAGATGGGGTGATTCAGTTTTGTCATTTGTATTTAAGGAAGATAATTTAAATTTTGTATGCTTCCCCGCCCCAAACCCTGAGGTAATGCTGACGAGCCTCAGATCTCACCTGAACATCGGCTGACTTTATTGATCTGTTCCTAGTGCTTCATGATGTTTTTGTTCACCAATTTTGTCTAGCAATCCTCTGAAGTTTTAAATATCAGCTGTACTTATGAGATTATATGCGACCCTTGTTAGAATTAAATGGTTCAGAAAATGAATGATTGAATTAAAACAGCAAGTTAATTTTTGTGTCCACTCATTGAGACAACCGAACCCCCGCGAATGTCGAGGGCCTACTGTACTTACATGATGCATAATTTTTTGAAACAAAAAGACCCCTTATTTTTCCCTCCCGGTCTTCTCTTCCTTTTGGTGGTTTCCTGAAACATTTTCCCGGAAGTAAAATCAAGCCAATGAACACAAACATAAACAAAAGCAAACGGCCAGGAACGTCCTTAAATTTATGAAGTTAGCAGCAGAATCACTTTCTGATAGGTCCATATCTGGCTCATTGCTCTATTCATTCAGAGCATCCCATAGTTTTGCTGTAACAGTTTCTAATGGTTCATCGGTTGTTGGACATTTACCAAGAGAACACAGCATAATATTTTCTTGTTTTTTTAAAACACGGCAGAACAATCAAATGTGTTTTTACTGATGAACATTGTAGACATTCCCCAGTGGCAGGGGGTCTTGAAATACCGTGTAAACTCACTTTTACAGGCAGTGAACGCCTCATTCTACCGTTACAGAGACTAACATTGGTCAGTTTGATCTTACGATTTTGCTCCCAGTACACATGGGTGGTTATTAGACGCAAGATCAAAAACATTAATTTATTTATAATATAATAAATTAATTAAGTCGAATGCAGTATCACGTCCATATATTTAACAATGTTTCATTAACATTCAGGTGCAGTGTTTAAGAGTATCACAAATATTAGACAACTTTTTTTATTCTGATTATGTTCTAGTTTTGTGAGTTTCAGTCTGTACAAAAGCATCATTTAAATGTATCATTTTGGACATGGTGTTTAGGACTTTTCATATGGTAGAGAATACTTCTAGCACATTGAAAAAAATGTAAACTTTCCACATTCATATTTCCCAAAATTTTATGTTTTCTAAAAACTGTTTGCAGCAATTGGACACCATGAAACTCACAAAATATTTTTCAGCAGCTAACTTATTAAACCTGCCAATTTTAATGTACACAGACTTGGACAATAAAACCTGTGTATCATTTTGAGGGATGCTTTTGACTAGCTAATGGTATGTTTTCAATCTTGTTTTATTTAACTTAAAAATTCAGATTAGGTGTCCAAATTTTTGGTTCCATTCGCAAAGTCATACATGCATGTTTGTGATTGTAAAATTCACATTTGATATTTATTTGTTTTATACACACACACACACACACATATATATATCCCTCACTTTCCGTGGTTAATGGGGACCGAGACACCCCCCCCCCCCCCCCACTGCCGATTTCCGTGAAGTAGGATCGACCCCCCGACTGACTTATACGTACATATACATGCGCCTCACATAAAAATGTAAGTAGTTGGGTTATTTTTTTTTGTTTGTTTGAGGGTTTTTTTTGCATAATTGGCTTTGTTTTGTGGCATTTTCCTTAACTTTTCTCCTAATTTTCCTTAATTTCCTTCTTTTTAAAATTTTACGAGAAATATTTTTGAAAAAATCCGCAGTGCACTGAAGCACGAAGTAGCGAAGGATCACTGTATACTAAAATTAGCATATTGTGATAAAGTTGATTATTTTCTGTAATGTACTGATAAAAATTAAACTTTCATATATTTTAGATTCATCAAACGTGCGAATCAGATGATTCGCTGTGGCGGCTCCCGAGTAAAAGGGAAAAAGCCGAAAGGAAGACAGACATTACACACCAACTGAAATATTTCAGGTCTTTCATTGTTTTAATCCTGATGATTTTGGCATACAGCTCATGAAAACCCAAAATCCCTATCTCAAAAAATTAGCATATTTCATCTGCCCACAAGATGTGAATTCAAAGCGCATTCCCTGCTTGACAAACTCAACTTTAATTTGATTCCTTGAGGGATTGGAATTCCAGATGAGCTCAAATGCGCCCACATTTATTAAACATTTACTGAATTAAAACAACTTAAAAAACTAAAGAGTGAAGCTTCCTTCTGTCTCTATCTGGGAGGTCACTGGGGTGGGATGTTGAGAGACAGCCAGTGAGAGAGCAACTAAAGCGTCGTGTGAAATTTTGATTGGTGTGTTTGAATTTTGAATTTCTTTTCGTAAGCTGGGGTTGTTTTCGTATCCCGGGGACGGAAAACTTAGGAAAATGATCTTCGTAACCCAGGGATTTCGTACCCAGGGGGCTTTGTAAGTAGGAGGCTGACTGTATATACCCTCACGGAGAGAGGGACGGGACACAAGTCAAGACAACTAAATTTTAATGTTAATTTTGGTATTTTAACAGTTCAAATTTTTACTGCTGTTGTATTTTGTTTTTCATGCTTTTCTTTGGTTTTTGTTTTAGAAAGGGGATACTGGATGAGTACAGTGAAATCACCAGTCTCTTAACAGATGAAATCGTGAAGGTCCACAAAGAAATACACACCTCTATTGATCAAATTGAGCCTACATCTGAGTATGACAACTTTATTGAATTGTACAGGTATGTGAGAGGATTCACAATTACAATACCTATCGGATACTTATAAGCTCATTAACATTACTGTTTTTTTCTAGAACACCAAAAACAACTGAACCGAATTTAGAATTTGATGTTTCACTGTTGGAGGAAACGGAGAATCTTCAAGCCAATGAGATTCTATGGAATAATTTAACAGCGGACAATTTAAAAGCAATGTGAGTTCAGGTGTCTTCTAGTTTTAAGACCAAAAGGTTTGATGTATGAATTTTAGACTATATTCAGTCATTTTTCTCCCTCTGGAAATCATTTCCATCTTTCAAGGAATTGTTAATGTTGAGAGAGCTGAAGATCTATGCAGTGGATTTTGGGGATGTGGTTCTTATTAGATAATAGCCTATCAGAAATAATCATCTTTACACTAGGACAGTGCTTCTCTATTATTTTCTGTCACGCCCCCCCTAGGAAGAGGAAAACATTTCGCGCCCCCCCCAATATAAATAGTGTTATTTGTCTAAAAATTGTTCGGTTTTTAAACATCGATCCATGAAGCTACGCTACTCAAAGCTTGATTAGCGTCTTTATAATCTGCAGCTTGTGGTTGTTGTAGTTTCTTCGTGCCTAGTCTGCATCATCAGCAGGTATCTCAGGGTATTTAGCGTTTCGCCCCGAAACCTGTACGCTTCACCTGAGTGGGGCAGCAAAGACAAAAGACTGTCTTCATCTGCAGGCTGGCTTCTGGTTGATTGTTGAGGTCTTCTAACGTGCATCTACACACTACTCTCCTGGCTTGTAATTGACTGTGGTCCAACTCTCTCTCCTCTTGATCCACAGCCACCTTGAGCATGTCTCTGCTGAAGCAGCTATGGTCTTTATCGCCTTCTTTGTGGCGGTAGGGGTAAGACCTATCTTGTGCAGGAAGTTTCTTGTAGATGTTGCAACAAAACCCCTGCATCCAACCTCTATTGGCATCAGGCTTGCTTTCCACCCTTTCATACAAGCTTCATCTACCAGGTCCTGGTATTTTGCCGCTTTCAGCTCGTGTGAGATGTCAAGTCTATCCTCCCAGGGAACTGTAAGCTCTATTATGTGGATGGCTTTCGTTTCTCGGGATAGTAGCAGCATATCTGGGCGCATCTGAGTAACTGCTATAGCTTCTGGAAATTTCAACTTCCTCTGCACATCCACAAGAAGCTGCCAGTCGGAGGCTGAAGACAGTACTGAGCCTCTAGTTGCAGGCTTGCTAGGCTTGGTCTTCATCTCTCCTTCTTTCAGGAACTGGATGGGTTTTCCTGTATCCTGGATACTTTGATGGTTGACTTCCACTCTGTGCTGGTCCACCACTATGGCAATCTCTCTTAAGACAGTGTCATGCCTCCATCGGTACCTCCCGTCTCCCAGAGCCTTAGGACATGCTGAGAGGATGTGATTCAGGGAGCAGTTGTTTCCTTTACACAGAGAGCATGAAGCGTCCTCCTCTTTTCCCCAAATCCGCAAGTTAGAAGGCGTAGGAAGCAGGTCTGACAAAGCACGTAGTAGGAAGCTGAGCTGTCCTTGATCAGTATTCCACAGCTCCTTCCATGTGAATGGGCGCTGGATGGCTGATTCCCATTTGGTCCAGCTGCCTTGGCTTCCTAACCCCACTGCTCTGACAAACCTGGTGTATTCCGCTTCTTTTCTAGTTTGTTGCACAATCATATCTCTTCTTGTTCGGTCATCTGCTGTGCTCCATCGATTACCCTCGTAGTTGCCAAGGCCTAATCTTCCTCTGCAAACTGTTCCCACCAGCTCTTGATGACGCAGGTCCTCCTCTGCCACTTGGACTGCTTTGCAAGGATTCCATTTTCTACCAGTCTTCACAGTTTCCCCTGATTGCTACACTACTGTGTCCTTGGACAAACGTAGGGTAGAAATGGCCCTAACTTTTGCAGTCTGGAATTCTTCAATCACAGATGACAGTGGCGAACTTAGCTTAGCTGACCTGCTGTAAAGATATAAAGTAATCCTCTGTATAACACTGTATCCTTAACATTCTGGAATACAAACAAAACGAAGAACTATAGATCAACTTCCAACAAAGAATAACTTTATTAACAATTTTTAATCTTCAAAAAAAAAAAGACTTCAATTTGTCTGAAATTAAAAAATTATCCTTATTTAAACTGTAAACATTTTTGACCAACAATTTGAACCATTTGATACTAAAAAATAAGATTAAATAAAATCAATAAATAATAATAAATTCAAATTGATCAGCAATATTAACTTTGAAGCACAATATATAAAACACTTTAACCCACAAAACAAAAATGAATAAAACAATTTGCATTTTTAAAAATGTATTTATTTTTTGTCAAAATGATTAAGTCAAGATTAATGGTACAATAAGCACGATTCCAGTGCACAGCTTTTTGAAGCAGGGTTTAAAGCACGATACTGAACTATCAGCTCCTGCTCAATGCTGAACTGGGACCTGGACTTATTTTCACAGCGCTGATGTCATCCAGCATGACAGAGAACCGTGTCTACTGCAGGTAGGATCAGTTCCTCTGCTCTGCTGTGGGGGTTTCTGCACTGAGCAGTTTGGTACTCCACCTTATCTGATGCTAACAGAGCTCGCTGGTTTGCTGGAGTAGCATTCACAAAGCGGGATGGTTGTTGGCAATATTCGGCACATTTTCGCTGAAAAAAAACTCGCGCGGCTCATCACGTGATTGGGGTGTGATGGCGTTAAGTGACGCCTTAATTTATTTGGGTTCATGTTCTCCGCTGCCAATGTTTTCTGACACAGTAAACACAGAGTTCTTTCCTCGTTTCTCACTGCAGCACAGTGAAGCCGAGTGCTACATCCGCTTCATCATACCTCCTTGACTTGGCTTTCAGGAGACTTTAATTTCTCTGACTGTCTCCGTCTCTCACCGCCTCACTTTCCATCCCTCTTAAAACAATTCCACGGTGGGTTTAAGTTCACTTCTTATTTTACCCCTGGGCACACTCTGACAGTCAGGAAGCCACTGCCACCTGCTGTAGTGGATGTACAATTACACTTTATTCTAGTACGGCAAAAAAAGCATTTTCCCTGGAGTCTCACTATTTGAAAACCACTGCACTAGGATAATGTTGAAGCCGTGGTCTAATGGTTAGAGAAGTGGATTTGGGACCTAAAGGTCGTTGGCTTGATTCCTAAAAAAAAAAAAGCAGGAAAAATGTGTGCCGATGGGTACAAAGAGCAGCTCCTTGCCTTACTTTCGCTTCACAGCTGAAATGTCCTTGCTCTGCTAGTGCTGCAATCTGTGGCAGCCCATTCCTCTGTGTGTCTGCATGCACGTGCGCTCACTTTAGATGGGTTAAATGCAGAGCCAAAATTTCCCTTGGGATTAAGTATATCAAAACTCAAAAGAAATTGTCCATAAAATATGTAAATGCTAATTTGCAGGGTTTAGGATTACCTAATCTCGGTTATTAAAAACAAAACTTTTTTTGATGTATAATTTTCATTGAAAGAATTTTCACTAGGGAGACTTAATTTTTTGCAACTGCTTTTGGTTTTGACTGATGTGCATGTTGGTACAAAAGAAATTACAACAGGGCCTGTGAGAAGTAGTTAATACCTTGATTTTCAGCAATGTTTAAAACCGGATGGATACCTGCTGGAAGATGAAGAATGTAATTTGGGTCTAAAAATGAGAGGTTGGCTAGCTGTTTGGTTGCCTAGCAGAAATGTAATAATAAGTGTGTGTTCACAAATAGGGTAAACTTTACTCCCTTGTTTGCATGAAGTATCGATGCAAATTTGTCATGTGGATTTAATTTTTAAGGCTACGGTCTACAACAGAGGAGCTTGTCTTGACCCAAAAAAGTCTACAGAGTAAAGAGGATCTCCTGGTAGATCTGCAGTGCAAAATTGAGGAGTATGCGAAAAGTTGCGAGAAGAAGTCTGAGTATGTAGAGCACTATATCTCACACTGTTGGTTTTAACGATGTTTTTGCTTCAGTTTTTATTAAACATTTCTATTTCATGTTGATCATGTCTGTGTGCTATAATTTACAGAAAGGTTAATGGTAAGTAACTATGTATTAATTTCCTCATACATGATTTGTTTTGTCCTTTCTAAAGACATTAGATATACAGTAGGCCCTTGACTATTTGTGGTTTTTCCACTCATGGTTTGAGTATTCTTGGACTGACAAGCAACTGACACGTCACTCAAATTCAGCCAATGGCTGTCCTCCTTTCTGCTGATTGGTTGAGATGTTGTAACGCCCCTTTTTCCTCATTCGCGCACAAGTTGTCAATGAGCCTCTTTTTTTAAAATGTGTTTTAAGTACCAGTGAAGCTCGATCATGCCATTCAAACTCTGTGTGTCCTCTCTGGCTAAGCGATAGAAAACGCTGGATGTCTCTCCTGAAGAAACGACAGTTTCCTCTGACTGTTGTATTAAAGTCTTTTTCAATTATTATTCCAGTACAGTACCTAAGTTAATGTTTGTGCTTGAGATTTTATGTCCTGTAGCATGTTTAACAAACAACACCAAAAGGATAAACTTTATTACGCTTCATGTTCTTTTACATTGAACTTGGAGTGATGTCTCGAAGCTGGCGCTGCCTAGCTGGCGAGGTCGCGGAGTTCTCAGAGTCAAATTGTTTTTGTTCGTTTTAATTTGTTGTTTTGGTTGTTCATGTTTTGCACTATGCTCGTCTATGACTGGTCTACCCTACTACAACTATGAGATCTGAGTCTTTGGGCGTGTAGAACTGAAAACGCCCAACTTCTATCCTGAGCTAATATGCTATGGTAGCTCAATGCTAGCCGCACCCCAGCTAACAATATGCCCAGGCGGAGTTCCATGGGTGGAAGATGCTTAGGGTTTTGATCATGAGCGTGGTGGAAAAAGGACTCCGGGCACAGTGGTTTCAAAATAAATCAGAATTACTTTGCCTAAACACAGTTAAGTAGGGTAGTAATTGTGTTTAAAGTGTGTTTAGAACCCAGATATTGTGTTTTTCTGCCGTTGATGACTCTGTTAGGAAATGAAATCATGCTCGGAGGTTTTGGAAAGTGAGTCTGTTTTTTTGTTTCAGTTTCCCACGAAATCCCAATGAAAAAATACTTTAAAAATACATGTACTATCTATATATATATATATATATAAATATCATGATAATTTAGCAGAAAGAGTTGTACAATCCAAATATGAAACAAATTAATTTATATTTTTTAGTCTCCATCACTTTATGAGCACAAAAGTATGGCTGGCGACTTATCCATGATTTCCCCATACAGCGTCACATATCCAAGGCTCCAGGGTAGAGCTGTAATTTGATTATAATCTCCAATTTGGCATGGGAATACCTCGTCATCTCCCAGGAAGAACTCAAGAGTGCTACTGGGTAGAGGGATGCATGTTTTTTCTCCTAGACCAGTTGACTTCACAATCCGATCATGGATAATCGGAGCTTGATAAATGAAATGATGTACTTTTGTATGTTAAATAAAGGTGACCATGAATGGAAGAATCACAATTAAATTTTTTCAATTGTGTTTTAAAATGTATCTCACTGCTTTGTAAGTGTGGTTATGGGGTGGTAACTGTTATAAAACATTTAGCACTTGTATAACGTATTTAATAATGGCTTCCCCCTTTGCGGTCTTCATTGTTATGCTCTATAAAAATGTTTGGTAACTAAGTGTATACACATTCTTGTATGTTCAAGTTTTTCCTTTCTTTTAGTAAGGTGCTGTTGTTAGGTCAGAAGCAGTCGCTGGAAGAATTAAAACAGATGGTGCAGCTTCTGCGGTGCTCAGAAGCCAAACTAAGCTCCCAGAAGGAGATGCTAGAGCACAAGATGGAGGAGAATGAGGGCAAGGAACCACCAATTGTGGTCAATTATGAGGAGGATGCACGATCCGTCAACTCAATGGTCTTTCAAAAATTTATTACGATTATAAATTTATATATATATATATATAAATACAATCGTGTTCAAAATGATAGCAGTGTGTTTTAAAAAGTGAATAAAGCTTAAAGTCCTTATAATAACTTTGCACACAAATGCATTGGGAACACTACACAATCTACTCCAAATCAAAACATGAAGAAACATTTTTGTACACAAGTCCTTCATTTTCTCAGGTGCTAAGTAAATTATACAAACTAATCTAACTCCAACTATTTTTTTTTTTTACTTATGGCAAACATTTTCAATAGGTTTTGACAAGCTTCCTACACCTCTTAATCAGAATATTTGCCCATTTTTCATATGCAAAGCCTCTAGCACTGTGAAATCTGATACTGAACCTGAAGCTTTTTAAGCATATTCAAGTCAGGTGATTGAGAAGGCTACTCCAGGATCTTAGTTTTGGTTGACTTGGAGGTGTGCTTGGGCTCATTGTCTTGCTGGAAAGTCCAACGACCACCAAGGTTTTATTTGTCAACAGGAGGCATCATGTTCCTCTTTAGTATGGTCTGGTATTTTCTGCTGCACAATAGATTCTGCTGCAGAATAACAACCCCACATCCATGACCCACTCACACACTTGAACATGAGGCTGGTATTATTCTATTTGCAGTATTGCACTTGCTTCATTATTAAGTACATTTTGTAAACAGATAATAAATGTAAGAAATGGTGACAATGTCAGTGTGCCACTTTAAAAACTGGTATTGCAGTTTTTTAGGGTCACATTGACACGACTGTAGAGTATGGCATGGAATAGAAGTGGGTCCTTGCTACTGTAACATGAACCCCACCTCCCAAAAAACAATTTGAAAACCCCACAGGCAATACCGAAGACTTGGCAAAGTGCACTTTACCTTGACACTTTTTCTTTTTTAAATATATTTTTCCCCTTTACCTTAATTGTTCTGCAGTGGCAGTTTATTGAAACTTGTTACTTTTGTTGTACCTTTGGATCGATGAAGCAGAGTCTTGATTAGCAGAGCATCAGTCTTGTTAGCTCTGTCAGTGTAGTAGCTTTACTACCCAAATTTGGAAAGTTTAAAAAAAAAAAAAAAAAAAAAAAAAAAGTACCACAATGTTACTGGCCGATTTACTTCTTGGGCTCACTGTTGTATGGTTACTTTTGTCGATATCATACTGCAGTCAAATTTGAGTAGTATCGCGGAAACTGTTGTTAGTTTTGTGGTCTTCTGTCCATTCAGTTTCCTAATTGGAGGATGGTTGGTAGCCGGTGTTCACATTCAGTGATGTTCCTGGTTAAATATGTATACTGCTGGGTTTATTAAAAAAAAACACATGAGCCAACATTACATTTAGGTGTTCATCATTAATTAAACTAAGTTAATTGAACAGGTTAATTTTTTTTTTTATTTAATCTTTTTAATTTCATCTTATTCAAAAGCAAAACCTTTTTTCGCCGAATGCGAGGCTCACCTCTCCCATAATTCTCACTGCAATTTCAGTCTGGATTTCAAGTTGATAAATAGTAATATTTATCTTTGCCTGGTGCATGATTGGCAGTGAGACGACTATTGTACACAGCATATACTACACTATAACATACAACAGCAACTATGCTTCCAATTTGTTCGTATTCTGTCAATATATGATGTGTGATACTGCATGGCAATGTATCACAGAATGTCATAAAGGTGAAATGTGTACATATTAATTACAAATTTTTTGTTATTTACCAGGATAAAAGTAAAGACAGAATATCAAAGTTTGACACCCTGCGGCACTCTATTGCTGGCATCATCCGTTCACCAAAGTCAGTGCTGGGCTCATCATCGGTAAGAACTATAACTTGTCTTTTAGCAGTTTTACTTCTTGTCTAAAAGCTGAATCTTCAAGAGTTTTTAAGAGACTTAAAATACTGTGAGCCATATTTGTTAGTTTCATAGTTTGCAAGGCTTTAAGGATTTATGAGGAGTGGAGCAACGGTTTTATTTTGTTCGTTCTATATAGGAAAATAGCATTTTTATTTTTTATATTAAAAAAATCCTGTCAACAGTACATATTTTACGAGAGAGTTAACATGGAGCTAGGTGGCTAGCTGAAGGCGTGTGCCTTTCAGAAGTCCAATAAAATCACTTTGTTGAGAAAAACAGAAATTGTTAAATTCTTAAATATGGGGGGAAAATGCGTGATCACTTTTACATACTAGAGATAAAGCTCCATGTTTAATTTTATGATGGACTGGTGCACAAACGTGTTCCTCAGTCTATTAGATGATTCTGAACTTCTCCAAAGGTTGAAGTATGATTTTTAAACAGTCTTTTCACTGATGGACAGTTTTTGCTTGAAAGCAGTGGACGAACAATTGTACCATGTAGTTAGTAATGCAGTACTCAGAACACACAATCACAGAAGAAAAAAGCAAAAGAATTTTCTTTCTTGTCCCAGATGAAGCTAACGATGGAAGTACATTCTTTGTATATTGAGAGATACATTCGACATCTCTAATAAAGGGTGGACAGTCACTACTCTTAAATATCTTAAAATTTTGTCATTGTGTATTATAATAATGGGCTTTATGAGAGTTAGGTAATGCATCAAATACAGTCTTTTCTGTATTTATTTATTTTTTTACCTATTCTTCTCCTTTTTACTTTCGGCTGCTCCCTTCAGGGGTCGCCACAGCAAATCATCCGCCTCCATCTCACCCTGTCCTCTGCATCTTCTTTTCTGACTCCAACGACCTTCATGTCTTCCTTCACCACATCCATAAATCTCTTCTTTGGTCTTCCATTTATTTATTTTTTTTTTTGGGGGTGACCAGTGTCTCTCCCCCTCATGCCGGTCCCAAGCCCGGAGAAATGCAGAGGGTTGTGTCAGGAAGGGCATCCGACGTAAAACCAATGCCAAACTTTTATGATGCAAATCAGAAGTATTTATTTTTTTTACCTATATGACACAATAAGCGCCCAGGGCAGTCACCAGAAAAAGGTAATGCTGTTGGATGTCCCTTCTGAACAAATAGGACTTTCTCCGGAAGAAACGACAGTGCCTGAAGAGGAATAATCGTCTGAACTGTTGTAAAACACTCCATTATTAAAGTCTTTTTCAATTATTAATTCCAGTACATGACCTAAGGTAATGTTTAAAATGTTTGTGTGTTATATTTTATTTCCTGTGGTGTAGCATGTTTCTCATTTTGTTTTGTTTATCCAATTTATTACATTTCTTGTTCTTTTATGTCCTTTTTGTTATGGTCAGCATTTTGGGGGACTTTGATTTTGGCACTGTGCCTCTAACTAACTGTTTACTCTCTGTGTCGGCTGAGGGGCGTGGCTGAGCTGCTCGGCAGCACACACCTGAATTCACTATTCTCATTTACTCCCAATAAACAAAAGCACGCTCACCTCTGCGCCAGAGGGTTAACTCACCACCGTTTCTTTGGTTTGTAACGCTCTCTAACTTTCTCACTCTAAAACTCTGTTTTGTACTCGCTCCGGCTGAGGGGTGTGGCTGAGCTGATCGGACTTAATGCAGTTCATACCTGAATTCAGTCATCTCGTGCCTAATGCAATACGTTCCTCTAGTGGGCACTTTGAAAAACGTACAGCACTGTAGTTTTCAAAAGAGAATGCATTTAAAGGTGTTTTAAATATGTATGCTGTATAATGTTTATATTTTTCAATAAATATCACAGTAAAAAAATTAAGTTTTTCTTAATCATTACTACATTTTACGACATTAAATACTGAATTAATGAGTAAGACTGTCTATAGCAGTGTTTCCCAACCTTTTTGAGCCAAGGCACACCTTTTACATTAGAAATATCACGAGGCACAACACGGAACAAAAATGATACTGCCCTCTAGCAGAACAACACTGTTACTACACGCCAAGTGAAATTGGTTAATCTACCGCAGAACACCTGATGATTTCTTACGGCACACTAATTTGCCGCGGAACAGGGGTTGGGAAACACTGGTCTATAGAATGTGTTTAAGAAGCATATTTTATCGCATGTAATAGATACATAGTATTTTACTTCCGGCTGCTCATTTGCGCATGTGACGTGATATATGGGGTTTTACTTCCGGGTACAGAACTCATGGATTATCTCGATTCGTGGGAGGGCCCGGAACCGAACCCCCGCCAATGTCGAGGGTCTGCTGTACCACTGTATTATATGTCACTGCCCATTTGATAGATTAAATTGATATGCAGTGCTTTTTGTATGTTTCTGCAATGAAACCTAGGAAAAGAATTCCAGTTCTTTATAGCACACTTCAATTTTTTTTAACTTTTGTTTTTGTCTCCCCTATTAAGTTCATTGATGTGATCCCAATCACTGAAAAGCCATTGGAGGAACAGGAATGGTACCATGGAGCAATTCCACGCACAGAGGCCCAAGAGCTGCTTAAGCAGCAGGGAGACTTCTTGGTTCGTGAGAGCCATGGCAAGCCTGGCGAGTATGTTCTCTCCGTCTTCTCAGATGCCCAGCGCAGACACTTCATCATTCAGTTTGCTGATGTGAGTATCGTCATTCGGTATAAATTACATTATATCATATGGATGAGATTTTAGGCATTGCTTCTTTTAGAATGTTAATAGGAAGGGTATCTGGTATGGTGCAGCATAAGAGTTTATCATTCGAAATTTGCAAGCTTGAGCCCTGGGTGACACAAGAAGCAGCCATGGCTAGGAATGGTGTACACCAGGGGTGTCAAACTCGTGCCACAAAGGGCCCGCATAGCTGCAGGTCTTGTTTTTTTTCCAACCTTAGAGCACACAGATTGACCAATCAACTGTCTGAAGACTCAAATCAGTTGATTAGATGAGCCCAGTCAGATATGCCGCAGCCTGATTGAAACAAAAACCTGCTACCTCACGGCCCTTTGACACCCATGGTGTATACTCTTTTCCCTGTTTCTTCTAATGACATCCATTAATAGGTTGTTTGTAAGCATAGGAAGTGGTGCATTGAGTTAGTCACATTGTTTTTAGCTGTGTATGAGCAGTGGCTCGAAATAAATAAGCATACATTGATATACAGTCGGACCCCGACTTATGAAATTAATCCGTTGCAGCGCCTTTTTTTGTAACGTGGGAGTTTTGTCAGTAGGGGTTGCATTTTACATGTTAAACGCCTGATTCGCTCCAAGGCTCCAAAGACCCTTTAAAAATGATAAAAGTACACCAATTTTGTATGAAATGTGTTAAAATGTTTAAATGGTTTAATAAATAATTTTCTTTTAACATATTAAACCATTATTAAACATTTTTGTTAACATACACACACAGACTCACATATGCATTTTATACACATTAAATGTTTATTGTAGTGCTGTGGGCCATGCCCACAAGACGTGGAATACAAAGTGCATTCCCCGCTTGACAGATCGGAGGTCCAAACTCAAATTTAACTTGATTCCTTGAGGGATCTGAATTCCATACGAGCTCAAATGCGCCACATTTATTCAACATTTACTGAATTAAACAATTTAAAAAAACTAAACTAAAAACTAAAGAGTTAAGCTTCCTTCTCTCTCTCTCACACACACACACATGGATGGGATGTTTTATTAAAAGCGGAATTACAGTACCTGTTTGAAAGATCAGGAGGTTCTCACTGTATTTCCGCTTTAAGGTCTCCTTCTGGTTTTGCGTCATCCCTCCTAGCCAATGGGAGGCCAGCGGGGCGGGATGTTGACAGACAGCCAATGAGAGAGTAACTTGCACAGCATGTGAAATTTTGATTGGCGCATTTGAATTTCTTTTCATAAGAGGGGGTTGTTTTTGTATCCCGGGGACGAAAACTTAGAAAAATGTTTTTCGTAACCCAGGATTTTTCGTAAGTTGGGGGTATTGTATTAATGTTCTTCAGTTATAATAAAATAATTGTTTTAGATCAGGGGTGTCAAACTCGTGCCAGAAAGGGCCATGTGGCTGCAGGTTTTTTTTTCAACCAAGCAGCAGCACACCTGACTTTGCTCATTTAATCAACTCATCTGAGTGTTCAGGCAGCTGATTGGTCAATCTGTGTACTCTGTACAGAGACTGACCAATCAACTGCCTAAACACTCAGCTCAGTTGATTAAATGAGCAAAGTCAGGTGTGCTGCTGCTTGGTTGAAACAAAAACCTGCAGCCACATGGCCCTTTCTGGCACGCGTTTGACACCCCTGTTTTAGATGATTTCATTTTATGATTTTTTTTTTTTGCAGAATCAGTATCGATTTGAAGGTACTGGATTTCCTACTATTCCCCAGTTGATTGAGTACCATTATTCTACAAAACAAGTCATTACTAAAAAGTCTGGAGTCATGCTGTTAAATCCTATCTTAAAGGTATCACACCTCACTTATGTCCTATGTGCCTCATTTTTTCAGATATTGCTTAAGCTTTCCTTTTAAAAATTCTTAATTTTTTTGGTGTGCTTGGGGAGTATTCATAATTGAATTTTAATAGGAAATGCCATGGGATTGTACCCAAGTATTAGTGGTCGACAGGTTTGTTCCCTGTAAACCTAATCAAGCATACAACAGCCCTGGGTGATAGGGAAAAGTTATATAGATGTTATTGTTTAATGAAGTTCCTACTAGAAAAAACACTGTCAAATAGCTTTTTTTAAACAAATATGTTCTTCCTTAACTGCATGTTCAATACACTGAGCTCTACCTACAACAGGAGGTGTGTTCAAGAGTGCCGTATGGATACTCCCTAGTACCTATCAAACTATACCTACCTATGCCTTTAAATTTTAATATACATTTTTTTCACTAAAAACTTGAAGGCAATATCTTTGCAGTGGCACTTTAAATTATTGCGTTGTGCACATCTCCAGTTTTACATAGAGCTTCGTGGTAAAACATGACCGTGAATTGTAGATATGATTAAATGTTCATGCTTTTAAACAATATATCACATATGAACAATTTGTGTGTCTGTATACCTGTGTGTGCGCACATGTGCTATGGATGCTGTTCTTTTTAAGGATAAAAAATGGATTCTTAATCATGAGGATGTCATTCTTGGAGAACTACTCGGAAAGGCAAGGCCTGTCTTTCAAACAACTAAGTTTTTAAAATCTTTTTAAAAGTCTAAATAAATAAAAATCCTCATCACTGTATAAAAAAAATTGTAATTTAGGGCAATTTTGGTGAGGTGTTTAAAGGAATGTTGAGAGATAAGACAGCTGTGGCTGTGAAAACTTGTAAAGAGGACCTTCCACAAGATCTCAAGATCAAGTTTCTTTCAGAAGCAAGGCGAGTGGATTTTATTTAAAAGTTTCACTAAAAAGTCTGCTGAGGCCAAGCCTAATTTGTACTAGAGGTATCATTAACAAAAAAAAAATTAATTCTCATTTCATTGTCCATGATAAAAGTCGGACCCAAATCTAACATTCAGCATTAACACACACACACACAGCAAGAGAGAAAAAGATACTTCCGTTGGGATTACATGATTACTGCCTGCACGTCCCACAATTCACCTCAATGAAGAAGGCTGTTGTACTATCAGCATATTAGATTGTGTTAACAGATTTCCACTGTATGCAATCTATTCATGACTGTTTTCTATATTATATCAGTGTACAATTTATTTCCTCATTGTACTGTGGCATCAATTGAAAATTCAATTGACTCTCTTAATGTTGTGTTTTCTAATCTGAAGGATCCTTAAGCAGTACGATCATCCTAACATTGTGAAGCTAATAGGAGTCTGTACCCAAAGGCAGCCGATTTACATAGTCATGGAGCTCGTGTCAGGTATACCCATAACTGATTAATTGACTAATTTCAGTTTGTGCTCTATGTGCATGTGTCGGGACCAGTTAGGACCAGTTCAAACCAGTTGGACCCGGTTGAAACTGGTCAGGACCGGTTCAAATTATTTGGGACCGGTTGAGCCCACATTCACACAGAAAATTGTGACTGTTCTTGCTGCTGGCTTCTGGAAAGAAATTCCACAGTTTACAAAGCAGAACAGTGAGGCACAACAGCAGTTTCTTCCCACATGCCATAAGAATGCTGACCACGTTAAAGTATTCCTTCCTCCTTACCCACCCACTTGCTCTTCTTGCTGCACCCACCACTTCAGTGTCATATAACTGCAATATACTTATCTCTCATTTATCTTTTATACAAAAGGTTTTATATGTATATTAATGAATCTTTAAAAATAAAATATTTCTGCCGTGTTCTGAACCACTAAATGACAGTCTGTCTAAGTCTAACCAAGAAAAACAAGAGTCATTAATTTAAGCCCTTGCACTGAGACAAACACCTTTCTCACCTGACTATTACATTATTGAGGTCTTATAAACCAAAGACACAAAAAAAACATTGAATTTTTGTCAGTTTTCCACTTCAGTCACTATAAAATCAGACTAAATTGACAATGTGCTCAAATTCAAGAAAACAAAACAAAACAAAAAAAACTGTATGGTTGTCATTGAAATCGATTTAATTGCATTCTTTAATTAGGTGATTGCAAAAAAAGAAAAAAACAGCTGGATGAATTCTTAAAAGTATAACACCTTTAGTTTTTCTTCAGATATTTGTAGATCTGCTGAAAGATCTTAACTCCACCGTTTAGTTATATTTTTCTTTTTTGCATGTCATTCTGAACAGGAGGTGACTTTCTGTCCTTCTTGAGGAAGAAGAAAGATGATCTAAAGACAAAGCAGCTACTAAAGTTTTCTCAAGATGCAGCTGCAGGAATGGCCTACCTGGAGCTTAAAAACTGTATACACAGGTAGGAAGCACTATGATATCTGCAGGATGGAACCATCACTCTTGAGCATTTACTGTAGCTTACTGTCATTAGGTTTAGGTCAGTTTTGGAGAATTATGAATATTGGTTTGATGACTTAAGCAATAATGCATGCATTTTTTTTTTGGTGGAAAAATGCAAAATCCTATACTGTATACAAGACTCTTGTACCATGCTTTGTCCAAGAAAGGCATTTTAATTTGTAGAAAAGACCCTTGCAAATTACTGAAGCTTGGAAAGTAGAATAGGATAGTGGGGTTACTGTTATATAATGCATATTTTACTTGTGCATTTATTTAAAAAAAAAAAAAAGTGAAGTCTGATGTTGATTCTCAATTTGGTTAAATTCCATTTTTGTTTTTTTCAAAGTGGTAGGTGTTACCTTTTGATATACACTGAATATTAATAAGGAAAAGACCAGATACATTGCAATTTAACTAAAGAAAAATTCCACATGCTTGGGTATAGATTCTTCCACCCCGACCTTGCTCCGGGGGAAGTGAACTAATACACATGGGATGATGGTCAACCACGTCTCCTTTATATAATCATTCCCCATAAATTTTGACACATTCACTTGGCTAAGGCAACACAGGATAAGATACTTGGAGCATAGTCATCAGTAAAAGCATTCACTCTGGACAGGTCCAGGTTTTTTGTTTACAAAATTCAGGAACAAAAAAAAAAAAAAAAAAAAATCTAATCGTTTGTGGCTTTCACAAAAATATTAATTGACCAATCTAAAGTTATAAAAAAAAAAATTTTAAGAACAACGCATTAAAGTGACTTTAAGCAAGTGTACAAATGTTGTGCACTCATGCTGTTTGACCTTTGTCATGGGTATATTGTTTGCATTTTTGAACTAGTTAAATGCCATATCAGTGCCCTTCACACAATGTAATTGCAGTGTCTATTGGATTGGTGCATAATTGGATATCTAAGATTTGCAGCGAGGCAAAGCGAAAACCAGCTGTGCGTCTTTTGATTTATTCACTTTGAAGTACATTTATAATAGGGCTGATCTGGTTAGTTTTCTCTCTTTCCATCAAAGTACTGTGGCTGAAAATTTCAGAAGATTGGTAACGTATTGAAAAAGTTGTGTAAAACTATTTTATGAAAGTGGAACAGCTGTCTGTAACAGCTAAATGCACATTGTGTGAATTACAGAGGTAGACAAAGTTGTTGGTACCCTTCTGTTAATGAAAAAACCCAGAAAGGTCGCTAAAACTGACAAAAGTGATAATATTAAGTACATTTTTAATCTAACTAATGAAAATCAGACAGTCTTTGAATTTTTGCTCAACAGAATCATTAAAAAACTATAATGAAATTGGCCTGTACAGAAATGATGGTACCCATAGAAAAGACTGAAAAGAATGACAATAAGGGCATGTTAAACTAAGGTGTGCCCTGTAATTAGCATGACAGATAGTGTCTTAAAACCTGTAATCAGTCAATCTGCCTATTTAATGGGTGAAAAGTAGTCTCTGTACTGTTTGGAATCATTCAGTGTGCCACATTGAACATGGACATTAGAAAATTAAGGAAATTACTTTTATTTTACAAGGTTATAATAGACATTTAGAAAAGCTATGAGAACATTTTCAGGCAGGCTGATGTTCCTGTGACAGCAATTGCACAATATTCAGACGTTTAAGATTCACGGAACTGTAGCCAGTCTCGCTGGACATGGCCTCAAGAGGAAACTTGAGGACAGATAATATAAGGGTAACCAAAGAGCTTCAAGGTGAAGGTACATTGGTGTCATAGCACCATCTGTTGCTGTTTTAGACAAGCTGGACTTGATGGAAGATGACCGAGAAAGACAACACTGTTAAAAGAAAAATCATAACGCAAGACTGGAATAAAAAAAAAGTTCATATTGACGAGCTCCAAAAGGTGGAAGTGGTGGCTGGGTGGTAAAAGGTGTAGGATTGCTGATCCTAAGGTTGGGGGTTTGAGTCCCACTCTCCACAAGGTTGTCAGTGTCCCCCCCAGTGCAGCTAACTGGGTTATCAAAGGCCGGCCATGTGTCTCATGGTCTCTGGTGAGAGGCATGCAAAAGAATCATTGCTGACTTTTGACAAGAGTAGGCTGCATAGCCGTCAGTATGTTTCTGCCCCTTGTGAAAGGGTTGTGTCAGGAAGGGCATCTGACATAAAAAAAAAAAAACCTATGCCAAATCAGACATACAATGATTCGCTGTGGTGTCCCAGAGGAAAAAAAAAAGGGAGCAGAGAACAAGTGCAGGAAACTCTAGAGAAGTGGAGGTATGCCATGGAAAGGAGAGGAATGAAGTTTAGCTTCAGTAAGACAATACATGTGTATGAATGACTAGGACCCAACAGGAAATGTGAGGTTACAGGGAGCAGAGATAAGGAAGGTGGAGGATTTGAAGTAATTAGGTTCAACAATCCAGAGCAGTGGAGAGTGTGGAAGAGAGGTGAAGAAGCATGTGCAGGCAGGTTGGAATGGTTGGAGAAGTGTCCAGTGTGATAGGAAGGTATCAGCAAGAATGAAAGGAAAAGTGTACAAGACGGTGTTGAGGCCAGCGATGTTGTATGGTTTAGAAACAGTGGCCCTGGGGAAAACACAGGAGGCAGAGCTGGAGGTAGCAGAGATGAAAATGTTGAGGTTCCCTTTGGGAGTAACAAGGATGGATAGGATCAGGAATGAGCACATCAGAGGGACAGCACATGTAAGACGTTTTGGAGACAAAGTCAGAGAGGCTAAATTGAGATGGTTTGGACATGTACAGAGGAGGGATAGTGAGTATATTGGTAGTAGGATGCTGAGGTTGGAACTACCAGGCAGAAGGCCTGGAGGAAGACCAAAGAAGAGATTTATGGATGTGGTGAAGGCAGACATGAAGGTCATTGGAGTAAGAGTAGAAGATGCAGAGGATAGGGTGAGATGGAGGCAGATTCGTGAAGGGGCAAGCAATTATCTGAAGCTTTCACCAATGCACAGAATTGACGCTGCTGAAAAATTCCTAGGAAATATAAAAAGTCTATAATTTGAACATGCATAAACACATCCATGTTTCAAAGTCTAAAATATCATAGTGCCACCTTCTGGGGAAAGAACAGGGAGAATAATTGCTTATGATTGTCCAGTTCTACGAGGTATATTCGAATTTACTTGGAGATCTTGAATGATGTTGACAGATATTGAATATTGTACACTTTCATAATAGGGTGTTCGAATGCAGCAGATTTTCTAAATTAATCCCTTAAATGGAAAGAAGCAATTCCAACATTTATGTTTTAACATTTCATGTTCCACACAAACATTATAACCATAAGTTTTACATAATGAAACATTTAATTATTAGAAATTCTGGTAAATGTGTCATATTCTGGATGAAGGGGGGGAATGCCAAGGGTATATTTTCTTTTGTAGCTAAGAGTTTATACTGATCCCTGCCAAATTTCCTCAGTCAACCTTTAAGAACTTACTGACGATGCCTTGTGAATATGATTACTTTTTCCTCATCGACTATGCGGTGTGGCACAACAGTAAAATGTCAGTATATTAAAAAAAAAATGTTTTTATGCACACATTCATTAGAACAGATGCC
Organism: Plotosus lineatus; assembly: GCA_024760905.1. NCBI lineage: Eukaryota > Metazoa > Chordata > Actinopteri > Siluriformes > Plotosidae > Plotosus > Plotosus lineatus. The sequence goes on along the minus strand of CM045740.1, from coordinate 35,585,199 downwards.
ACAAGCTATAGCTGAATAATAGTCCTGCTCTAAATACAGACTTGCAATTTTTTTTTGACAGTCAAAGCACCACCTTTTGGCATGACCATATTTTCCGGACTCCAAGTCGCATTTTTTTCATGGTTTGGCTGAGGGTGCGACTTACGTGAAATTACATAATTTCACACTCACAACCGCAAGAAGGCAACTCGAGGAACAACCGTAAGAGGGCAGCAAGGGGGAGGAAAAGCAGAGATTACCATTACTGCAATGAAGGAAAAAAAAAAAAAAAAAAAACTAATCACAGGCTAAAAGCTGAATGGCCACAGCTAGAGGATCGAGTTCGCACATGGATGCTTTAGCAACGTGCTGCAGGGAGGAGCTCGTCAACAATGCAGTTTTGTCTCCACGTCAAGGAGATGAATAGAAATGACTTTGCGTGAGGACTTTCTTGGTGTCATCACTTCATGCAACATAACCCCCTCTCTATCAGAGATAAGATCACAATGTCACAAAGTAGGCAGTAGGTTTCCAAGCCATGGTAGACAGTTTCTGCGAGTTTGCAACTTATACAGGGAGTCCTCGGTTTATGACGCCGATCCGTTTTTAAAACGCGATGTAACCCAAATTTCAGTGCAAGTCAGAACATAAAATATACTGAAAAGTACTGTACGTACAGTGCTATAAAATGTAAGTTAATGACAAAGTATTCAAAAAAGAGAAAACAATTCCTTACCACAAGAATGAACTACAGTAAGAGAGGGAGAGACAGGCTTATTGTGCTGGAGAAGCTGGGGCAGGTGAGTCTGGAGTAGTAGATACAGCTGAGGTAGAGGGTACAGGATCTGTTACAGGCCTCTCTCTCCCTTCTTAAAATACTGCTCCAGGTTAAGCAGGACAGAGAGCAACCTCTTCTCATCCAAGATCTCCTTGTAGCATTGCATCAAATCCATGATGCCTCTAGAAACCCCAGCGAACCTTTCCAAGTTGGGATCCTGAGCCTCAAAAGTTGCCAACGCTTGCTGCATCGCCCGCGCCCGAAACTAGTTCGCATTTGTTTACGTAACCGCGTAAGATGTAATGGCGCATAATATTACAGTACCGAGACTGAGCGAAGGGAAGCAATGCCGTCTTCCTCGGCCCACAACCACAACACCGTGTATTCTTCCGCCTCGCGTGCCCGAAACTAGTTCGTTTGTTTACATAAAAGTGAAAGTGTGATGACGCGTAATATTTTTTGTTTTTATGGGGGCGGGTTTGTAACCACGAAACGGTGTAAATCAGGACCGGTGTAAACCGAGGACTCCCTGTATATGTTTTTTCTTTATTAAGCTTTTTCTGGCCGATTCAACTTGTACTCCAGAGCGATGTATAATCCGGAAAATACGGTATATTGTTGAGGTGTTTGAAGTCCTGCCTTCAAATTCATTTTACCTTAACATTTTGAAATTGGACAGGAAACTGGTTCATTGTGGCAAAGCATTGAGGACAGATCTGTGAGAGGAGAAACCTTGGACAGACATGGACAAAAGAAACAATAAATCTCTCACATGGATGTGGAAAAATAACATGACCGTGCAGATAGAAAAAGGATACATCAAAACAAAATAGCTTGCATCTTCCCTTTTATTATATCCTTGTTAATATTCACCTGCTTAAGCAGCAAGTAAATTGTTTTTATTTAAACAAAACTGATTGACATCGGATTAGAATGCCTCCCAAATGCGGTGTTTTTTGGGCATGTCCAAATGGAAAGAGACCCTCGGGTCGACCCAGGACATGTTGGAGAGTCTACATTTTTTGGCTGGTCTGGGAACATGTTCATGCATCCCCTGGAGAAAGTGGCTGAGGAGAGGGATGTCTAGACCTCACTGCTTAAGTTGCTGCCCCCGTGACCCGACCAAGGAAGCAGATGAATGAATAAATTATTATATTTACTGTAAACATAAGTGTGAAAGTAACCTACACATGTACATATTTTTTGAACTATTTTAACTAACAGAATAATATATTTACTGATACATCTTTATTGGTATTGGGATAGGGAAAATAACTTGCATAAACTATTAAACTCTTGATGTGTGTATTACAGGGATCTAGCTGCTCGGAATTGCCTGGTGGGGGAGAACAACTTATTAAAAATCAGTGACTTTGGCATGTCACGTCAGGAAGATGATGGCATTTACTCATCTTCAGGCCTGAAACAAATTCCTATCAAGTGGACTGCACCAGAGGCACTTAATTATGGTAAAGATCTTGGTCTTGATTTCTTAATTTCTGACAAACGGCTTTCCAAAGTTTCTCCAACAACTGCACCAGAGGTATTCAAAAAATTTCCATGAAAAAAGTAACCTTTAAATGACATGCACCATTATCCAAACAATAGTATTATAATAAAAATAGTAATTTGATACATTTTCTTCAAGTGACCCCCTAGCACCAAACCAATCCCAAGTTGGAGTGCCGTATTGTTGGATAAAGCATATTGAACAAAATGATCACTTGCCAGATTTTAGCATGGAACAGTAGAAACATGTCTATACTTTTCAATTCGTTATTATTAGTAGTAAAGCCAATAGTAACAACTAGAAGAAGAATAAAAATGGTTGTTCCTACCATGTATCCATGGTAGGAAAAAACGAAATGTATGCATGGTATGAAGAAATCGAAACTTATGAGAAATATCACAACAGATCATACTTCCCCTCAGTGCTAACTGTGATGCTCAGGGATTTCACGGTTATGCTCAGTATCAAGACTGAATTGTGTAATTTCTGCTATCAAATCATTTGATGTAAAACTACTGATCATTAAAGGCAGCCTTCTACTTAACTACTCAGGTGTAAAAACTCAGTTTATTGTTACATGTTTATCTTAAATATGTTATTGTATTCAACGTGATAAGTGCCCAGGGTGCTTAAAAAAATGGGGGGGGGGGTGATTAAAATGAGTTCTGCATGGAGTGAAAGGGAACTAGTGTGTGAAAGCCTTCCTTGCTCGTACATGGTGGTTGCAAAGCTGCCAATCAGCCTCTCGTAGACAAGCCCGATGTAGTTCCTCCACGCGGTGACGAACGGAAACTGGGTACCTTGCGGCCCTGGGCTGAACTACGAGGACTGGGAGGTGGTCTGCCCCTGGGCATGCATGGCCCAGCGGTGTGTGGACACGCCCTGGTGCCCATGAACAGACCCCCTGCTATTGGGCAAATAGCCCCTGTGCTTCCAGGGGCTACGGGTGAAGTATCCCGGACAGAGACCTCTTGGTACTGCTCACCACAAACAAGTCTCCATCTGCCCAGTCTGCCAGAGAAATCATCAATAATCACTAGATTCAACGGTCAGGAAGGCAGAGTAGTAAGGCACTGTAGAGTGCGTAGAGCGTGTCGGCGCACAAGTGAAAAGCACAGTCATCTACTACAGCCGATGTTGTCCCCAGACTTAACGACTCTTCGTGCCACTGGATCAGGACCTCGAAGGCTGGGAGAGTGGGATTGTCGCAGTGCAATGGCTCTTCCACTGAAATAAGCTTCACGCACAGGTCTTGGTAGTGCACACAAACAAGACCTACAGCGATGGGGAACTGTCGAAGCAATAGGTTGAGATGACCACTGGCAATTGTAGTCATGAACATACATATGTAGGCGGCTTTGGACTTTGGTCGTTCTTCTTTGAACCCGGGGCAGCAAAGAAGTCCGGCAGCATCCATAGCGACTGAGCAGCCCTATTCAGGACAGCACTGCTCACCCAAGTATGGAAAGGGCGGCGTCAAAATTGCCTGCCTACCAAGTCTGACCAGCCCGCCGCAGCTGGCAGATCATCCCCCTAAGCGGTGAAAACAACAAAAAATTAGTAGAAAGAAGCTCATACTAGGGGCATGGAACATCCGTACCCAAAGTTGACAGACCACAAAGAACAGCAGCCTTGGTTGCCAAGGAATCGTCTCGCTATAACAGACATAGCGGCTCTTAGTGAGACAAGACTAGCGAACAATGGATCTCTTGTTGAACCATCTGATGGCTACACTTTCTTCTGGAAAGGCAAACCAGAAAACAAAGACAGGATCCATGGAGTCGGCTTCGCCATAAAATCATGTCTGTTGAAACAGCTCCCAGACCTTACAGTAGGCATCACCGAAAGACTAATGAAACTTCGCTTGCCACTTGACCAAAAACGTCTCCTCACAATCATCAGTACCTATTCACCAACGCTGACGAGCACAGAAGATACCATAGAGCAGTTCTATGCTGACCTCGATTCCCTTCTGAGCTGTGTCTTCCAGCGATAAACTCAAACTGCTTGGTGATTTTAATGCCCAAGTAGGCTGTGACTACTATCGATGGGAAGGTGTACTTGGCAGACACGGTGTGGGCAAGATGAACAACAATGGTTGTCTTCTGCTGAGCAAATGTTAGGAGCACAATCTCGCTATCAGTAATACCACATTCAGGATGGCTGATAAGTACAAGACCACATGGATGCACCCATAGACAGTGGCACCTCATTGACAGTCATTCTTTGCCGGCATGACATTTCTTAGGACATCTTTAGAGTAACGAGGGGTGCAGAATGTTGGATGGATCATAGGCTTGTGCGCACAATTCTTCGATTGCACATAGCTCACCGCCTCCCAAGGAGGCCAAAGCCAACTCGTGCAACTTTCAACACAGCCAGACTCCAGGATCCTTCTACCTTGGTATGTTCAAGGACAGTCTGGACAAAAAGCCGTCCACTACAGGACCACTAACTGGAGACCCAGCTCACAAATGGAAAACACTCAGGAGTATGATACAGGAGACAGCCAAGACTGTGCTTGGCCCTAAACGCAGACATCACTAAAACTGGTTTGATCAGAACAACACTGCCATAAAGGATCCCTTGGCCAAGAAAAACAAGGCATTCATGGAGTGGCAAAACAACTCATTCAGTGCCAAAGAAAAACAGAGTCAAGTCCTTGCCGAGTGAGGCTCAGAGGGAAAGGCAGGATAAGTGATGGGATGAGAAAGCTGAAGACATTCAATGGTTTGCTGACTCATAACAGTTTTTCAGTTCCATCAAGACAGTGTTTGGTCCCTCCAAATCTGGATTCACTTCTCTGCTTTTCTCAGACGGAACAACACTGATCAAGGACAAAACTGGCATCAACAACAGATGGAAAGAACATTTCAGCCAACCTCTGGATCACCCTTCCACAGTTGACCAGTGTGCACTTGGACCAGATAAAACAACAAGCAGAACACACTGAATTAGATGAACCTCCCTCTATGATGAGCTGCGGAAAAGCTCCTGGCAAGGATGGCATTCCTGCGGAAGTCCACAAAGCACTAGGTGGCATGGTCCTGGAAGCCTTTTGCAGTGTGCTAGTAAGCATCTGGGTAGAGGAAGAACTGCCTGCGGACTTTTGTAATGCATCAATCGTTGCCCTCTTCAAGAACAAGGGATCAAGAGCAGACTGTGGAAATGACAAGGGCATATCTCTCCTCTCCACAGCTGGCAAAATACTATCCCGAGTGCTACAACAGATTCATCCCAACTATGGCTGAAAAATCTCCCGGAAATCACAGTGCGGCTTTTGCCCGAACCGCAGCACTGTAGACATGGTCTTTGCCTTCAGTCAGGTCCAGGAAAAGTGTATGGAACAGAACATGAATCTGTACTTGATATTTATAGACCTCACCAAGGCATTTGACACAAACAGAAGCTCTCTGGACTATTCTAAGAAAGCTTGGCTGTCCTCCAAAATTCACCATGTTAGTCAAACTGTTCCACCAGGATATGACTGGAGAAACACTCAAATGGCGAACGATTAGACTGCTTCGAAATCTCCAATGGAGTAAAGCAAGGTTGTGACCTGGCTCCAGTGCAGTTCAATCTCTTTTTTTACTCAAGTAATCAACTATCATGCCGTCAGTGACGTTGACCTTGGAGTGTACATCAAACACCGGCTTGATGGGTCAGTGTTTGACCTGAGGCACCTAAATGCAAAAACAAAGACACTTCACAGGTTAGTATTGGCGGTCCTGTTTGCTGATGACCGTGCTCTCATGGCCCATGAAGAGAACCACCTGCAAACCATAACTGACACATTCTCTGAAGTGGCCAAGCTATTCGGACTCACAATTAGTCTTGGAAAAACCGTAGTACTTGTACAGCCAGCACAAAATACGACCCTCCAGCCACCATGCATCACTATCGATGGCACGCAGTTGAAAAATGTCCAGACATTCAAGTACTTGGGCAGCACCATCTCCAGTGATGCTTCTCTTGATGGAAAAATTTCAGCCAGGATCCAGAAAGCTAGTCAGGCACTAGGCAGACTTCACACAAGTGTTTAAGCACAAAAGCATTTGTCTCACCACAAAACTCAAGGTCTACAATTCTGTGGTCCTTGTTGTATGGTTGCGAGACATGGACTGTATACTGAAGGCACATCAAAAAGCTTGATCAGTTTCACCAACGCTCCCTCCGCTCCATCATGAAGATACAGTGGCAGGACCGTACCATAAACCAGAGGTATTAGACAGAGCCAACACAACCAGCATCGAAGTCAAACTCAAAGCCCAACTCTTCTATGGAGAACTGGTTAAAGGAAACTGCAACCAAGGTCAACCAAAGAAGAGCCACAAGGACAACCTCAAGGCAAACCTCAACTGGGCAGATATCAAGCCTGGCTAGCTTGAGCTGATGGCTAATGACAGACAGCTCTGGCACTCCTTGACCTTACGCACAGCTGTAGCCTTTGAGGATGACCGCCGCTTGCGCCTTGAAGCAGCCCGCCAACAGAGACACCGAATGTCGTCGACTGTCATCTCTACACCAAGTGTGCCTTGCCAAACCTGCAACAGAGTGCGCTTCGGCCTTTGGACTCCCAGGTCACATGCGTACTCACCGATGAGCGCACAACCAATCGTCTTCCTCGATTTGAGAGACAACCAGGAGAGGGAGAGATACGCCAGTCAGGGGGGTTGATCCCACTTTGTGCAGTTCGGATGTCGCGGTCCCAATTAACCGCAGAAAGTGGGGGATCCCTGTCGTATATAAATTAAAAAAAAAAAAAAAAAGTTAGTATTTGTGGAATGACTAATCACGGAATGCTGTCCATCAGTCTTTCATGTTGCTCTTGGATGAATTTATGCTTCTTCTGGCCCGATAATTCAATCAGGTTAGCTGTGTTTAATGGCTCATCATTTCATCTTTCTTTTGCTCACATTCCAATGAATCTCTATTGACCAGGATGATTATCAACTCCTTTAAAATGTCACAATTTTAGAATTACAAGTGATCTATAAGTAATGGCAGCTGAGATTACCTGCACTGGAAGCATTGTCTGAAACGGGTTCCTCAGAGTTGGGTTCGAAGTAATACAAAAATAAACAAGCCAGTATAAAGTTTGTCAATGATCATCACCTGGTTATCTAATGGTTAGACGGAGTCCTCCAAGTCACCATAAGTTCTCCACACTGTAAATTACAAGAATTGGAGGTGATCCAGAGGTGCTTCTGGTGTGTTTTTGAAGAATGCATGACTCAAGATATAGACTAGGATAACTTGGTGGAAAACTTGCTTCCTTCTGCACTCAGTGTTTTCTGTTATTTTGCAATTTTTAACCATAGTTGTATGTAATTAAAACTGAATTTTCCACAGGGAGATACAGCTCCGAGAGTGATGTATGGAGCTATGGGATACTTTTGTGGGAGACATTTAGCCTGGGGGTATGTCCTTACCCAGGCATGACCAACCAGCAAGCCCGTGAGCAGGTTGAAAAAGGTAAAAACCCCTATCGGTATTCACAACAGAAACAAACTATGCTTTTTCTTCTGCTACCTTTGTTTTAACTTGGTGAAAATTGTCAAACATACATTTTACATTTTACTGCGAACAGAATTTTATTTAAATTCCATGAATGCAGGTTACAGAATGTTGTGCCCACAAAAGTGCCCAGATGAGGTCTACAGGATCATGCAGAGGTGCTGGGATTACAAACCTGAAAATCGTCCCAAGTTTGCCGAAATTCTTAGGGAGCTGTCTTCGGTCAGGAAAAAGTAGTCACTGATGAGATCATGGCCAACAAGCTGAAGCATGATGTGATTTTGCCCTTCTTCACACAGCAAATTCTGACAAAAAAATTCTCATGTTCATTGGTATATAAAACACTATTTTGCTGTTTGTCACTTGACTGAATTAATTCATTCATTTTCTGAACCGCTTAATCCCAATTAGGGTCGTGGGGAGGCTGGCACCCATGTCAGCCTACTCTGGGCGAGGGCAGGGTACACCCTGGACAGCTCGCCAGGCCATCACAAGGGCACTGAATGAATTGCTCTACCAATACCAACAAACTAGATATTGAATGTTCATGTAAAAATGTCAGTATTTTTACTCTGTATTGTACATTTATAACCAGACAGTGAATAGAAAAGGGGTATTCAGTATTAAAGTTTGTTTTAATGTTCAAGTTGCATTCCACTTGCCATGTTTGTAGCCGTGACAACCAGAGATTTGACAAATTTTGCCACAGTCTTACATTTTAGCTTTTCATTTGTGTCCAATTCAATTCAGTATATTTAATTCAATTTGTATGGCTCTTCTTATAATCGACATTGTCGCAAAGCAGCGTTACACAGTAAAAGTTTACAAAGTATTAAAGAGTTTAAGCATTTTCTGTAATATCTACACATCCCCAACGAGTGGTGACAGTGGCAAGGAAAAACGCCCTCAGTTGATGTGAGGAAGAAACCTTGAGAGGAACCAGGCCCAAAAAGGAAACCCATAAAGAAACCCAGTTGGTTATACCAAGATGCGAACTCCAGCCAGCATCAGCACAACATAACTCGGAAGCAGAAGGATCAGAATCCATCACCAGCATCCCAGAAGAAGAATGTGTATCTCAATAAAAACACAGAGGGAGTGAGAGGTTGTTGGGTATACTCATAACAGTGGAGTGGACATAGAAGTTGCTCTTGCAGAGTGCAAGCAGGGACGTCGGCATGACTGACTGTGGCAGCATAACTCAAAAGAGAGCGAACCAGAAGATGGACATGATGGCATCCTTGGACATTGGGCAATCCGCCACTCCACTGTCAAATCTTAATATCAAGCACCTCTAAGTGCCTTAACCATTCCAATGCCAATGAATGCCATTGTGCATTCAGGACAGTTTGCTTAATGATTACTTGTTGCAGTTACCTGTATTATTCACTACTGAATTCGAGTTTGAGAACATTTTAAGTACAAAAAATTTCAAACTCAACAGGCCATTCTTTCTTTACATCAATACACACCCATTCACATGCGCTCGTTGTTTGTTACTTTGTGATGAAAAGGTTTATAAAAAAAAAAAAAAAAAAAAAAAAACAGGGATAAAGCGCTTTGCTTCACTTAAGGTTCTTCATTTAGGAAGCTGTATCACAGCACGGTTTATAACTGGACTGCTACTCTACTGCATAGACTTCTCAGCAAGATGTTACCTTCCAATGTTACTTTAAAGATTTGTAAATTACCAGGCCAATCCAATAATTATTTGTCTATAAACATTTCAGTTTGTACTTATTTTATGACCAGGCATTTACAAACCTCAACTTGGAAAATATTTGACACATATTTAATGTTCATATAAAATTACAATCAATCATTTATTGTCTATTGAGAAAAACTGAGTAACAAATGTGGTTTGTTTTGCTTATTCAATTTTCTGACCATCATCTCTGCTACACGATTGAATGGTGCCTTCTCAATGATTGCCTAAATGAATTTTTTACATTTATATAGTATTTTCTCTCCCCATTCATGTGGAATTTTGTAAATACTTGTAAGTACTGTAATGCAAATCATTTTTCAGATGTGTTTTGCAGATTATAATTGTCATTGACCTTTGCTGTGTGGCCAAAGATTGCTGTATTCTCAATAAAAAAATGTTGGAGTATATAGTAAATATAAACATTGTTGCAGTATTTAGAAATTATTTTGGTGTCATTCATGGCATTGAATGAAAGGGTTGGCCATCCTGTGAGAGGTCTCTACTGACTGGTTCAAACTCTTCAGAGTTTATATCACTCAACACTGATTAATTTCTCCATTATTATTAGTCTGGTCAGATGGGATGATCACAGATCAGTCAAAATACAGGGATCCCTCACTTTCCGCAATTAATTGGGACCGAGACACCCCCACGCGACCGCCGTATTCCGAAAAGTAGGATCGGACCCCCCCACCCACCGACTAACGTATACGTACATGTACTAGTCCTTCTCAAAAAATTAGCACATTGTGATAGTTAATTATTTTCTGTAATGTACTGATAAAAAAATAAACTTTCATATTTTAGATTCATTGTACACCAACTGAAATATTTCAGGTCTTTTATTGTTTTAATCCTGATGGTTTTGGCATACAGCTCATGAAAACCCAAAGTTCCTATCAAAAAATTAGCATATTTCATCCGACCAATAAAAAGTGTTTTTAATACAAAAGAAACTCCACCTTCAAATAATTATGTTCAGTTCTGCAATCAATACTTAGTCGGGAATCCTTTTGTAGAAATGACTGCTTCAATGTGGCGTGGCATGGAGGCAATCAGCCTGTGGCACTGCTGAGGTGTTATGGAGGCCCAGGATGCTTCGATAGCGGCCTTAAGCTCATCCACAGTGTTGGGTCTGGTGTCTCTCAACTTTCTCTTCACAATATCCCACAGATTCTCGATGGGCTTCAGGTCAGGAGAGTTGGCAGGCCAATTGAGCACATTAATACCATGGTCAGTAAACCATGACATGAAATGTTGCACGTTTCTTCCAAATGGCGCCGTCAACCATTGGAACCATTTATAAGCAGAAAGAGCTCATCACAGAATGTTAAAGGTGATATTTGATTAAAATTTATCTATGTTGATATTATTTTACGATGTTAGATTTATTATTGATTTAGGGGTGTTTGAGATACGGTAATGGTATTTATGGATGTATAGTACAGTATAAACGTCATACATCACTGAAACGTACAGTAACAACTTATGGTTTTCTTCACCTTACGTTAGACATGTTCAACTTTTCATTATTGTCCAATGTTTCCTCTAATTTTTCATGTCTGGGCATACACACAAGCTCCTTGAGCACACCGAGGACCACTGTGAGCAACATCACATGTGCAAGCTGTGGCCACGCACACCAATATCACACGTTCTCTCGAAAAAGAATCTCACCCAGTTTCACTGTTTGTTCTATTTGCACACACACTTCGACAGCCATTCCATCTTAGAACTGCATTTCTTTTTTACTTTGGCTTGCTTAGCGAGTGGCTGTGTCGCTGGCTGTTTGTTTCGCCATGATAAAGGGTTAGCATTTGCATTCTTAGCTAGCTAACCTGTATGGCACGTATGGGCGGGGGCACATATGCAAACACTGTCAATGCTATGATTGGCTGCATAGCATAAGTGAACTGTATTGCATCATTGGCTGGACACCTGTCACTCATTGAGTTACATTATAAAATATAATATAATATAAAATATTAGTTTAATGAATTCGATTAGGTCTAATAGCTGTTTGTATTTTATTTTATGCACTGCACAGATTTTCTTGTGCACTGAGAATGTGCAAGAGCACAGCTTAAAGGAAACATTATTATTGAAGTCAATAAATGCCAATGCATCAGTGATCGGTGGGAACACAAGATACATTATGTAACATGGACAAGAAACTGTACGTATATTATTGATCCGGTTTTAAGACTGGTGCTTATTTACCAATTTTGCCATGCACATGCAAATTCGTGGTTTATTGTATGTGCACCGATTCAGTGAGTTGGCAGAGGCACAGCAGGACATGAAACTAATGAAGTCTTTCCTCTTTTCCTTTCGGCTGCTCCCTTCAGGGGTCGCCACAGCAAAATCAACCGCCTCCATCTCACCCTGTCCTCTGCATCTTCTCCGACTCCAACGACCTTCATGTCCTCCTTCACCACATCCATGAATCGTCTCTTTGGTCTTCCTCTAAGCCTTCTGCCTGGTAGTTCCAGCCTCAGCATCCTATTACCAATATACTCACTATCCCTCCTCTGTACATGTCCAAACCATCTCAATCTAGCCTCTCTGACTTTGTCTCCAAAACGTCTTACATGTGCTGTCCCTCTGATGTACTCATTCCTAATCCTATCCATCCTCGTTACTCCCAGAGTGAACCTCAACATTTTCATCTCTGCTACCTCCACCTCTGCCTCCTGTCTTTTCCCCAGGGCCACCATTTCTAACCCATACAACATCGCTGGCCTCAACACCGTCTTGTACACTTTTCCTTTCATTCTTGCCGATACCCTCCTGTCACACCGGACACTTTTCTCCAACCATTCCAACCTGCCTGCACATGCTTCTTGACCTCTTTTCCACACTCGCCATTGCTCTGGATTGTTGAGCCTAAGTACTTCAAATCCTCCACCTTTCTTATCTCTGCTCCCTGTAATCTCACCGTTCCTCTTGGGGCCTTGTCATTCATGCACATGTATTCTGTCTTACTGAGGCTAATCTTCATTCCCCTCCTTTCCAGGGCATACCTCCACCTCTCTAGATTTTCCTGCACATGTTCTCTGCTCTCACTACAGATCACAATGTCATCTGCAAACATAGTCCATGGGGAATCTTGTCTAACCTCGTCTGTCAGCCTGTCCATCACCATATCAAACAAGAAGGGGCTCAGAGCTGACCCTTGATGCAGTCCCACCTCCACCTTGAACTCTTCTGTCACACCGTCAGCACACCTCACCACTGTCTTACATCTCTCATACATGTCCTGCACCACTCTAACATACTTCTCTGCCACTCCAGACTTCCTCATGCAATACCACAGTTCTTCTCTCGGCACCCTGTCATATGCTTTCTCCAGATCCACAAAGGCACAATGCGGCTCCCTCTGACCTTCTCTGTACTTCTCCATTAACATCCTCAAGGCAAACACCATCTGTGGTGCTCTTTCTTGGCATGAAACCAAACTTGTTCACAAATGCTGACCTCTGCCCTTAGTCTTGCTTCCACTATTCTTTCCCATAACTTCATCGTATGGCTCATCAACTTTATCCCTCTGTAGTTGCTGCAACTCTGCATGTCTCCCTTGTTCTTAAAAATGGGCACCAGCACACTTTCTCCTCCACTCCTCCGGCATCTGCTCACTCTCTAGGACCTTGTTGAATGTTCTTGTCAGGAAATCTACTGCTACCTCTCCTAGACACTTCCATACCTCCACAGGTATATCAGGACCAACTGCCTTTCCACTCTTCATCCTCTTCAATGCCCTCCTCACTTCACCCTTACTAATCTTTGCTACTTCCTGGTACTCAATGGTCACCTCTTCTGCTCTTTTTTTCTCTCATTTTCCTCATTCATCAGCTCTTCATAGTACTCTTTCCATCTTCCCAGTACATTTCCCTCTCTGTCCTTCATCAATCTAACTTGCTGCACGTCCTTCCCATCTCTATCTCTCTGCTGTGCCAACCTGTATAGATCATTTTCTCCCTCCTTACTGTCCAACCTATCATACAAGTCATCATACGCCCTCTATTTGGCCTTAGCCACTGCTACTTTCACCTTACGCTGTGTTTCCCTGTACTCCCGTTTACTCTCTTCGGTCCTCTCAATGTCCCACTTCTTAGCCAACCTCTTCCTTTGTACACACTCCTGCACTTCCTGACACCAAGTCTCCTTATCTACTTTCCTTCCAGAGGACACACCAAGTACTCTCCTACCTGTGTCCCTGATCACATTTGCTGTGGTTGTCCAGTCAACTGGAAGCACTTCCTGGCCACCCAAAGCCCGTTTCAACTTTCTTTCTCTGGTCACAAAATTGAGAGTGAAAAAGGTGCAAACTAAGTATACGAATTATTTCAAAAACGTCACCACATATACATATTTTGATATGATATCCCAGGCATGCACTAAAGATTTCGATGCTTGATTCACAAATGAACAGGGACATGGAAATACTTAATCAAGTTTAAGGATGGTAGGTAGGTAAAGTCTGTTGGGCTTTTTATACCCGAGCCTAGTGGCTCATGATGCCTGTGCTTATCCCCGGTTTCCATAGCGTAAAGCGACCAGGAGTTCAACTCCTTCTGGATGGGACGCTAGTCCATCGCTGGTTACCTTCCCAGTATATTTTTACTGGTATCCATTTATACTGCTGGGTGAACAGAGGCACACTTGTGGTTAAGACCTTGCCCAGGGGTCTTTGCACAGTGGGGGTCTAACTGGGATCCGAACCCACAACCTCCCGATCATGAGCCCAGCACCCTAACCAATACACCACCGGCCCCACCAAGTTTGAGGATGGGTAGTTGGAAAATGTACCAGTTTTGTGATCAGACCCATATGGAAATGTTATGTTTTCATGTGTATTAAATATCCCTAGTGTTTTCATTTACTACCCTGTGAGGAATTTTAAAAGAATATTTTGATTCCACCTTTGGTCAGGATAATGGTGGGACTATTGTATGATTGTAGCAAAAAGTATAAAATCAGCACATTTCAGGCCACTCATTTTATATTATCTGGTTGATGGATCTGACAGCACTGGCAAAAGTGCCGCTAAAAAAAATTAACTTTTTCCAATTTATTTTTTCCCCTGCCAATCTTTATTTTTGCCGATGTGAAAAAAAAAAATCTTAATCAGATACAAAATTGTATCTTTAAATATTATGTATAATTTTGTGTTCGCCTTCAAGATCGGGCTTACATTTTTATAGCCAAATAAATTCTCGCATCAGGTATCGTGAGTCAAGACTCTCTTGAACAGATTGTATTGAGACATATGTAATTTGCCCATTATATTTGATGATATTCCCAGCACTTCTAGAATCATCAACCAGATATTATACATGAAAAATTTTTAAGTGACGAAACCTTCCTGTGCTATTAATAGCAACAAAATAAAAAAATATATATTTTTTTTCCTCCGATACTTCCAAATTGTAAATAATATTTTAAATCTAGTTGCCTTATTTTTCTTATTTCCTCTGACCTCACTAAATTTGTGCTGAAAAATCTGTTAACCATAAAATAAAAAAATGAGTGGCCTCATGAATCTTCATGGCTGATTGACTCTGCAATAAATAAACAAAATCACACATTTCACACAGACCAAATCTGATCTATAGCTGGACATTTTGGCCATGTGAAACATACAGTAAACATTAAACAAATGTATTATTTTTTTTGTTTTGCATATTAACTTTTACAAGTGCCACCACTCAATATTGAGGAAAAGAACCGAAATCCACAACAACAACAAAAATTCACTTAGTACTTCTATTCAGGCTTGCATGCTTGGAGGCATCTACTTCACTTGTGAAAAGGGATTCTGAGGGATCTATATCGTGTGTGGCCTAGGGATGCTTCAGGGTACCTCAGGAATTGCTGAAGACCGTCACTGTTTAGGATGACCGAGTTTCCCTTCTCAACCTGTTCCTTCCGTGACCCAGCCTCTGAAAAATAAAAAGGAACTTAACATTTAATTGCGCTTTTTATTTATAACCACCACTTTACGAAAGTCTCACCAAACGAAAAATGCAGGTTACGAAACGCCTGTTCCTAAAATTTGTGTCTCTGTATACGAAACTAGTTCATGTTACGAAAGCGCCATCTTAAAAATTCAAACGCGCCGTTCAAACACCACACGAGCTGCTCTCCCATCGATGACGTTCAAACATCCCGCCCCGCTGGCCTCCCATTGGCTAACAACTGAGCTGTCGTTCATGTCACCTTCACTTGAGCGACATCTTGGACAGGTCCACCTGATGCCATCTTGGACAAGGATCCCATTGGCTAGGGATGATGCAGTTACCTCCCATTGTCTATTATGGAGCTGAATCTACCATAATGCTTTTCGTGTAAAGGCCAGAGTTATTGTTTTATGCTTTATTTCTTGACTCCGGCTTTTAACCTTCCATAAACATTTGTAAGATTATAACTCTGCCAAGACGACATGGTCAACATGCGCACACATACAGATGTGATTTCCGGTGTGAGTGAGAAGAAACAGGCTCGAATGATATCACAAAGGAATATGGCCAAACCAGTCTACCATCGGTACAATATTGAAGCAGAAAGCGGTCTTTAAAAAGGTATGCTTTTATAATTTTTAAAAGGGTTTAGGGGGTAGTATTGGGAGCCTTGGAACTAATGTTGAATGCGGTTCAATTTACGAAAAATGCAAGTTATGAAAAAGGCTCTGGAACGGATTCATTTCATAAAGAGAGGTACCACTGTATATCATTTTAACTTGTTAGCCCAAGTTGGTCTATCCTAAATCTTTTGGGATGTGTAACAGCCTGGAATACAGGACTAACAAATAATGAGAATAAAAATTAAAAATCATATATTGGTTTTATCCCCTCCTTATCGTGGTGGAGGGGTTTGCGTGACCTAATGATCCTAGGAGCTATGTTGTCGGGGGCAAATGCCCCTGGTAGGGTCACCCAAGGCAAACAGGTCCGGGGTGAAGGTCCAGACAAAGTGCGATTCAAAACAAACCCCTAAGACACGAGACAACATAGGAATCAGTCTCCCTTGCCCGGACGCGGGTCACCGGGGTTCCCTCCTGGAGCCAGGCCCAGGGGAGGGGCTCGAAGGCGAGCGCCTGGTGGTCGGGCTTATGCCCATGGAGCCTGGCCGGGCCCAGCCCGAAAGGGACACATGGGTCCGCCCCCCCATGGACCCACCACCCGTGGGAGGAGTTTTAGGGGTCGGGTGCAGTGTGAGTTGGGTGGCAGCCAAAGGCATGGGTTCTGTCGGACTGATCCTCGGCTACTTACTCTGACCTTCTGGACATGGAATGTCACCTCTCTGGCGGGAAAGGAGCCTGATTTGGTGCGTGAGGTGGAGAGATACCGACTAGATATAGTCGGGCTCACCTCAACGCATAGCTTGGGCTCTGGAACCATCCATCTCGAAAGAGGCTGGACCTTCTATTCTGGAGTTGCCCATGGGGAGAGGCGGCGAGCCGGTGTGGGTATTCTTGTTGCCCCCCGTCTCGGTGCCCAAATGTTGGGGTTCTCCCCGGTTGACAAAAGGGTAGCTTCCCTCCGTCTTCGGGTGGGGGGACGGGTCCTGACTGTTATTTGTGCTTATGCACCAAATGACAGTTCAGAGTACCCACCCTTTTTGGAGTCTTTGGGGGGGGGTGTTGGAGAACGCTCCCTCGGGAGACTCGCTCGTTGTCTTGGGAGACTTCAACGCCCATGTGGGCAACGATAGTGTGACCTGGAAGGGTGTGATCGGTAGGTACGGCCTCTCCAGTCTGAATCCGAATGGTGTGTCGTTGTTGGACTTCTGTGCTCGTCACAGTTTGTCTATCACGAACACCATGTTCGAACATAAGGGTGTCCATAAGTGCACTTGGCACCAGGACACCCTAGATCGCAGCTCGATCATTGACTTTGTAGTCGTGTCATCGGACTTGCGACCATATGTTCTGGACACTCAGGTGAAGAGAGGAGCTGAGCTGTCTACCAATCACTACCTGGTGGTGAGTTGGCTTCGGTGGTGTGGGAGGTTGCCTTCCAGACCTGGCAGGCCCAAGCGTGTAATCAGGGTCTGCTGGGAACGTTTGGCGGAGCCCCCTGTCCGAGAGGCCTTTAACTCCCACCTCCGGCAGAGCTACAACCACGTTCCGGAGGAGGCGGGGGACATGGAATCCGAATGGGCCATGTTTCGTGCCTCCATTGCTGAGGCAGCAGCCCATAGCTGTGGCCGTAAGGTTGTTGGTGCTTGTCATGGCGGTAATCCCCGAACCCGGTGGTGGACACCTGCGGTGAAGGGGGCCATCCAGCTGAAGAAGGAGGCCTATCGGGTTTTATTAGCCTGTGGGACTCCCGAGGCAGCAAACGGGTACCGGCAGGCCAAACGTGCTGCAGCCGAGGCTGTCACAGATGCAAAATCTCAGGCGTGGGAGGAGTTCGGTGAGGGCCTGGAGAGTGATTATCGATTGGCCTCAAAAAGGTTCTGGGCCACCATCCAACGCCTCAGGAGGGGAAGCAGTTCTTCACAAACACTGTTTACAGTGGAGGTGGGGAGCTGCTTACTTTGACTGGGGATGTTGTCGAGAAGTGGAGGGAATACTTTGAGGACCTCCTCAATCCCACCAACACGCCCTCCATGGAAGAGGAAGACCCTGGGGGTTCGGGTGAGGGTCCGCCCATCACTGGAGTGGAGGTCACTGAGGTTTTCCTCGGTGGTCGAGCTCCGGGGTTGGACGAGATCCGCCCGGAATATCTCAGGGCTCTGGATGTTGTAGGACTGTCTTGGTTGACACGTCTCTGCAACATGGCGTGGTCATCGGGGGCTGTACCTCTGGATTGGCAAACTGGGGTGGTGGTCCCAATTTTTAAGAAGGGGACAGGAGGGTGTGTTCCAATTATCGGGAATTACACTCCTCAGCCTACCTGGGAAAGTCTATGCAGGGTACTAGAGAGGAGGATCCGACCGATAGTCGAACCTCGGATTCAGGAGGAACAATGTGGTTTTCGTCCTGGCCGCAGCACTCTTGACCAACTCTATACGCTCCACAGGATTCTGGAGGGGGCATGGGAGTTTGCCCAATCTGTCCACATGTGCTTTGTGGATTTGGAGAAGGCTTTCGACCGTGTCCCTCGAAAGATCTTGTGGGGCGTGCTCCGAGAATACGGCGTTCTGGATCCGTTGCTACGAGCTATTCGGTCGCTGTATCACCGGAGCCAGAGTTTGGTCCGTATTGGTAACAGCAGGTCGGATTCGTTTCCAGTGGGAGTTGGAGTCCGCCAAGGCTGTCCTTTGTCACCGATTCTGTTCATAATTTTTATGGACAGAATTTCTAGGCGCAGTCGAGGCGATGAGGGGTTCTGGTTCGGTGGCCATCGGATATCGTCTCTGCTTTTTGCGGATGATGTTGTCCTTTTGGCTTCATCAAGTCGGGCCCTCCAGCTCTCATTGGAGCGATTCGCGGCTGAGTGCGAAGCAGCCGGGATGAAGATCAGTACCTCCAAGTCCGAGGCCATGGTTCTCAGTCGGACAATGGTGGAATGCACCCTCCGGGTCGGGAATGAGGTCCTGCCCCAAGTGGAGGAGTTTAAGTATCTTGGGGTCTTGTTTACGAGTGAGGAAGGATGGAGCGAGAGATTGACAGACGGATCGCTGCAGCCTCCGCTGTTAAGCGGTGCCTGTACCGGTCCGTTGTGGTGAAAAAGGAGCTGAGCCGCAAGGCGAAGCTCTCAATTTACCAGTCGATCTACGTTCCAACCCTCACCTATGGTCACGAGCTTTGGGTAATGACCGAAAGAACAAGATCACGGATACAAGCGGCTGAAATGAGCTTCCTTCGCCGGGTGGCGGGGTTCTCCCTTAGAGATAGGGTGAGAAGCTCCGCCATCCGGGAGAGCTCGAGTAGATCCGCTGCTCCTCCGCATTGAGAGGGGCCAGTTGAGGTGGCTCGGGCATCTGGTCAGAATGCCCCGGACGCCTCCCTGGTGTGGTGTTTCGGGCATGTCCAACCGGGAAGAGACCCCGGGGTCGACCTAGAACACGCTGGAGGGACTATGTCTCTCGGCTTGTCTGGGACCGCCTCGGTGTCCCCCCCGGGAGAGTTGGAGGAAGTAGCTCGGGAGAGGGATGTCTGGACCTCTTTGCTAAGGTTGCTGCCCCCGCGACCCGACCCTGGACTAAGCGGAAGAAGATGATGATGATGATATTGGTTTTATATTGTATGCAATAAAATCCAAGTCAAATTAATTTGTTTTTTTTTTTTCAAACTCACCGTCTTTGGTGATTGTGGGAGCTATAGAAATAATGGCTTGTTATTGCAATAATTTAAAAGGAAATAACATGGGATTACCAAATTTGGCATATGGTTCCCCTTCAGGTATTAATAGGGTGAGGTTGTTTCTGGTTCATCTGACCTTATTCAAAAGGTCATGTTTTCTAGATTCGGCCACTCTATACTTGTTCGAATGATAACTAAAGGAAATGGCCGGATCACTAAATATGACCTATGGGTTCCCCTCAGAAAAGGTCTCCGTTGCAATCATATCCCGGATCTTGACCTTGTTTTAAAAATCACAGCAGTCAAACAAGTGAAACTGTGTACACTTGGATTCTTAAGGCTTTTTTGCGTGATAACATTAAAAGGAAATCACATAATACTGCATCACCAACTTTGGTGGAAGGTCATCTCTTGGTTGGGATTGTACATGGGTGCCTTTGTCCTTTGACATTGTTTCAAGGTCAGAGCAATCAACCTGGTGAATTTAACAATTCGCTTGCCAGGACTTGTTTTTTGCAAGAACATAAATGACTGGACGGCCAGGAAGGTCACAGCAGTCGAGTCTATGAAATGGACAATATTAGGAAATGGATGCATATGCAACCTTTTTTTCTTGAAAACCCCATTTTTTTCTTTTGTGGTAGTAATAGATTACCATAACCAAATGCTGTATCTGTAATAGTCCCTGAGAAACCCTGACTGAACATAACTGCTGTGCTACAATATTTTCTAAGATCTTGGCTCAGTATATAAATATTTCTCAGGCCATTGCCTCACAGCAAGAAAATTGAGGGTTCAACTCTTGAAGCAAATAGGGATTTAATGTGTGAGCATCATATATTGACACAGTTTGTTCCGCTATCAATAAAGTATTCTGATATTCTTTCCATGACTCGGTGTATGCTCCTACTGCACGTGTTTCCTCTCGCAGTTCATGCCCAATGGTTGCTTGCGATTTAACCGTCCAGAGGATCTGTAACTTTACTGAAGTCCACGCAAATTAATAGAAAAACTCACCAACGTCAACTCCATTGTGTCAAGTAATTTTCCTATGAATTATTAAAAAATTAAATTATTCTCTTAAATTATTCCATTACCTACTATTTGTTTAAAACCATTGTCAAAAATACAAAAAAAAAAAGTTTGTAATAATTACTGATGAAATCAAGACTTCAATAAAGCGGTGTTCCACTAAATTTTATTAAATGTACTCCGAATTGAACTTTAGTAACATTCACAAACCATTCTTCCAAAAAGAATCTCTCCTAAATCACAGACACACCACTCCCTGTGGGTGGATCAGAACCTTGTCAAGGTGGGCCAAGCTTGTGTCCCCTAATGAATCCTTGGCTGATTCCACCTGAAGCACCAGGCTCTGGAAGGGCCACCCAAAGCTGTGAGATCAAACATGAGGTTCTCGACAAAAATCTAACCCTCAAAATTCTCAAGTTGCTGAAAAACCCAACAGCTGTGAAGGCTGCAGGTCATCAACTCCAATAGTCTTGGCTCACCTTGCCATCGAATCAAGTTTGATGCCTGGTCAAATTGTCACAGAATAACAAAGTACATACACACTAAACAAACCTATGCTTAAGCATCATCACAAATCATGCATTTCCAATCACTGAAATCGAAAGGCATGTTTGTGGTGAAGACTGGAAACGCCTCGTGCGAAACCAATATGGAAGCAGCGGATACTTTGGTCTTTTGGGTGAAGCAGAAAAAAAATATTCGGTCTCCGTATCCATGACTTAATCGTCCTCTTTAGGATCCACTCGGCTCATCCTGAATTGGGAGGGGGGGCTACAAAAAGGTGCCCTAAACATAGTCTGTTTTACCATCAAAACCTGTTGAAAACTGTCCAGAGGGATTCACCATCATTCAGTTGAAAACCAAATATACTGAATACAATATTTACTGAATGTGTTGAACATAATCCAGGGATAACCAACTCATTTTCAACAGAAAAATTGGTATAAATTCTCCTGGCAACACCCACATCAAAACACTCATCAACTAGGTAATCATAAGATCCTGGAACCCAAAATATGTGCTTCTCACCAGGGCCTTCACTGCAGCAGATGAATACTGAACAGATCATTGCCTCAATACAAAAACATAATGAAGATCAAACTTTGACAAAAAGTGAAACATCACAAAGCAGTCAGTATCATAAAAATTCCATGTTGAAGCATTTACAGACCGAAATACTTGAGATGCTTTCCAAGAACACCTCCAGGTCAATCTCCAAAAAATGTGTCTTGTTCAGGAAGAATGGATCCAGTTAAAGAAAGCCATCACCACCACTAAGAAAGTCCACAAAGAAAGCACTGGCCACAAAAAAAAAAAAAAAAGGAATCAGTACTGGCTTGATGAAAATAGTGAAGCTCTGAAAGAACAGATTGATTAAAAACAAAAAAGACGTTCATCAACCAGAACAATCCACAAACAAGTCTTTACAAGGAGTGCAAAGCTGCAGTTCAGAGAACTTGCACCCTGAAGAACGAGTCCTGGATAGTAAAAGCTTGTGAAATTTAACAACCAGCAGATACCAATGACACCAAAGGATTCGTCAATATCACAATGGAAATCTATGGACCATCACACGAGAGAGCTTCTCTCAAGAGTCAGGATAGAGTGACCATCCAGAAGAGCAACACTGAGATAGGAGCTAGACGATGTAGAACATTTCGATGATGATCGCGACCAACAAGATGAAATGCAAAACTATCTGAAGAGTGTTGGGGCAGTTTTTGGCAAAGGTCACACAAGAGTCTTTCAAAGATCATGACATCACGAAGGAACCAAAACTCATAAGCTACTTTTTTCAAAAATTGTAAGCTACTGTTTGTAAAGGACAAACACTCGAGAAACAATTTTGGATCTCTCATGCTGCGAATTCAAGGTTTTCTGTCAAAACAACTGCTTCTGTGTCTTTTAGAATCAGATGCATGTACTTTTTTTTTTTTTTTTAAATACAATTTATCATCATATTGGGGATGCAGTTCTACACAAATACTGTTTCGAGTGGAAGTGGGCGTTGCTCACCTTGATGTTGTCGTGAGGTGGAAGGAATGTTTCGAATACCTCCTCATTCCCACCAACATGCCATCCCTGGAGGAGGACGACCCTGGGGGGGTTGGGTGGGGATCTGCCCATTGCTGAGGTAGTCAACAAGCTCCCTAGTAGTCGGGCTCCAGGGGTCTATGAGATCTTCCCTGAACATCTCAGGGCTCTGGATGTTGTAGAACTGTCTAGGTACAGGACACTAAAAATAAAAACTAATACATTCAAAAGAACAGAACAGGCTTCATCCTCAAGTTGTTAAACGTGTAACCCCATCACATGCCACCTTGCAAGTCTAGTATACAGTTTGAACCTCAAATAATAAATATAAACTCCAGTGATGATGCATGTTTAGGTTGCCAAGAAATTATTAGTGTTGAGTAAAAATGTGTCATTGAAGCAGTTCATATTAGGATTCTTTGGGACAGGTACAATAGTGGTTTCCTTGAAGTAAGAGGGGACTAGAGACAAGGAAAAGATTAAAAATGTTTGAAGACATTTGCCAGTTCCTGTGCAGATTGTTGTTTACATCACAGCATTTATATTCTTTTATTAACAATTAGAAGTACTGTATTTTCTGTTTGCGTGCCACATGTGTAAAACGAACACATTCCATAAAAAAAAAAAAAAAAAAAAAAAACCAAGCACTTTTAGTTTCATACAGTAGGCATATAAAACCCCAAAATTCTTTCACATTAAAAAAAAAAAAAAAAAAAAAAAAAAAAAAAGTCTTCACCTCTGCAAATCTGTCATCTTTTATTGTCTGCTGCTTGCAGAGCATCCATGTAATGATGTCATTGATTCATGCTCATTCATTTTCTAAACCACTTAATCCTAATTAGGATCACGGAAGGCTGGCGCCCATCTCAGCCTACTCTTGGCAAGGGCGGGGTCCTATACACACTGTATAGACTAGTTCCAATTACCCGGCGTCTGATCATCGGCAGGCCTTTATTAGAATGTCGAACAATAAAGACCCTCTTTCTAGATAAAATGTGATACTAAAAAGTATGCAGCCAGCTGAAATAAAACACTGGAAGTAGTAGTCGCTAAAAAGAGCAAAGTTTGGAGCGTTAGAAAAAGCTTTGAACATTTGATTCAGAAGCCAGCATGCCGAAAGGAAGCCTGTTAGCGGACCTTTGATTATAGGGAAGGCAGCCAAGTTGTGTAACGACCTCAGTATCAAGAGTGTAATTTTTCGATCGGATGGTATTTGTGAGAACACGGACAGCTAGCATGGTCTTGTTTTTCTTGGGGTGTTCTATTTTTCATCAGTAATATTGTCTGCCATTTCTTTATTCTTTTACTCCAGATTTAAATTTACATGTATTTATAGGAAGGTCCTGATACATCAGCAAATTTGATTTTCCAGCACCTGCTTCGTCCCATCTACATACATGTGCATATTACACATACAGAGATATATATTATATATAAATATATATTTATATATACACACACACACATTATATATATTTCAAAGCGTTCATGAACAAGGTTCCCAGGGCTTCTGGAATTGAAACGGATCCACAGCACTACTGATCCTACCCCAAACTTCACAGTGGGCATGAGGTGTTTTTCTGCATTCTCATCTTTTGTGTTCCAGCAGACTCACTTGGCGTGTTCTTGGTCTTTGTACAAAGCACACGGTCACAGCTGAAGTCTCAGTAGCGCTGAGTGAATTCTAGACGTTTGCATTAATGATTGTGAGAGAGAAAAGGTTTTTTCCCGTGCATGTGTTCCAAACAGCTTGTTGGTATGTAGGTGGCGCCTGATGGTTGTTTTGTAGCCTTTCTGACCCCAGGATGCTGCAATTTGTTGCAATTCTTTAACAGTGCGCTTTGGAGAACTTTTTCTCTTACCATCCTCCTCACTGTGCATGGTGACAAAATAACCTTGTGTCCTCACCCAGGCTTGTTTACCATTGTTCCAGTTGTTTTAAACTTCTGAATGGTTCCTCTGCCAGTCGATATGTGCAGGTGCAGGTGAGGGCCGATTCTATTGTAACCATTGCCTGAGTTGGGAATGTCGACACACATCTGCCTCACTTGAATGGTGTGTTCCTTTGTCTTTCCCATGTTGAAGAGTGGATAAGAGGAATGGCCTCTGAGTCACATCATATTCATACCCCAGGGAAACAGGAAGTGGTGAATTGCTAATTAAATGTTCTAAGATACTCTGATCAACTTTGTAAACTACTGTAGAAATGACAAAAATACTTCAATTACATTTATTTCCTAGGAATTGTTATGCTCAATAATTATGGAACAGGTGATTTTTATGTAAAATAATTATTTATTTGTCAAGGATGTTTTCCCCATTAAAGTCACTTGAGTTGATGGTTACAATTTTCAGTGTGAGAGAAGCTTCTGCAGTAAAAATGTTATTTATTTCATGGATTTTAACGCATCTTAACCAGGGGTGCCAATAATTATGGGGGGGGGCAGCATGCATAGTCCTCATGTTCCGTGGACAATTACTGATGAAGAACATATGGGAACTGATGAATAAAACAATGTCTAACGGGGGGCCACAAGTCAAAACTGACACCTCCAGGATGAGCATGGTATAACTACCTCACGTGGAATAAGTCTTCCCCGGGTATAAAACGGACTGTGATGTCCATTCTCATTGAGGCTGGAGTCATAATGGAAGAGACCACACCCATCACATAAGTACAACTGTCAACTGGCTTTTGCAACAATTAATTTATTAATTATTATTTCATGAATAAAAAAAGTTATTTAACAATTAATTTACATTTCATACAATTTTTTATCATTAATCCTTTTTTGCAGCCGTGTGTGTGTGTGTGTGTGTGTGTGTGTGTGTGTGTGTGTTGGGGGGGGGGGGGGGGTAGAATTACACAAAGGGACAAAGACACAGCACAGAGGGAAAATGTGCCTCATCAGGATCGGATGCGGATTGTGTTTGTGCTCCATTTCATCCACTTCCACATCCGCTGTCTGTCTGAGAGAGAAAAATAAATAAAAAGAAAAATAAAAGCGGGTCACAACTGCAATTTAGACCCAGCTCATGTTGCTTTCAGCTTGGTGTGCATGCGGGTCTCAGCGCTCACGTTTTTACAGAACAATTGTGGAAGGGAAATGTTTTCCTCACCATTCATCTCGGCCGCAGACGCATGAATTCATCCTGAAGAGATTGCTATGTCTGTACGGATTTGGATAATGACATTGTCTGTCAAACACACTTTTAACTCTCTTCGGCTCACGCTTCAGATGTTTAAGATTATATTTGTGCGCATCTACCGGATCGACGTCGACATGCCTCCATACAAAATTGCTGTCTAGTGTCCGTGATAAAGCATAGACATCTGCAGATTGTGTGTTTCTCAGCCAGCTACAGGAAATTATAGGTAAGAGATTCGAATTCACCTGCACAAGTGGCACGGTTGTTAGTAAAAAAGCAGCTGTTCTTAAATTCAGTTCTGATGCTTTTTCAACTCAAGTACTTATAAAGACATTTTGTGATCATTTATATTCATTGAACACATCTATTAAAGATAGTGGGGAAGAAAACGGAAAAGAAGCTTCTGGGCTGAGAGGATCAGCTTCAGGATTCATCTCTTTATTGAACAAGTAAATGCAACAGTTTTCTAAGATTTTCAGATGGTGGCGTAGTTAATATGTCTGCCTCATGGGAAGAAGGTTCAAGTTACGGGGTCAGCAGGGGCATTTCTGTGTGGAGTTTGCATGTTCTCCCTGTGTCCGTGTGAGTTTTCTTCTGGGAACTCCAGTTTCCTCCTGCAGTCCAAACACATGCACATAATATATATACACGTATATAAAATATATACATATACACACTAATATAAATAAATAAAACATTACTCCTCAGTCATAATGTTAATTTGTACTGTTTAAAATTGTTAAAAACTGAATGCAATGATGTGGAAGTGCCAAATTTCTATATTTTATTCTGAATAGAACATATACTTTTGACCCGTCATCTAGGTAGCAATAAGAGGCTGGAAAAATTAATTGTACTTATCACAAACAACTGGCAGACCAATTACCACTAATGAGGTTCATTGGCAACATCACTGATTATTTAAAAAAAAAAAAAAAAAAAAAAAAAAAAAAAAGCTTCTCAGAGTGGCAGTGTCTCTCAGAAGACAAGATGGGTAGAGGACCACCAATTCCCCCAGTGTTGTACAGAATGATAGTGAAGCAATATCAGAAAGGTGTTTCCCCACGTAAAATTGCAAAAAAAAATGCTACTATAAAGGGAAATCACAGAATGGGAGAATACTTCCAGAAACTAATGTCGGTGAACACAATCCACCGTGCCATCCGCTGTTGCCAGCTTAAACTCTACAGTACAAAGAAGCAGCCATTTCTAAACAGGACCCAGAAGCACAGGCATTTTCTCTGGGCCAGGGGTGATTTAAAATTGGAAAACTGTTCTGTGGTCAGACGAATCACAATTCGAAGTTCTTTATGGAAAACTGGGCCGCCGTGTCATCTGGACTAAAGAGGACAAGGACAACCCAAGTTATCAGTGCTCAGCCTGCATCTGTGACGGTATGGGTTGCATGAGTGGGTGTGGCACAGGCAGCTTGCACATCTGGAAAGGCACCGTCAATGCAGAAAGGTATATTCAGGTTGTAGAACATATCCTCCCATCCAGACGTCGTCTCTTTCAGAGAAAACTGCTTTTTATATATATATATTACACACACACACGATAACACCAGACCACATTCAGCATTAATTATAACATGGCTGCATAGAAAAAGGATCTGGGTATTGAAATGGCCAGCCTGCAGTCCAGATCTTTCACCTATAGAGAACATTTGGCGTATCATAAAGAGGAAGGTGCAACAAGGAAGGCCCAAGACAGTTGAACAGTTCGAGGTCTGTATTAGACAAGAATGGGACAGCATTATTTTTAAACTTGACAAAATTGTCTCCTCAGTCCCCAGACATTTGCAGACTGTTGTAAGAAGAAGGGATGCTCCACATTGGTGCAAATGGCCTTGTCCCAGCTTTTTTGAAATTTGTTGACACCATGAAATTCAAAAATCAACATATTTTTCCCCTGAAAACAATACAGTTTCACAGCTTAAACTTTTGACTTTTTCTAAATAACCTTTTACAGGAAATGTATAATTATGCAGAATCCAAATGCATCCAGACATTCATTTCACAGGAAAATTTAAGATTAGATGGGAAAATAGTCTTATGACTGCATATTCAGCCTCTTTGTATACAAAGAAAAAGGAAACCGCTATTCTTCGGTGTTTGCGTTTATTCCAAAAGGCGTTATGAACAACCAACCAAGTAGAGATTTGAGACAATGAACCTATATTATGAAGAGATGTAACCATGCCAAATATGGAAGTAATGCCCTAAAAGCCAATCATTTTCTAGGAGGGAAAAAAGGGGGTTAAAAAGAACCACTGAAACCAGCCATCAAGCTTAACCATAGAGCGGCACCATAAGCGTTTATCCATAGATTTTAATGCGAGCTTTAAAGGTGTATGTATGTTAAAAACATGTATACACACACACACACGAGTGTATATATTCTATATACACATGTATGTGTATAACATTTTATATATATATATATATATATATATATATATATATATATATATATACACACACACACACACACACACACATACAGTGAGTCGTCGACTTACGACCTATGCGAGTTACGTCTGATCGATTTTATGCCCACAAAAGTGGTGAAGCATGATTCATGGCAGTGTAGTGCGAGTGTTGCGTACGACAGTTGTTTGCACTGCCGGCAGCGCCAGCATCTTAAAAGGCCAAGCAGGAGATGATGCAGCTTCACTTTCTAGCTCAGAGAAAATCTATTCATCTACTTTCAATGCCACGTCACTGTGGCGCGAAGCGGAGACC
This sequence comes from Plotosus lineatus, assembly GCA_024760905.1. Taxonomy (NCBI): domain Eukaryota; kingdom Metazoa; phylum Chordata; class Actinopteri; order Siluriformes; family Plotosidae; genus Plotosus; species Plotosus lineatus. The sequence goes on along the minus strand of CM045740.1, from coordinate 35,556,495 downwards.
CAATCCTTTGTATGCGGGCGGGTCCGATACCTTGAAACTCGAATTTTATTGGCCTCACACGTTGCATGTATGTGACAGGAAGCGCGTCCCAAGTTCTGGCAATCAGCTGGTCTGCGGGTTGAAGTTTTTCCATGTCTGTCCATTTGTGTTTGCTTGCCAGCTGTGCTTGGCTTTGTGGAAATGAGCCGATCAAAACGAGGGAAATCTCTCTACGCAAAAACACCACGTGCGGTCTGTGGTTGTTATAATCCAATAAAATTAGAGTTTGAAAGTATGGGACACGCCAACACACTGGCGTACAGAAATGATATTCTGTGCGCCACAGTAACGTAGAATTGAAAATACGGTAGATGTACAGATTTAAATGCGCGAGATTCATTCGTCCGTTTTTGTTTGGCATGAGTATTTGGATGGAAAGTCGACCAGATCGCTTTACGACTGGTCTGCCGGAACCAAAAGCGGCCATAAGTCGACGACTCACTGTACATACATATACATACATATATATACATATATATATATATATAAAATATACAAGTGTGTGTGTGTGTAATAAAAAAAAAAAAAAAAAAAAAAACACCACACACAAAAGGGGTTTAACCAGCTCTTCAGTTAGTTATATGAAGGACACAATCTTTGCCACTAATCAATGCTATAGGCAACAGTGGACTAGTTGTAAACAAAACAGCAATGTGCAGATAAACTGGCTGTGGTGCAGCAAAATTCTCCACTTAAAATAATTCATGTAATACGAGTAATGCAACCTTGTTCGATGCGGACCTCAAAAAGGGGGAAAAAAAAGCCCTGGCTCATTAGGCTTCATTATATACAGTATAATGAGCTCAGTGATCTGGTCAAACAAGCCCAGCATTCATATGTATGGAGTACTTCACTGAAGATGACAAACTCCACTGTGAAATGTTAGCAGTGTACAGCTGAACTGAAGCACAATACCACCTCTATGTTCAATTAGCTGAAGATAAAACTACACTTGCTAGCAGTACACTGCACAGAGTATAACAGATTTGCTTGTCAAATTTTGTTATTGATATTAGTCCATTTTTTTCTTCTTTCTGTAGGATTCAAAAGCATCAGTTTGGCCATGAGCAGTGTTGCCGTCATCTTGGATGTGTTGGGCACACACTAAGGAAACGCAGGAATGAATTTAAAAAAAATTTCAATCCACATATGCTGTTCAGTCTGTTGTGCTTACAAGAAACCGGTAAACGACTCCAAAAGCACTGCACAACCCTTAGGAATTCAACTTTAACTATGCTGGTGCAACAATTTGAGCAGAGCTCCTGGTAAAGGACTGTCCGTGCTAATAAGACAATGTCCAAAATTAACATACAAAAATCCCTCCTGTGAGAGAGTACCAGTGGAATCGAATGGAGCATTGGTGAATTATTCTCTTGTCACTATTACAAAATGTAACCCCGGATAGTCTGACACGTAAGAATGTCTGAACCCTACAACATTTGTTTTCATTGTTCAGAAGAACTGCTTTTTGTCCGTCTTTTGTTACATAACTAGTCAACTAATAAAAACTGGGACTCCGAACACCCCTGTTACTTTCTAGAAAAGATCATGAATCTTAAAAAATATTTATTGAGATTTCTAAGAAAAAAAATTAAGTGAATTGCAAAGTAGTAAGAATGCATACTATGGTTTTAATTATATTGGGTTAAAAATAAAGACGCTTTAAAAAATAAATATACCTTTCAGACTGGAATCTGTTCCAGTGAGGATTGTACTAATGAATTAAGACCTCTCGCAACATACCCACAGCCATGTAAATACTAAAAGGAAAAAAGGCACATGACTAGTTAAGTGAAAGCTAAAGCATCAGTATTAATAAAATCGGATGGCTGTCAAACCAACCGTACTCAAAGTTTACATATAAAAATGAATTTTGCGCCCAGAGATCAATTACATCGAGTTTTTAAAAAACCTGCACCCAAAAAAAAAAAAAAAAAAAAAGAATCAGAATGACATGTTCATTAACTGGGTAGATTATGTAGGCTTTAGTGCAAGACATTCTGGTTCAATGAAGTGCTTGAATTTACAGTTGCATTTACTTTCATTTAATCACCACAAGAGATTTAACTCATTAAGAACCTTTAAAAAGGTTTCACCTACTTTCCATGCCGTGTCCACAATTTGAACTTCAAAATACATATATGAATGTGCAATGGTTTTTACTTGACCAAAGTCAGTCAGTTTTTGAAAACAAATGCAGCATAAACATCTGAAGAATGGGAAGAGTAAATAAGGACAGTCATAAGCTACAGGAGAAGAAATAAAGAGCACCCATATTTTGTCCTTTTTGTTCAGCAGTCCTGATGGCAAATGTATCTGGAGCATATTAAATTCTCTAGCCATTCTCCTTCCACGAAACCAGATGAATACTATGATCCGGCATGCTGGTAGCAAACACTAGGCCTGCATCATTCCTGCCGTCAAAGCCATTCAGCCACGAGGTGATGCCTGGCAAGAAACTTGAGCCCCTTTTGGATTTGCGGTAGGCTGGTAGTGGCCAGCGGCCTGTGATTACCTCGGTCCTCAGGTCCATTACATACAAGTGATGGTTGTCAAACAGTAGAGCAAACACCTCACCAAAGCTGAGAAGGGAGGGACTAGCTGGATCCCGCTGTGGTTTGATAACCCTGTGAGGGCCAAAAAGGACATGTTATACACTGAAGAAAAAAAAATAGCAAGACTTCATCTGGTTAAATTGTACTTGCATTGCAAAATAGATAGTGCCTTTGTTCACAATTGAAGCACACATCAGGCCCCCCCTGCATACTCGCAGGTTGCCGACAAACCCGGAAGTAACTGGCACGTGATTCAAATTTAGCCAATGGCTGAGAGCTTTTGTTTCTCCCTCCTGCTGATAGAGGCGTATACATCAACCTCTCTCATTCACGCACAAGTTGTCAATGTGCATTTTTTGTACGTTTTTAATTACCAGTTAAGCTCCATGATGCCAGCCAAATGCCGTGCATCTTCTCAGGCTTCTCGTAAGAAGCCCAAGCACCAGAAAAAGGTAATGACGCTGCATGAAAAAAAATAGAATTGCTTGATATGATAAGGAAAAATTATGCTGCAGTAGGGCACCATTATGCAGTGAAGGAAATCTCATCTTCCACGTAATCCAGGGTTGGGGCACAAGGGCAGAAACCTAAGCAAAGAGGTCCAGACATCGCTCTTCCAGGAGGGACACTGAGGCATTCCCAGACAAGCCAAGAGACATAGTCCCTCCAGTGTGTTCTAGGTCGACCCCAGGGTCTCTTCCTGGTTGGACATGCCCAAAACACCACACCAGGAAGGAGTTCGGGAGGCATCCTGACCAGATGCCAGAATCACCTCAATGTGGAGGAGCAGAGGATCTATGAAGCTCTCTCTGGATGGTAGAGCTTCTCCCCTTATCTCTAAGGGAAAGCCACGTCAAAGGAATCTCATTTCAACCGCTTGTATCAATGATCTTGTTTTTTCGGTCACTACCCAAAGTCCATAGGTGAGGGTTAGAACGTAGATTGACTGGTGGCTCAGCTCCTTCACCATGACCGATTGGTACAGGCTCCATTTAACATCAGAGGCTGCAGCAATCAGTCTGTCCATCTCCCACTCCATCCTTCCCTCACTCGAACAAGGCTCCCACCCCGATATACTCAAACTCCTCCACTTGGGGACATCATCCAGAAACAAGCAGAAACGAGATCCGATGGCCACCAAACCAGAACCCAACACGTTGGCTGTGCCTCGAAATTCTGTCTATGAAAATTATGAACAGAATTGGTGACAAAGGACAGCCTTGGCAGACTCCAACCCTTACCAGAAACAAATTCGACCTGTTGTTACCAATATGGACCAAACTCGGGCGATACAGCGATTGAATGGCCCATAGTACTCCCAGAGCACACCCCACAAGATAGTCCGAGGAACAGTCAAAAGCCTTCTCCAAATCCACAAAACACACATGGACAGATTGGGCAAACTCCCATGGCCCCTCCAAGATCCTATGGAGTGTATAGAGCTGGTCAAGAGTGCTACAACCAGGACGAAAATCACATTGTTCAACAATCAGTCTGATCATCCTCTCCAGTACCCCTGCATATACCTTCCCAGGTAGACTAAGGAGTGTGATTCCCCGATAAATGGAACACACCTGCCGGTCCCCCCCTTTAAAAAAAAAAAAAAGGGGGGGGGGGGCTACCAACCTGGTTTGCCAATGCAGAGGTACAGCCCCCGATCACCACGCGATGTTGCAGACACGTCAACCAAGACAGTCCTACAGCATCCAGAGCCCCGAGATTCAGGGAGGATCTCATCCAACCCCGGAGCCCGACCACAGAGGAGCTTTTTGACTACCTCAGTGACCTCCACTCCAGTGATTGGCAGGCCCCTGCCCAAACCCGTTGGGTCTGCCTCCTCCACAGAGGGCATGTTGATGGGATTGAGGAGGTCTTCAAAAGGATTCACCCCACCTCATAACACATGTTATGTAGTTGGTGTTTAGTTTACCTCCATCATAAGGATGTTCAACTCTTCAGGTGCGGAAATGTGTGGCAAGTTCATACAGTGAGCAACCCTAATTCCCATCTGCAAGTTTCAGTGCCATATTAAAGAATTTCAATATTAAAATATTTATAATTCAAATATGACGTCCATCATCTAGACCTACCTTTTGTTTTAATTTTTTTACATTGTTGGTATCCTATATTTTTAGAATGTCTGGCAGTATTGACCGCAATATCAGTACTGCTAAACAAGAAAAACCATTGTTAACGGTGAGACTGAGGGACAGCCATCTAGAAATTACAGCAGGAAAACCCATACAATGCAGGCAAAAAAATTAAAAAAAAAAAAAAAAAAAAAAAAAAAGTTATCAACTTGGGCATTGATTAACTTAAGATGGATTATGAAAATACATTACATTATGTTAAACAGTGGGCAAGTTCATATTTACATATAGGCATGTTATACTCAGTAACTTTCCTGTATTTTTGCTCATGCATTAATGTACTGTAATTACTTTGACCTTTATGAAAAATTTGGCAATTACCGTATTTTCCAGGCCATAAGTCACACTTTCATACTTTGGCTGAAGGTGCGACTTGTACGCGAAATTACTACATACAATTCTGTTCGTCATAAGACAATTTCACATGTTTGTTATTTTTACACTCAACCACACAAGAGGGCACTCTAAGCTCGGGTACCAGTACCTGCTCATCCACCACCAAAAGAAAATCCTATTCTGTGGATTACAAGCTGCAAGTAGTAAAATAAGCAGCAGAAAGTTGAGTGAATGAGAAAGTTGAGGGACTGGGGGGGCTAAATCACGGGCTAAAAGCTAGATGGCCACAGCAAGAGGAACGAGCTCACACATGGGTGCTTGAGCAACGTGCTGCAGGGAAAGGCTTGTCAACAGTGCAGTTACATCTCCACATCTAGGTAGTGAAATTGTTATTATATAATTCTGTTCGTCATGAACAAGATAATTTGACGTTTATTTTTACACTCAACCACAAGGCAACAAGAGGGCAGAAAACGGGGGCACACCTTAAATCATGGGCGAAAAGCTAGATGGTCACAGCTTGAGAGCCAGTTCACACATGTGGATTTGAGCAATGTGCCTCAGAGAGGCTCGTCAACAGTGCCGTTGCATCTCCACCTCCAGATAGTTGTCAAGGAGATGAATAGAAAATGACTGAGTGAGGATTTTTTTTGGTGTTACCGCTTCATGCAACCGAACAACCTCTTAATCAGAGCGAGGAGCACAAACGTCACAAAAACTCCTAGAAGCTTTCCAAGCCGATTCCAATTTCCAAGCTAAGTTTCTATGAGTTTGCGACTTATACATGCATTTTTGGCCAATGTGACTTGTACGCCGGAGAGACCTATACAGTTGACCCCCTACCTACAAAATTAATCCGTTCCAGAGCCCTTTTCATAACGCGAGGATTTCGTCAGCAGGGGTCCCATTTAACATGTTAAACACCTAATTTGTTCCAAGGCTCCAGTCTTTGAACTGGATAAGTCCCATAGACCCTTTATTTATATAAAAAAAGTACACCAATTTTGTATGAAAATGTGTTAAGTAAAAATGTTTAAAAGATCGTTTTCTAACATCAATTAAACCATTATTAAACATTTATTAACACACACACCCTCCTGTTGCTCTCTCCCTCTCTCGCTGTGGGCTACACCCACAAGACGTGGAATTCAAAGCGCATTCCCTGCTTGACAAACTCAACTTTAACTTGATTCCTTGAGCTTAAAAATGCACCCACATTTATAAACAACTTAAAAAAACGAGTTAAGCTTCCTTCTGTCTCTATCTGGGAGGCCAGCGGGGCGGGATGTTGAGAGACAGCCAATGAGAGCAACTCGTGTGTCATGTGAAATTTTGATTGGGGCGTTTCAATCTTTCTGTAAGAGGGGGTCGTTTTCGTATTCCGGGGACAGAAACTTAGGAAAATGATCTTCGTAACCCGGGGATTTCGTGCCCAGGGGTTTTTGTAAGTAGGGGGCCAACTGTAGTCCGTAAAATACAGGAGCAAAAAAAAAAAAGCAAGTGGTCAAAAAAAAAAAGCCTTCAGACAAAAGATCCGTTTCCTATTATTTAATTTTAATGATAAAATGTAATATACATTACTTATGAAATGGTAATTGATTTGTATAGTCCTTAATATGTGAAGTCTCATTAAATGTACAAATTTAAAACCGTATTGTGAATTGCGAAATTAGTGATTTCAATGTTTTAGTTATGCAGTTTTTGTTTTGCAGGAGTGGTGTCTATTCTACTTGAAAAACCAGGAGAGACATGCTTTTATGGGTGAAGGCTTACAAAAACAAGATAGCACCATCATAGATGGAATGCAAATGTTGGTGGGCAGTTGAGGTGAAAAATGCCACAGCATCAAATTGTTTTTTTTAAATTGCACGCACATACACGCACCTCGGTGGTCGACCACAATTAATTCCAAAGACATGGTCAATTACCGATTTGTTGAAGGAGTGAAACAATATTTCACATAAATAGTTAAAACTAATGGTTCAGACGAATGTCCACTTCGTCAATACAGTTCTGTATACTCTGAAACCGCAGTGTATTTATGAAACAAATATACAACATGTACAAAAAGTAAGAATAGTACATGAAAATTAATCTATGTACTGTGTTTAAAGTATATACCTTTCCATTTGTGTCACTGTATGTAGCAGAATGGGGAGAGGAAAAATGGGGAGCAGATTATTGCTTTGAGAGGGCGTGGCGTGGGGTCCCCCCCCTTGTCTGTCTCTTGATCGCAGTTGATCATTTCATGTTCTCAACTCTCTTTTCCTTTCCAGTAGAATTCCTGCTGCTTTTATTAGGACCCAGGGTTAAGGGTTAAAGCAGCGGTAATGAATATACACAATGCACAGTACTTAATGGCTGTTCAAAGTACTGTACACTGAGCAGCGTTCAACACAATGCTCCATTCAAAATTTGTTCGAACAGCAAGGCTTTTTTAATCGAACTCCGATTTGTTTGACTACAAATTCGACCACCAAGGTTCCACTGTGTGCGGGCGCACCTGCATAAACAACGCTCAATCCAGAAAACACAGATGTGCGATCAGAATGCGAGTATGCTTTGCCAAATCATGTTTCCCTTGATACCACCAACATGTGCCATTTTTAATATTTGTGTTCTGTTACATTGTCTATTTATAATATAACTGGTAAATTTCCTATATTATAATTAAGCATAATAGGATACATGTACATAAAGCAATTATTACAGCATTATTGTTGCTGTGGACACAGTCCAATGAATACGTGAATATAAGGTTCATGAACGACATACATTCATTGGGAATTATATACGTTTCAAAAAGAAAATTAATTTTCTGAACCGCTTAATCCTAATCAGGAGGCTGGTGCACACGTCAGCTCAAGAGCAGGTCAAGAGCAGGGTACACCATGAAGTTTGCCAGGCTACTGCATAGCGGGATACTAAAAGCAAGTACATTAAATGTCCTAAATAAAGTTCTTGTCCACTCTGCTACTAACATTGTGTTTTACATATTTGTGTACTATATCCTGACTGCTGAATAGTATTTCTGCAGTGTGACTGACTTTGTACATAAATACTGTCTGAGGGTAGATCGATAGTTAAGTGGATTTGATTTTCTGAGATTATTCCAAAACTCTATGCAAAGTCTTGAATTTTGTTCATTTCTTCAGTGTGTGGAGAAAAGAGAAGATTAAGAAAATGGTGTTTTAGCAATTCAGAAAAACCTAAACAGAAAAAAGGTGTCTAGCCGTCATATGTGTTTCATTCATGGGAAAACTTGAGAATTAAGCACAAAAGCTTTACCTTACAACATCAAAGCTGGCAAAGTCCCATTGGTAGATGCCAAGGTCTGAACTGCAGACAATATAGCGGCCATCAAACTGTAGACGGGGCTGCAGACACACACTGTGATCTTCAGACACTGACAGAGTCCTTAAGCACTTACAGTTGATCTCTCGCCCAATAGGCCATACCTGTTTTGAGCAATGATAGTTAAAGACAACCATGTTTTGGAACAAAATTAAATTTCTTTTGCATGGATTTTCTTTCACCATTGAAATAATGCATAATTTCTTACAAAACTACATCAGGAAAAACTGTGTAAATTATGTTGGACTTTAGTTTTTTTAATACAGTTGTTTGTGTGTGTCAGAATATTAAATGTTAACTGTTCATTGTGGGTGTTGTTTACAGTTCAGACTTCAAGACAGTGGGCAAAGATGATGGGGACTTCAGCATCCTGACATTAGGGATGAAGCTGTTATTCAGTCCGAGTAGGCACACGAGCTTCGGTACATTCTACCTGAGGGCAGGAGCTGAAAGAGTCCATGAAAGTGGTATCTTCCACAATCCTGGATGCTTTGCACATGACATGAGCAATGGTAGTGGGACATCAGTGATCTTGCCAGCTGCGTTCAGTGTACTACGGCTTTTTTTTTTTTTAGTTGGCACCAGTGCAATTTCTGAACCACAGTGCGATATAGCTGGTTAGGAGGCTTTCAGTGGTATCCTCATAGAAGGAAACGTGTCTCCAAATGTAGCACCTATGATTGCGGCCATGAAGTTCAATTTTGGTCTCCGCCCTACAAATAACTCCGTGCTGTTTGGCATGTTTTAAGTCAATTGTTTTGTGGCACTGCATAACAACATCTTTCTTACAGCACCCCAAGAATGTAGCCCATTTTTCCTTCAGGTGCCTTATTGTGCAACTTACAGCAGCCATAGTACTTCAGAGTCCTGTTTGTCAGCTGACGTTATTTGTGGGTTTTTCTTTGCATTCCAAACAATTTTCCTGACAGTTGTGGATGAAACATTTGATGGCCTACCTTGGTTTCAACAGAATCCCTCATTTTTTCCACTTCAGTGGAGTGTGAACACTGCAGATTGTATTCTCAATTATTTGGATATTCTTTTATCTCCCTCTCTCATTTTATAAAGTTCAACTACCTTCCAACAGATCCTTTTGTGGAAAATTTTTGCTTTTCCATGGCTTAGAATACAGCAAGGTAAATGCAGCACTGGATGAAACATGCAAGGTTCTGAGCCCAGAAACTCTGAATTTTTATACACCGATCACAAGCCAACCAATCACATGTGAAGATGGTTACCATTAGTAGCTATTCAAAGCTAGGTCAAACTTGTACGATAGACAAAAACCTTCAAGAACTGTAAACCAAAAAGGTTTGATCAGAGTCATTTAGTTGTTTTGTCCAAAAAAAAAAAAAAAAAAAGCAAAAATTACTGCAAATGCTTTAAAATGGCAACCAAAAAAATAGACATGAAAAAGCACGAAAACCTACCCATTTGAATGTAGGCAAGAATAGCCAGAATGGAAAGTACACAACCAACAATCAGCTCCAGGAAGACAACAGAAGGTCTAAAGTTACCGGTGAGTACTGTTACAATTAGATGTAACTTCACCTATGTGAAACCAAGCTATCAGCAAGAAGCCCCTGCAAAGTCCCACCAAATTCAACCCACAATACACTGAAGCCGGTTGAGCATGGTGGCACAAGCGTCATAATATGGGGATGTTTCTCATACTACAGTGCCAGGCCTCTTCATCGTATACCAGGCATCATGGATCAGTGTGAATGCGTCAGAATATTAGAAGGGTCATGCTGCAGAGACAATGCCGTTGAAATGGGTGTTCCAACAAGGCAACGACCCCAAATACACTAGTAAAAAGAACATTTTGGTTCCAGACCGACAAGATTAACGTTATGGACCAGCCAATCGCACCATCAATACCTTAATCCAATAGAAAACTTGAGGCGACATCAAAAATGCAGATTTGACAAAATCCTGTTTTTTCCACCCAGGAACTCACACTGTTGACCTACTTTATTAGCAGCTTTTCCAGCCTTGAAGACCTCTGGCATTCTCAAAGCACATCCTTCCTCAAGTTCCTCACACAACAGCTCACTCAGGTTGAAAGCCATCGACTGTGCTGGCTATTATTGATGAAATATCAGTTGACTGCTTCTACAAAAAGTTCCGTTATAGAAATTAAGCAGCTCAACTTAAGTTCAGTCCTTAGAGTACAACATGGTGTTCCAAAACAGATTGACAACCTTTCTTTTTCAAGATCCCTTTTACCCTATATACCCCTCCCACATTTTCCCCCCACCATGTTTCACAGGTCCACCCCAAATTAAAAAAAAGGATTTGATTCCACATGACCACAGTTACAGACGATAGACAGAAATGAGCAAAATGAAGAATTTCAAATGCTACGGTATCCATGTGTCTGCTGTGAAAATAATGTTTCTAAAAAGTTAGTTTATTTTGAGGACAAATACCAGAAATTAAAAATTATATTTTTATTACCTTAATTTCATATTTATCTGCACTCAGTAGGATGTAGTCACCAGGACTGTGCATCATGGACTCAACTTGGCTTTTCTGAAGGAGTACCTAAGACAGAATCAAAATAATAAATATAACAGTAGGCCAGTAAAAATAAAAATCCGAAAAGAGCTTCCTTCACAGGGTGGTGGGACTGTCCCTTAGAGATGGGGAAAGAAGCTCAGCCATCCGAGAGGAGCTCGAAATGCCATCTGATTCAGCTTCCCGAATGCCTCCCTTGTGTTTTTGGGCATGTCCAACTGGAAAGAGACCCCGGGTCAACCCAGAACATGTTGAAATTTTTTTAATTTTAAACTAGTGGTACCTCGGTACTCGAATGCTTTAGATATAGAACAAATCGGGAGAGCTTTCCTTTCGGCTTTTTCCCCTTTATCAGGGGTCGCCACAGTGCACGTTTGATTTGGCATAGGTTTTTACGTCGGAGGCTCTTCCCGACAACCCTTTAGCAAAGGGACAAACACACCGACTGCTTTGCAGCCTAATCTTTAGTAAAGTCAGCAATAGTTTTTACATGCCTCTCGCCATAGACAGTGAGAGACATGGCCTGCCTTTGATAACCCAGTTAACTGCACTGAAACACAACAAAAAAAAATAATTTTTTTGGTCCTGGAAGTCAAAAGCTTTTAAAAAAAAAAAAAAAAAAAAAAAAACCCACCCCACCACACAAGATCGAAAGGGAGGGGAAAATGCACGCTTTCTGGAAGTTGTTGATACCATGTATCACCCTGCTGAAGCTAAAGCTAGCAGAGCTGTGAACACCTTTAACGACGAGGTCATGAGCCACTTCCGTAAGGTTTGAAAAGGCAGCAGAAACAAGCCACGTTAGAAAATGTTCAAGAAAAGAACATCCTGAAGAAGATTCATCCACACCAAAGCGAGTAGCAAGAGGGAGGGGGAGAACCCTTTGCTGATTTACCTGAAGCTGTTATGGAAGGGGATCCTCCTCTTTCCCTCTCCAACATTTACGTATGCCAACTGTTCACCACCACAAAAGTAAACATTAACTTTATTCTGCTTTAACTATACTGTGTTTTTTATTTTAGTGTTATTATTGTCTGTTGTAAGAGACTCTGGTTTTGGCAGCTCTAACCCTCACTATGCATGCAGGCACTGAAGGAGTGTGGTGCCAACCACACACCTGATTCCACTCAGCAATCACTGGGCTCTAAAGACGAGCAGCGTGCTCCTTCTGGTGCTAGAAAATTGTCCATCTTTGCAACCCCGTTTCCCTGTGATCTCAGACACCCTGAAGTTCCCTTAGTGCATGATTTTCGTTTTCTACGCATCTCTAACAGCAACTACGATTTCCCGTGCTCTAGTGACTTCTGTGAACAACAAAGCTTCAGTTTGTAGCCACTCTGTCTCCTACAATTTTGGATCTGGCTGAAATGTTCCTGGCATCACAGAAGCTCTCTCAAACATATACACACACACACATAATATACATATATTGAGAGAGAGAGAATGAGGTTTCAACCAGACCCAGAATGCAGGCATCAGTGCGAGATGGCAGATCTCTATTATTCAAAGAAGCACTTAAGCATAGCGCCACACTATCTGCAGTACTGGAAACTAAGAGGAAAAACATTTAAGCAATGGAACCAGGAGCCAGAGAGAACACAAGAAAGCCAGGACATGTGGGACAATCTTCTGGAGCAGAGGTGAGAGTGCGGGTTTGTGTTTATTGGGAGTAGATGAGAAGACTGAATTCAGGTGTACACTGCTGCAATCAGCCTGAGCGGCATGAAAACAGCCACCAAAATCAAAGTACCCCAAAAATACAGACCATCAAAAGAACAAAGTGTAATAAATTGGCTTTAAAAAAAAAAAAAAAAAAAAAAAAAAAGCTACAGCATAGTACATAAAAAAAAAAACCATTCTAAACTAACTTACTAACTTTGTACTGTACTGGAATAATTGAAAGGCAAATATTACAGTGCTTTACAACAGATTAGTCCTCTTCAGAGGAAACTCGTTTCTTCAGAAGTCTTATTTCTTCAGAAGAGACATCCAACATCATTACCTTTTTCTATCACTTAGCTGGCATTTGAGTGGCATCATGGAGCTTAACTGGTAATTAAAAACAAAATGCACATTGACAACTTGACACCCCCCCCCCCAGTCATGCACATCTCGAACAATCAGCAGAATTGAGAACAGCCATTGGCCGAATTTGAATCACGTGACCGTTACTCGGCAATCCCCGAACATGCAGGGGCACGTGCGCAAAACCGCGAATAGTCAAGGGCGTACTGTACACAATTTGCATGAAAATTGAAATGAACTTTCATTTATAAAACTAAATTTAAGCTTTATACAAAACTAAGTCAGCATTTGAGAACCAAATGGCATGTAATAAGCTATAGCATGCATAAAATTATAACTGTACACACACAATGAATGTTGAACTACGATTAAGTATCCATCACAGAATTAACAAATGAATAGATACATGCTCAGTTACTTACATATTGACTGGCAATTTGAAAAAAATTGTCCATTTTCAAATATAGAAATTAAAAAGGTTTGTACTTTCCGATTAATCAAAAATAAGAATGACCGATTCATTGATTAGAATCATCATTAGTTGTAGCCCTTGCTTGCAACACTTTGTATGAAGATCTTGGGGGGGGGGGGGGGGGGGGGAGAGATCTGGGCACAGCCTTAAGTTTGAGGGCTTCAAGAGTCCCCTTATTTCTCCATTTAAAAGAGGGGTGGAAACAAGACACGTGTTCATTTAGGTTTTCACAAAGTTCTAGTGAGAAACTGGGATTTATATATATTTTTAACTGGCATCCACGATTAATTGGGACAGAGTTCCCCCGCGACAGCTGAATTCCGTGAAGTAGGGTCGACTCTATATGTACATGTATGATTCCAATGCTATAAATGCATATGACAAACGTTCAAAAATAATGCACAAGATGCAAATTAAATATAAATACAGACATGCGTACCTCACAAAAATGCAAGTAGTTTTGATGGGGGGGGGGGGGTTGAGTTTTTTTTTTTGCATAATTGCCCTTGTTTTGTGGCAGTTCTTTAAATTGCCTTTTTTTTTTTAATTCAATTATTAAAACCACAATGCACTGAAGCTGCATGAATTGAAGCGTGAAGTAGCGAGGGATCCCTGTATAATCAGAAATTTGTTCAAAAATAAGTGTTCCAATAGACCAGTTATGGTAGCAAACTTAAGCATGCTTTAATGTGCAAGACAGGATTGCTTGTTATTGAGAAAGCATGGAAGACAATTTAAAAGTGGCACCTTGTTGGTGGACAAATTTTCAGAAAGTAGTATGATCCTTACCTTCGTCACCCACTCTGTGTGCCCTGTGAGTGTGTTGAGACATGCTCCAGCTGATAAAGCCCACACTTTGACCGTATAGTCTGCAGAACCACTAACCAGTGTGTCTAACTCGTCATTGTAGTCTATGCTGAACACTGAGGAGAGGGGGGAAGGGGGGAGGGAAGGAAAAAAAAAAAGCCTTTAGAGAACTGTATTGATCCAGTGCCAGCAACTTGCAGCAATTATTTCACTTTTAAATCAAAGTGGACAATAATATGCAAAATGGTAGCCACAAAAGGACAAGTGAACAGACCTGTGCCCTTTAACATTACACAAATATTTGCTGCTGGTACTTTTATCCCTGTTCTCATGACTGCCATAATTCTAGACTTACAAACCTAAAAATATTGTTACTTTAACTGTTACTCAGAAATGTATAAAACTTGAAAAGAAATCCACAATCTTCATTCACAGTTGTTTAACAGGACATTGTCCAGCAACATCAGTCCTTGCCAATTTTAAAGCGTGCACTAGCGCAATGACCCAAGGCATGCACGCCCTTCTCACTGGCTGTTCCAGTTTGGTAGGGACACGAAGCAGTTGGGCTGCATCACTGATCTGTGCAGCATACCACATTATCTGCTAGTGCAGAGCTGCACAAACGGGCACAGAAACATTCATTGTGCTGCTAAACCAACTGACCAGAACCGGCAAAATTTTAGCTGCATCAGCTATTTTGGACTTTCCATCACAAATCTCCAGCAGCACACTCTTACTAGGAGTCACTAACCGTGATCGCACTGTATTCACAAGACTCTTCCCTCTCTGGTTTCAAATAAGTAACCATTTGCACACATGCTTGGAACTCAACCACAGTTGCCTTAGGGACTTTTTTTCCTTCCATCACCTAAAATGTTGCTCGTGAATATCTGCTTTTACTTGCGCTGGAAAAGCCCGCCTGATGTATTGATAGCACTTCCAGACAGGGGTTGGGGGGGGGGGGGGGGGGGGGTGCGCTGCTGACCTTAGGTTGACCTAAAAAATAAAATTAAACCCCCTCAGTTTTGTGCTTATCGCCATTTAAAATTAGTGTCCGTATCACAAACACACTCCACAAAAATGCTATAAAGGATGAATATTTGTAATGGTATACCTTAAAAGCACTTTTTAAAAAGATGTGCATTTCTCATTTTAAATCGGAGCAAAACATGGAGGGAACAGGTATGGTTTATTGATCGTATTAGTTTTTCAAAAAAAAATTAATTTGTTAACTTCCACACACATAATTGACACGGCTAATAAGGGCTACACAAAACTAACCTGAACCTTGGCCAGCAAAAGAAAATCCCTTTGGCCATTTTTCGTTTGCTTACATATCAAAATTAATTTCTCATGGAAATCGCTGGCATGTACAAAGACTTATTTAATTTTTTAGCGGGCACGTTACACACCCGCTTGCCCAACATACAGACCAAGTATTAGACCGCTATACTCTGTACAAACTGGGTAATTGTTTTCTTGCTGCAATTAAATAAAATGGGTTCAAAACAGGGCTTATAACTATTTCTAGCTCCTAATAAATGCAAAAAAGAGGGGAAGAAAGTACACTTGAATTAACTGCCACTGAATAAAATTCATTCAATATACTTTGAAACAATTTAGACTGAAGATGCACCGATTGAGTTGGATTACACCATTTGTTGCTATAATGGGGGCTGGCTTAAAAAAAAAAATGTAATCTGTGCACCTTTAATTTAATGTTTGGTGAAAAATTAGAAAGTTTACCACAGAAAAAACAAGTTGCCTAACAAATCCATTAAGAATTACACTTCCACTTGAACAGACCAGTAAGCCACAGTATGTAAGATTTATACACAACTCTTAACTGAATTTCTGCAGCAATGACTGACACTGCAAGATCACTGCAGGGGACAAACCTGCACCAGTGTGTCCACGGAACTGCTGGATTTTGTTGCCTGTACTCCACTCCCAGCAAGCAATGGTGTTGTCAAAAGAACCTGTAATTAGCTTTTGCTCATCAAACTTCACAGTCGCACAGGTGTGTGTCTGGATGCCATAGATACACTGGCCAGTGCGAACGTCCCACAGTTTGGCGGACAAGTCATCAGAGCCTGAAGATCAAGCAAACAGTGTTAAAAAGTCACCTACACCAAGTCACCTTGAATCTTCAAAAATTAAATGTTTGGGGGGGGCATAACTGGTTTTCAGATGTGCCAGGAATCTGCAACACTTTCCCCACAAACCATTCTAGAGCATTTTTAAAATAGATTTTTGCACAAATAGGGACTAAAATCTACAACTACAAAAATGAACACAAAACCTTGCTGTTCAAGCTTTGCACTCGTTTTAGCCTTTGCATTATAACACCATATTTCCTCATGTGTCTATATACAAGAGAACATCACATTATTTTCTAATATTTAACTTAAAGCATATATCCTGTTTTAAACATCCATGTAAAATTTGACCTTCCAATATAATACCACCAATCAAAATTATCTTTAGCATGTATCCATCATGAACTGGAGCATGCCTCGGTTCAAAATCTAAAATTATGTCAAACATACTTGTAACTGCAAAAACTTAAAAAAAAGCCTACAAAATGAGCAACTGTTGGGTATATATACACTAAAAATATTACGCATCATTAAAATTCATTTAACCGAGTGTCCTGAAAAGGATATATATTGATGTTAATATGAGACAAAAGTCAATAAAACCGTAAATGGTTTCTGGGGCTCACAATTCATATGGTTCAAGAAAAAAGATACGAAAGCTACGCTACTCATGTATACACACACACACACACACACACACACACACAGTGACCCAAAAAAAAAAAAACCTGGTACAACTTTCACGTTTTCTACAGCGAAACCAATCGGAAATCCAGCAAGAAAGCCTCCATATGTTCTCATTATTTCATGAATATTCTCACAGTACTTTACTTTCGAGTGTTATCGAATGGCAACAGAAACAATCAATCATCGACCAAAACGCATCCAAAGCAAGCCAACTCGACTGGCACACATTCCACTAATCTGTTATCAACGCAATTTTTCGCAAAATTATACAAGATTAAAAATAATTATCACTTTGGCGAGTAAAAGTAGCGGAATGCCGCTAAATAGTGGATGTCTGGAACCCGATACATGGGGCTCAACGGTATATGTACAGTGCTAGGGTCATTGAAGGGTTAATTCAGATGAAACCCACTACAATCTTTATAGGTTAGCAGACATACAGGGCTATAAAGAATTTATTCAAGTCTGATGCGAGTGCATCCTGTAATACACCCCTTAAAAACACCAAAGATGACATTTTGACCAATTTTAGCACCATCATCCCATATTAACATCTAGTATTGGTGTTGGGCTTGCTAGTGGACTTATGCATAAACAAAGTGTGGGATGTTGACGGCACTGTACAATCACACCATCATTATGGGGGGGGGGGGCCACCTCAGATATGGGCCCCAAAATGTAGCCACCAACTTTCGTAGAAATTAGATAAAGATAATCTGGTTTTATCTGAAACGACCCACCTCTGGCCAATGATTGCCAAATTTAATGCATAGCATAAGAGTCCCACCTTAAAAAGGTGAGTCCTTAGCACTCGACAAAGAAATACAAACTGGCATATTGTCACCAAGTACTAATGATTAAATTTGATCAAGATATATACAAAGTTTCATGCACACTAAGTAAAAACTCAATGCGGAGTTTAAATGATTATCCTCGTGGTGCACATATGCCATATTCTGCATGTGAAGTCGAAATGCATTGCCCGTTTATCCTGCGAATTTGACCTTGTTCACTTGAATGTAACTGGTGAATTGTGGGATCAGTCTGATCATACAGCTGATCATACAGCTCTTGTTCACAGAACACCTACTCCAAATTGCTCAGATTTGTGGCAACATTTCTTGTAAGAGTAAAGGCAAACAGGGATACAGTAAGAACAACATTTTCATACTTTCGTATGGATTTTTTTATGTTAGGTGAATGAAACTTCGCATTAGAATAGAGTTGGTTCAAGTACTGAATAAAATGATTCTTACATAACTATTCATTTAGTATGTTGTATTATAGGGATACAAGTTGGTTTTTGAACAATATATAGGTCACTGCTACACTTGAAAGACCGGAAGTCCGTATAACCTGCGTTTTGTCTCAAGCACAAGTAAACTACTTTCGGTTTTTAGTTTCGGGTTACCAGCAGAAAGATTGCATCAGAGAATGTTAAAGGTTATACTTGAGTGAATGATTAAAAATCTATTTGAAATTATTTTGCTTGAATTTAATTTGAAATTGTTGATTTTTACAATGTTTATAATTGATTTACGGGCGTTTGAGATACAGTAATGTATTTATGGATATATATATATATATATATAGTACAGTAGGAGCGTCATACAACTTACATTTTTAATTGGTCCCGGACAGCCGAACACAAGTTGAAAGCGAACACAAGTCAAGGAGTGTCTATAGGTTTCCTGGAGATTGGGCAAAAACTTGAGCAGACGTTTGTGGCATAGTCTAGATCAGAAATTATCGATCTTATCCAGAAAAGGCCAAGGTGCATGCAGGTTTTCACATTCGCGGTACAATTTTGAAGCCAAAATAGAGTCTTGACGAGACTATTTTTATGTTGAAAGTTATACTAACATAGTACGAAAGGACCTGTACAGAGGTGGGATAGAGTATATTGGTAGTAGAATGCTGAGGTTGGAACTACCAGGCAGAAGGCCTAGAGGAAGACCAAAGAGATGATTCATGGAGGTGGTGAAGGAGGACATGAAGGTCGTTGGTGTAAGAGAAGATGCAGAGGATAGGGTGAGCTGAAGGCAAATGATTCGCTGTGGTGACCCCTGAAGGGAACAGCCGAAAGGGGGGGGGGGTTTCCCCATTTAAAGATTGGGCATCCATCTCTATAGTAACTGATTTACCTCAATTCATGTGGAACCTTTAGTGGTGGGCAACTCTGTGCTCCAAAATTGTACTTACCAAGAAAAATCAGCTAAACCAGTCTAAAAAGACAAGTAATGTCATAGCTGTAGAGTCCTCTAGAGGGAAATTAACTTCAAATTTGATCCAGAGCATCCATCGAATCCCAAATCAATAGTCAAGATTCATGTTGATAATGTTCACCATTGCCAAGATATGGAAGACCACAATTAGCATGTTAGCTCCAAAAATTCATTCATAAGCAGCACATTTTTGTAGATAAAAATTAAATTGGTACTTTTTAAAAATCAGGTCACTTAAAACTATAGCCAATGTTTTGTTCAACTTGCCCCCCCAAATAAAGACAACCCTGCAGCATGCAAGATCATGTTACATTAAGTGAACACAGTCAAATGTACAGGGAAGACAATGTTTCATACCAAAAAAAGAGCCACACATAGATCCTGACATCCCTTGTGTTCACTGAACCCAAAAAAAAAACACATACCATGTTAATTTGTTTTCCAGATTTTGTAAAATAAATTTTTCTTCACTTTATTTAGGTTTAACAGAATTCCTCCTAGAATTTACCACATCGGTACCAAAGTTTGTAAATAGAATCTAGCAGTCTGTCAGTGTTTGAGCGAATCTGATCAATGCAAACCTAGTTAGCCGTCAGAAACCATCATACTTTGAAGTGCTTGTTCAGCAATTGTGTCGACATGCTGTCAGAAGGCGGGTACAACCTGGTTAAGTGCTGATAATATGCCAGTTGTACAAATAAAACATGAATAAATTTTTGATTTTACACAAAAATAAAAGTGTAATACTACATTTATAATAACTTGAAAAAGTACTACTAGTGCTGGTCAGCACTTGTATACGCCTGCTAAGGCAACCCTGGGGGTTGCCTACTTTAATGCTCTGGATCAAATTTCGCTGGCATTGGCAAAAACAGCAAGAATATACACCAAAACAGTGTTTTATACAATTTGCACGACACAACTCTGCTTCAACCTTCAATAGTGTTGTGATTGCTCAAAGTGGATGTGGCCTACCATGTTAAATGCATGGTTTACAATTTACCAGTTGGCCTTGTACTCCATTGAAAACTGCTTGTAGGTCAAGTTTTAGGTTTGTTTTACATGCTTTAGTAGGACCAACCTGGCAACTGAAGGTGACACCATCAACATAATTAGCATCAAGTTATGCCAAAATTGCTGTGGTTGTTGACTCAAGTTTGTTTGCCAATAAACATGGTGCACCATGTTATATTTTTCTACTCTTGGCTCATGTTTCTAATGTACTTCTATTACAACAGAAAGCTGACACCATATGGTTTTGCCTTAAAACCATTAAAGAGAATCCTTCAGTTTTAGATTGTAAAAATTCACACCTGTGCAAAGGAGGCCATCCTTGTAGAATAAAGCATACACACGAGCACTGTGCCCAATCAAGGAGCTCGTCTCAAACGCGTCCTCCTCCCTGAGTTGTTTCATACGAAGCTTGGCTTTAAGGTAGACACGTTTCCAGTGGCCAGCATCCTGAATGGAGTCATCAATTCGCCAACCTAAATCTCTGCACATACCTTGCCACACTTCGGTGCAGGCAGTGACTACTTTGTTCCATTGCTTGCACACCAGACAACAAGTTAAGAGCGTCTGTGGATCGAGCCAGCGCAGCAGGTAAAAAGCCAGTTCCAGTGGTAAGAGACACAGAAAATCACGCTTCAGTAGTGCCTCGAGACCATTAGAAAGGTGCTGAAGTTGAGCAGCACCACTTAAAGAGATCAAGTGATCCAGCAGCTGGTTGCGTTGCTGGTCATTCAGTACCAGGAACGAGGTGGCGACTGACTCCAGCCATCCCTCAAAGACCTCCTTTTCCATGGGCACATCAGGACAACTACCTAAAAATAAAAACAAAAAAAAACAAAAAATCATTTTGAAAAAGTTCAATAAAGCTTCCTCCACAAGACACTGAATGACAGTGTTTGGACACTGCTTACAATTTTACCCTTCATTGAAATGTAGCAAGCCTACTATGACTAATCACCTCAAATTAGAGAAAAGTTTGATGGGGGGGGGGGGGAATAACCATCCTCCCTTCAAAATTTTGATTCATTTTTACATAGTACTTAAAGCTTTTAATCTCCCACCCACACACACACACACAATATAATCAATATGGTCACGTTTTAAAATTTCTGCCATTATGTCAATATAGTAAAACACTACAACACCGAGGGGATTAGGAGAAAACCTAGGAAGGGAAAAAACCCACCACACACTAACGCAATGTAAAGTAGTCACTGTCCAGCTTGGAACAATATAAATTTGCTGTCCCTTCAAAACTAGACAGCCATTAATGCCCAAATCACAGACCCAAAAAAAGTGAGTACACCACGACAAAAAAAATGGCCACATTGTGCCCAAATGTCAATATTGTGTGTGGTCACCATTTTTATGGACTACCTCAAGTCTCTTCGGCATGGAGCTCACTAGAGCTTCGCAGGTTATGACTGGAAACCTTTTCCACTCCTCCGATACAAGAGTTTGTAAAGATCTCACCTTCTGTGTGAAGAGATCCCACAGATGCTGAATAGGGTTTAGATCTGGAGACATACTTAGACAGTCCATCACCTTTACCCTCAGTTTCTTCAGCAGGTCACCTTGGGAGGTATTTGGGGTGGTCATGCTTGAATACTGCCCTGCAGCTCAGTTTCCATAGCAAGGGCACCATGCTCTGTGTTCAGTAGGTCAGCACAGTCATGATTCCTCTCAATGAACTCTATTGCCTGCACTGGGAAGCTACTCAGGCAGCCCCAAACCATGATACCCCAGGACACTCATTTTAGTATCCCTCACCCGACTGCCGGAATACACGCTTGGAACCGTCTGAACCAAATAGTTTTAGTCTCATCAGACCACAGGACATGATTTCAGTAATACCAGCAAAAAAAAAAAAAAAATTTACACCCCTTACATTTTTATGAATGCTAACTTTTTGCATGCGAGTGCACAGTTTGCAGTAACCCGTGATTAATCAATTGTACCAAGGAACAGAGTCAGAATGGGTCATGAGAGCTGTACGTCTGGTTTTTGCAAACCTGGGTGGTGGTTCCTTTTTTATAAAAAAAGGGGGACTGGATGGCATGTTCCAACCATTAAGGAGTCACATTCCTCAGCAGACCTGAAGAAAGTCTATTCAGGGAGAGAAGGAAGCCGACCGATTGCTCCTCCTGAATCAGAGGTTCAGCTATGCGGTGTGCGTCCCGGCCAGAGCACTCTTCGCCAGCTCTACATACTCTACCAAATCTAGGAGGGGGCAAGGCAGTTTGCCCAACACGTACACTAAATATATAATAATGACAAACTATTTCTTGAAAAGACATAAATCGAGAAAGACTTAAAAATTGAAACAACTAAAGTCGAGGTATACATACATATTTAGTAGTTAATCCAGCCAATCAGACAATATACATTTCAGAATGATGCTCTCTCACACACTAATACTGAACTGTGTGCATGTAGTGTGTACACCGAGCATACAAAATATTGTGTTCAATATAATGAATGGTGGTGTTGGTTCAGAAAATGAACAAATTTGTCCGATACGCTAGCAGTTCAGTAGCCATGGCCTGTGGGTAGAAACCCTGAATCAGCTGTTGGGGAACCCAGATGCTCCTGTACCGTTTGCTGTGGGGCAGGAGTGCAAACAGTGTGTGGGTAGGATCAGAGAGAATCTGTTGGCAAACTTCTCATAGTGCAGCATGGAGAGGTCCTGAATGGCTAGCATTTCCATTCTAGTTGTGCTTATCTGACCCACCGCTGGACATCGTTGCATGTTCGAGCATTACTGTTACAACTACCAGGCAGTGACCAAGCCAAACCTCAGCCCAAAGAGGGGGGGAAAAAAAAAAAAAAAAAAAAAAGCCATTGTTTTCATGATCACACCCATGTGATGTTCCTCAGTGATTATGATCCCTAGGAACCTGAAAAACCTCACTCGCTCCACTTCTAACCCCTCATGAGGGGACCACCTGCAGTCAACCATTAGTCCCACAATGAGCTCCTTACTAACAGTGCTTTCACCTCTGCTCTGGAAGCAGAATTTACCTTCTGAAACACCGCCAATGATGGTGGAGTCATCTGAAAATTTGATGACTGTAGGAGCTGTATAGTCATAGGTGAACATGGTATAGAGCAGGGGACTGGGCACACATCCCTGGGAGCACCAGTGCCGAGCAGTAGTGTGAATATCACACCACCTGTGGTCTGCCCATCAGTAATTCCAGGATCCAGTCGCATAAGGGAGATACTGATATAAATATCAAAGCTTTATGAGAAGCCTGGGTTGAATTATGGTGTGAAAGTGGAGCTGTAGTCAATACACAGTACAAAGCTTTTGCTGTGGTTCACAAAGCAGGCATAGGTGTTCAACACCTCAGGTAAAGAAGCAGTTACCTCCCCCATACTAAAAACTCATCCACTTGTACTCCGATTCTCTTTAGCCCACTCTACATGTGCCCGATATCTGAACCACTGTAATAGGATGCCACCTTTTATGTGTACAGTCCCTTGGCAGTTTATATTGCTTGAGATCATACCAAGCTTTCCTGTACTCACACGGGTCTTCGGATTTAAATGGAGCAGTCCTCGCACCGAGTGCACCTCTCCACTGACTCATAGCTTCTGGTTGAGAAGTCCGTACAGTAACCCACGGTACGACATCAGTGGCCTGGTGAATCTGATAAAACATTGTGTAATCATTCACATTACTGTTGACAGCAGTCTGGAAAACTTACTATTCTGTAGTATGGAAGCAGTAATGCAGAATGGTGTCCGAGTGGTCAGTCCAGCATTGAACCGAGCACCTCAATGGCTGCTCGCGGCCCTTCAGCCGACATTCTGGTTGCAGCAGGACCAAGGAGTAATCCGATTTGTCGAAGGCTGGCTGGGGACAGGCTTTGTCAGCATAGCCAAGCTGAGTGTAAATGCTGCCTAGAAAGTTCTGGCCATGTATTGGAAAATCTGTGCTAGTCATACTCGTGCATTAGATTGGCCATGGATGAAAAAAGCTGAACTTTTTGTATACGGTCAAAAGGTGCATGACCAAGGCATGGACAGAAAAATTGAATACTAAAAATGGTGGTATCATTTTAAAATAAGTTTCGGAACATTTGTTATTGAACAATTCACTTTTTTTTAGAATAAATCACACCAAAATATCTTAATTGCAAGTACCTACTGATAATATTTTTTGTATACTTGTACTCTTCCACAATTTCAGTGTTCAAACCAAGTTAATACTTAACGTGTTTGACGTGATAAGTGCCCAGGGTGCTTAAAACATTGGAGTGGGTGGCCGCTTATTAAAATGATTACCAGCAAAGTGGAATGATAAGTGCTTATTACCATGGAGGTTAAAAACATGAATAATAGAAGAGTTTTACTGATATTGGTGTTCATTTTGTGGTATCAACCAAACTACTTGCATGAAAGCTGAAAATAAACAGCATAAAAAAAAAATAAAAAAAAAATTAATTTTCCTCCTGGTGCTGTTCCTTTAAATATCTTCCCGGAAGTAAAATCGAGCCAATCAACACAAATGTCAACTTTAGCATATGGCACTAATCAAAATCACATGGCCAGGAACTCTAAATTTATGAAGTTAGTGAGCAGGAGAATCTGGTGAAAAATACTCATCACTTTCTGATAGGTCCATATCTGGCTCATCACTCCATTAATTCAGAGCATCCCATAGTTTTGCTGTAGCACTTTCTAATGGTTCATCTTTGACATTTACCAAGAGAACACGGCAAAATATTTGTTTTTTAAAGCACGGCAGAACAATCAAATGTGTTACTAATGAATATACATTCCCCAGTGGCGGGGGGGGGGGGGGGTGTCGGGGGTCTTGAAATACCGTGTAAAAATCACGTTCACAGGCAGTGAACGCCTCCTTTTACGGTTACAGAGACTGATCGAATAAAATTGGGAAGTTTGATTTACGATTTTGCTCCCAGTACACACCGGCGGTTATTAGATGTAATAGCAAAAACACTGGGTGGGGTGGGGGGGCTTATTGGAGCAGGACACTCATGTTGCTTACAGTTATTTCTACAATATTAAAGTAATAAAAGGAACCGTCAAATATCCAACAATTATTTCTCAAAAGATTAGTAATTTCATAACTGGTGGAGAGAGTTTGAAAAGTTAAAGTACTTGAAAAAAGAAAGGGTATTGTATCATATGCAGGCATGTGATTTGGCCAACAAAATATCTGAAAACCAGCCAGGGGTGGCACAGTCGGGTCCATGGTGAAACCCTGGCTGCGGGGGCAAAGCCCCCCCCCCCGGAAAAGAGCCTAGGTTTTAAGCATTTCAGAAGAGGGGGAAAGGCCATGACCCTGAAAGCACTCTAGAAAGTTTCATTTCTAATCTCCATATGCATACTGTACCTCAACTTGTGGGTTTATCATGTGGAATTCCTACACTAATAAAAGTATCAGTCACAAATCAGTAACTCATAGATATGTCCTGCCTCACAACACTATCATCAACAGTCATTGCCTTTAAACACAAGCTGGAAACAAACTATACACATGACAAGTTTTTCGAATTGATCTTTTTGTCTTTAGTGTTTTAGCATGGCACTTTCTTGCAGCCTGAAATGTCCTTCTGGAGGCTGCCTTAGAAAGTTTGTTGACCTTCTGGATGCTGAGACATTTCGGTCGAGTCTCAGATTCATAGTTTTACATTTCCGATATTATTGATCTAATTACACAATCACACTCCTGTTTAGAAACACTGAATAACAATGCCTATTTACATAACTTAATTACAAAAAAACTGGTGAGTTATTGCAGCAATCATTTATTCTAACAGCAGAAAAATGGTTCAGTGACCATAGAGTCGGCTCATTTGATTCAGTTCACGGAATAAACACGTGAACATCCTCATACGTGTCAAGTTGTACGGTTTTGGCGTAATTTGTACAAGTGAGCACTGATTTTTAAATGTGTACGCCGTACGTCCGAAATCTGTACGTTTTTCGATCATTTCGTCTTTTTTTTTTAACTCCGTTTTTTGTGTCACCGTTTCGGTAAAGAGACGATACGCCGAATTGGTCTGTAGCCGTTTTCTCGCGAGAATCGCGCGTTGCGTTTATCGTCTGCTATCGTCTGCTCTTTCCGACCACGTGACCGACCGCACTTTCACTTCCGCCATCATTCAAGTCAAACTTAATTGCGAGCTCAAGTGCCATGAAGTGAAGCCATCAAAAGAAATGATTGAAAGTGCCAAAAGTGCTACATATAGTTATAATAAAGATCACTGTTAAATTTTCTTAATCATGCAGCTGAAGATATTACTCTTTTATTTGATTGCACCAGGTTATATGTTACAACATTATTTTTAATATAATATGAATTTATTGGTAGAGTTTAATTTTTGTTTCATATTGCACGCGATAATAATAATAATAATATTTTGTAAGGGCATAAGTAGCCATTTGTAAGATCGCCAACAGCCTAGGGTTGACAGGTATGCATCCTATGCCTAAAACACACATGCAGTCGCAATAATTTGAAAAATTTAACCTGAAACTCGACAAGAAAATTCTCAAACATACCTAAAAATTAACAACTGATCAGTGACAGAAACTGGTTGTTTCACTGGGTCTTTTCTTTGCACAGAAGTTTCTGGTCGAATGGCAAACAAAGGGTTAAGTCCTTAGGGTTCTGGCATCTCACTTGAACACCAAATGTTCTAGCAATTGAATAATTTGTTTTCCTTACAGTTTGATATGTTTCTTGCTTTTCACGTGGCTGTCAAACACCTTAAAACCCCTTCCACCGTAGTAGTGTTATTACACCACGTACATAACGCCTTCCCAGGTCGAGCGATTTTGTGGAAGAAGTCACCGAACAAGTTCATCACCTTTTTACCTACGAATGCTACGGTTTCTTTTTCCCCATCCATTCCCACCTAAACTTGTTTTACACGCCTTTACCCATTTCTTTGAAATCGAGCAGAATCCCTCGATCACTGGCATCCAATCTGTTGAGCTATCGAAAGGAAGTGGTGCGCATGTCTACGTACATGTTTCAACATCAGCAAGGTCATAACGTCATGGTCATAAGTAAGGTCATTTTATGCAAATCTCAGAACAGAATAAAACCAGAAAAGTTTGACATTCGGCTTGGTTTTTTTTTTTTAAACTGGGCCAATTGGGGGGGGGACCTGAATTCTGCAAAAGAATCACATGCCTGCATATGTAGAAAAGGCTCATCCATTGTAAGCCTTTGAAAACACTGTAGGAACATGCAACATTATATGCATATGTATTCATCACAAAAATGCAATCATGTAAACTTTCAATTCAACTTGTTTTCAATGTTTCACACTGTCGGAATAGCGTTCGAGTGCTCTCCATCCCTGGGATCCCTAATAAATCAAGTCACAAATGACCTTTCCTGGGACATCAACTTTAACAAAGTTCCCGACAACGACCGAGATCGGTTCTCCCTTGCCAATACATATTGAAACTTTCCTGTCGAACCCATCCGAAATGGGTTTTTTTTATACCTGCAACAATCTCCCAAACTTTCGAATCGTCTTGTGAAATGATATTCAGCATTTTGCAGTGAACACTAACTGAATCAAACCATTTAAGAGCACAGTAGTGAGATGATTTCAGTAAAATGTGATGGTTTCATATTAAACAAGTACTCAAAGCGCACTTGAAAGATCGGCAGTCTGAATAAGCCGCACTTTGTCTTGCAAGCACCATGCGTCACTTGCGACAAGTGCTCACTTTCGATGGAGCACGTCACAAATCATGAAGACGAGACTTCACTGTGGGAACTTCCTGTTTAACACTAAGCCTCTAATGAAATGTACATGTTTGTCAGCACATCGGAACAACTTAATCACGCTCGAAGGGGCGGAAGCTCAACCCTTACCACCCACCCAAAGAAAATATTTGGAAATAAAGTGGCCTCCATTTTTTTTTTTAATCCTGGTCAGAAAAAGCAGCTTTCTGCCAAAAAGTGGCAAAATCTCATCCGAGTACTTCGGCAGAGCTTTCTTCAGGTTCACCTTGTTATAGTCCCCAGCCACAAGGACTAGCATCTGGGTATAGGGCTTTCTGCTGGTCGATATCCTTTTACAGTTCATCCAGCCACCACAGAATGTATGGGAACAAAAACAGCAGTACAGAACACCGCTGCAAACTCCGAGTAGATAAAAGGTCTGCATTTGACCATGCAGTGTGCAAGATAAGAAAGAGCACCCTGAATAAACTGTACTGCACAGTTCCTGGTAGATACAGGTTGTATGTCCTCTTAAAAATCCCTGCTAATCAATACAATGGGCCTGTTTCAGGAGTCACTGGTAATTATTTCATGCATACAAGATTCAGTCACGCGATGTCTACTTTTAGCTACCAAGCTTGGCTGACTTTAGTAGTGCGACGCAATTAAACTTCAAAAAATAAAAACAGATTCCCACCGACAAAAAAGTTCCAAGGGCATACATCAGATTGAGTTGGTCAGACGGGTCATGCATGCGTAAAATGTGCATGCAAATAACAAAAGGTAAAGTCCTGTGGGCTTTTTACACCCGAACCATAGTGGCTCATCAGGCCAGTCCTTATCCCCGGTTTCCAAAGCATGAAGCGACTAGGAGTACAACCCCTCCTGGATGGGACACTTGTCCATCACAGGTTAACTTCCCAGTACCCATTTATACTGCTAGGTGAACAGAGGCACACCTGTGGTTGAGACCTTGCCCAGGGGTCTTAGCACAGTGGGGTGTGTCCAACTGGGATTTTAAACAACCTCCCGATGACACTGTGCCATGCTAGAACAATCTAGCTGAAAACACAGTAGTAGTACCACCAAAGAAATTGAGCTACATCTTTTTGTTAACCTTCTTTTGGGGACCAAGTTATTCTTCCCAGTCTCTCACTCTTGTTTAACTTAATTTTCGGTATGGTCTTTAGTGTGTGTGAGGGACAGCGTGAACATCAGGGGCTGACCGAGTTGGCTGCTCAGAGTGAGAAAGAACATGCACGTGAGAGGGCAGAACACAGCAAGGTGTCGGTTCAGAAATGCCCCTTTGAAGCCCCCCCCCCAAAAAAAAAAAAAATTACCCTTCTAAAAACTTGAAAGCATAACAAAATAATTGCAAGTTGCTCTGGATAAGAGAATCTGCCAATGCTTACATGTCCTGCGATGTGACTATCGCACATGTGTACATCACAATGCTCAAACAATACATCGTGCAGCCTCAAGTTTCTCCCAATCTGTTAATTTAAAGACCCTGAAGAAATCCAAATCCTTCAGAGAGGTTTACGAAGTGCTCCATTCTACCCACCTCAATAACATAGGTGCCATGTCATACTCAGCTCACAAAGCATGGCAGAAAAAAAAAAAAAAACACACCACACACATCTCTCAAATGTGAAAAGACAGTAAGATTCAGTTATTTCCTCACTGCCCAAACAAAAGTCCCCCCCCCAATTAATTTTGTTACATTCATGGCTCATTGTGCTTTATACAAAATTTGTAGTACCAGTCGCACCAAATGTCTGATGTGATGTCCAGCTGTACCTTTATCAAATCAAACATTTCAGAGGTACAGATTTCTGTTCCACCTTCTGCATCCCTACACATGTGACACAGCTGCTTTTACATACAAGAGCCATTAACACAGCTGGTCTCACCTACCACAAGGCTGTGTGCATTCTGCCATCATGTTCTTGTTGATTGTAACAGCACACTGTAGATTCAAGATAGCGGTCAATAAAAACTTCAATTAACCTCACAT
The DNA here is from genome assembly GCA_024760905.1 of Plotosus lineatus. Classification (NCBI taxonomy): domain Eukaryota; kingdom Metazoa; phylum Chordata; class Actinopteri; order Siluriformes; family Plotosidae; genus Plotosus; species Plotosus lineatus. The sequence goes on along the minus strand of CM045740.1, from coordinate 35,526,478 downwards.
AAAATGCACCGTTTGGGTTTTGATTAGGGCTGCACCATGTACAATTTGAGCATAGTCATTACAATGTGTAGGACATGTGATGCTTTCTCTTTAAGAACATGGCAACTTTCGTTTTGCTTCAGAAGAGCATCTCTGAACCAAATCCTGACTCTGCTCTCCCTCACTCTGAGCAGTTGATCCTCCTCCTGCACACGATGATCAATAAACAAGAGGGAAAGACAGTGAAGGACAACCAAGTCCTCAAAATAAGGTTATCATCCAAAACACGACCCATCTAGACCAAAAGGACGTACTGTGCTGACAGTGCCTCGCAGCTGTTGGCTCAACATCTTTTTGATCATATATGATCAAATAAATAATGCCCTTTGCTTTGATCCATTACTGACTATAAATAACCAAAATAAAAAGCTTACACTTTCTCATTTTTTATTTGATAGGTAATCAAATTAATAAAGACATGCTAAATTGCAACACTTGAAGACAATGAATATATTCAGTTACAGCAACACAAAAATGAACATTAAGACAATTTCAATTATTTCATATCTGTCACATTGTCTTGATCATTTTCCATGGATGTGAATCACCAGCAGAGTTGCTAGCTAGCTGTTCTGGATTCTGTTTTTAAGCCTCATTCATTTTGCAGTGCTCTTTCCTTTTTCTAATAGCTTTGATTTCATTGGACAGGAAGTTCGAGTAAGCGCATCAAAAACACCGTTATAACCAGTACCAAAGAATTGGCTGATACCGAGAACGATTAATGTTTTTTCCACCGTACAACTTGCTTTCATGGAATCAACGGCCTAACCGCAGCAGGGTTTGTCACAGCCATACAGCCTGTGGAAGTAAGCGTGGTAGATCGAATTACCGATTTGCTGTGGCGACACCTCAAGGAATAGAAAGGCACGGAATTAAGTATGTTTTCCCACAGGACGGTGGGGCACCTTCAGCCCCCCCCCCCCCAAGAATTTTACCGGACCCCACTTCTTCAGGAATGATTAATTAGGTGATAATCTGTTAGTATTTCTTTATTCACCCGTCTACAATAGCTATGACGACAGAATAGGAAACATACATGTGAACCAATTCTGTATCACAACCATTATTCTACTGATAAAATTAAAATATTCATATTTTCTTTAATTTGACCAATTTTTTTGGTGTTTGCAATGTAAAAATTTTACTGCGACCTACTGCAGTATTAACACTACATGGCTTTAAATAACATTGAAGTAGTGTTAAACTTTCAAAATGTGGGTATGGTCATTGGTCCTGCTTGAAAAGTCCTCTTTGGACATTGATTTTTTTCATAACCTCTATAATTTCTGACGACATTAATGCTACTTGGTCCAGCATCCCTTTGGTCAGTTTGATCTTTTACAAAGTCAGTTAACTTTGCTTCGACATCGTTAAATTGTCATTGTTCTAATACTCGCAGATTAGCAGCAAACCCGGAAGTTACTGGCACGTGATTCGAATTTAGCCAATGGCTGAGAGCTTTTGTTTCACCCTCCTGCTGATTATTTGCAGAAGTGTACACCCCCCCCCTCCTCCTCCTTCACACGTCAACATGATTGAATTGTGAACTCACGGTTTTTAAATGGTTAAGCCCCATGACGTCCCTCAAATGCCCTGCAGCTTCTCTAGCTTGTGGTAAAGCAGCCCAAGCACTTCAATATATATTGACGATACAAAAATCAATATTATGATTGCTAATATTAATGAGTCGACACCCAATTTATTGCACCGTAATTTTCCCCGTTGCCAAGAGAAGTCGCACCAATGTAAACAAAATACAGAATTATTTCAAGTTTATGAACCGTCATATCTTAAGCGATGGCGTATTCATTTTACTGAAAAGTCCTTCTGCCTGACACGGGGGCCGGTATTCAGTTGGATTTTTCCGGACCTCAGACAAATGCTGGTGGACCGGTGCCAATTTCACGCAGATAGAGATGTTCATTTGTTTTCATAAACTATGGCCGTTATATCAAAACTTGAGAAATACTGTATGATGCACACCAGTTCTGCATTTCATATTTACATATTAAAAAAAAAAAAAAGGTTTATCTACATTTTTGTACCACCTAAGGCAACTTGAGACCTGATGGGGTATCTGGAAGCAAGTCTATTTACCTCCTAATGTGTGACTTATGACATCACTCCTTGGCCACACAAAGACTCCAGTTGCACTCTATCCTACAGCTTCCATCACTGGGGATCTCTGAAGTGGGCTGGAAACAAAAGTGATGCTCAGTAAAAAATAAAAAAACCATTTTCATAAATTGTTTAAAAAAAAAAAAAACTAAAAATTGAAAAAAATTAAATAAGGAATTGAAAAGATCCATTAAGACCAAGGCATTTACCTGAATACCTGTGGCCGTCCATTCCACAGCTACGAAATATCCTACATTCATGTCATTTGGGTATAAGCAGTTCATCCAAACGATGCTTATAGGATTTAACGAAGCCGCCATGGGGGCATTATTCCTGGGTGACAACATACAAAATCATTACATGGCATCCATGTTGTCGTAGGTGTTGGAGACAATGTCGGACATGTCACACTTGAGTGATGTCTATTAAATCATGTGTCAAGTTGGTTCTGCAGCCATGGTCAATAATGTTGCACAAAATAGATTATGCCTTGTTCTTCATTTTAAGGTTCAATACAAGTTCTGTGGATCTTGTAAATACTGTTTAGATATTCCAAATATCTACGAGTCTTCAACAATACACGAGTTTTGGGTACTTTCGCTACATTTCCTTACTACAACCCTAAATACATCTACAACTCCTGTAGTTCGATATAACAAAATACCATACCACTCGTCTAAAAACAAATTGGCAGAAATAAGCATGAAAAACACAATGATCACCGATTTGTCTTGGGGTAACCTACTGATCGAAATAGACTGACGATATATTCTCAGATACTTTAGCTCAGGCGTGGCCAAACCACAGCTTCCGAGCGGCATGTGGCTCTTATGTTAATATCAAAGTGTGTTTTTAATTCGAGCGATTGCTTTGCACGAGTTCAATATGGTATTATTGTCAAATGCTTGTGCACGAGATGAAAATACTGCAAAGCTTCCCAGTATGGGCGAGATCATTTCAGTAAACAATTCTCAAGTTCAGTGGTTCTTAACCTTGGTAGTGGTACTGAACCCCACCCATTTCATATGTTTATTCACCGAACACTTATATTGAAAAATAAAATACAGTATGGTCCCCCCCCCCCCAAATTCAACACAGAGGTATGTTTTACTGGGGCACAAACATGAACCGTGCATTAACATTACTGTGTTCAAAGAACAAAACCAATAAAATGCATAAACTTCCCATCACAACTACAGTACTTACATTTTTATGTGAGGTGCGCATCTGAGTGCGTGTGGGCATGCATCTGTATGTATTTGTTTTATTTATATCTTATGCATCATAAGCATTTATAGTGTTGAATATGTATTTATTGATATTATATACACATACATATACTGAAGCAGGGGTTGAGCCTACTTCGCAAATCATGCAGATAGGACACTGACTAGCATCATGTTCCGGTATATATGGGAGTCCATGTTGTACGTTTTCGTCCAGCCACTTTTTTTGCTCAACGTAGTATGGATTAAAACATCACAATAGTCACAAGTCAACTACTGAGTGCACCAAATTTCCTGCAGCACAGATTGCCCAAGCAATGTAGTGTGATCATCTGCAGCCAATGATGGCCAAGCGGGGCATACAGTCATGAATACGAGTCGGGTGTGTCTTGACCTCCACCGAACCCCTGAGACTGACTCACTGAACCCCTATGGTTGATCGAACCCAGGTTAAGAACCACTGCTCAAATTGCAGTTTAACCCCCCCGCACAGCAAAATTAAAATAAGATGAAAAGTTGAGTTTTTTGTTGTTCTTAATGGAAAGCCATTCTGCCTTATGTCAGGCATCACTTCAAATCTTCAACGCCACTTCAGCTCACTGCATGCTAAGTTTGACCAGGAATTTCCAAAAGGGACTAAACTTCACAAGTACAAGTTGTTCACTTTCAAAAATTAGGCAGAAAAGCAACTGCAGTTTTCCCAAAAATTTACGAAGCACTCAGACCGTAACGCTGGCATCGTATCAACTGGCTTTGAATATCACACGGCTCAAAATGCTATACACTGAAGGAGAGTTCATTACAAAATCCCTCAGTGGCTTATTGAAATCTGGTATCCTGAACACAACAAACTAAAACGTGGGGTACTGGACGTGCAACTGTCCCACCACATCGTTGAACACAGATCTTTAATAGGACATTAACATGTCTATTGAATCACAGTTGCACTCTGACCTTCAAACATGTACTAGTCCTTCTCAAAAAATGAGCATATTGTGATAAAGTTCAGTCTTCTTTTCCTTTCGGCTTTCCTCTTCAGGGGTCGCCACAGCGAATCATCTGCCTCCATCTCACCCTATCCTTTGCAGCTTCTCTTACACCAACTACCTTCATGTCCTCCTTCACAACATCCATGAATCGTCTCTTTGGTCTTCCTCAAGGCCTTCTGCCTGGTAGTTCCAACCTCAACATCCTACTCACTATCCCTCCTCTGTACATTATTTTCTGTAATGCACTGAAAAATAAACTTTCATATATTTTAGATTCATTGTACACCAACTGAAATATTTCAGATCTTTTATTGTTTTAATACTGATGGTTTTGGCATACATCTCATGAAAACCCAAAAATTCCTATAAAAAAAATGAGCATATCATGTTCAGGTAGTCTAAACAAGCTATTAACCTAATCATCTGAATCAACCAATTAACTCTAAACACCTGCAAAAGATTCCTGAGGCTTTTAAAAACTCCCAGCCTGGTTCATTACTCAAAACCGCAATCATGGGTAAGACTGCCGACCTGACTGCTGTCCAGAAGCCCATCATTGACACCCTCAAGCAAGAGGGTAAGACAAATCTGAGCGAATAGGCTGTTCACAGAGTGCTGTATCAAGGCACCTCAGTGGGATGTCTGTGGGAAGGAAAAAAAATGAAAGGAGGGCCAATACCAGGCCTTGGGGGACCTGTGGAAGCAGTGGACTGACTATGGAGTAGAAACATCCAGAGCCACCGTGCACAGGCGTGTGCAGGAAATGGGCTACAGGTGCCGCATTCTCCAGGTCAAGCCACTTTTGAACCAGAAACACCCGACCTGGGCTACAGAGAAGCAGCACTGGACTGTTGCTCAGTGGTCCAAAGTACTTTTTTGGATGAAAGCAAATTTTGCATGTCATTCGGAAATCAAGGTGCCAGAGTCTGGAGGAAGACTAGGGAGAAGGAAATGCCAAAATGCCTGAAGTCCAGTGTCAAGTACCCACAGTCAGTGATGGTCTGGGGTGCCATGTCAGCTGCTGGTGTTGGTCCACTGTGTTTTATCAAGGGCAGGATCAATGCAGCGAGCTATCAGGAGATTTTGGAGCACTTCATGCTTCCATCTGCTGAAAAGCTTTATGGAGATTTTCATTTTTCAGCACAACCTGGCACCTGCTCAGTGCCAAAACCACTGCTAAATTGTTTATTGACCATGGTATTACTGTGCTCAATTGGCCTGCCAACTCTCCTGACCCCCATAGAGAATCTGTGGGATATTGTGAAGAGAAAGTTGAGACACCAGACCCAACACTGTGGATGAGCTTAAGGCCACCATTGAAGCATCCTGGGCCTCCATAACACCTCAGCAGTGCCGCAGGCCGATTGCCTCCATGCCACGCCGCATTGAAGCAGTCATTTCTGCAAAAGGATTCCCGACCAAGTATTGAGTGCATAAGTGAACAATTATTTGAAGGTTGACGTTTTTGTATCAACACTTTATTGGTCAGATGAAATATGCTAATTGTTTGAGATGGGGATTTTTTTTTTTACTTTTTTGCCAAAATTAACAATAAAAGGCTTGAACTACTTCAGTTGTGTGTAATGAATCTAAAATATGAAAGTCCATTTCAGTACATTACAGAAAATAAACTATCACAATATGCTAATTTTTTGAGAAGGACGAGTATTTTCAGGGCCACCAAACAAGGAAAGTACCATTTTGTTGTTGACAAAAATTCCATTGAGCTAAAAATTCTTACTCGACAAAATTAGTACTCAAATGGAGGTTCCACAAAATTACATATATGGACAGTTTGTCAAATTTATATGCATTTTGGATTAATAATGAAAACAGCATATTTGAGAAAACCATGTTTGACAGAATTCTACTGGTGTAATATTCATAATTCTTATATTGCATATTTCATTATGCATGACCCTGAATGATATTTGATATCTGCATTTACAAATTACAAGAACTCATAAGAAAAAAAAAAGTTAGAAAGTAAGCAAACCAGTCACTCACTAGCTGGCTACATCTGCCTCCCTTTATATGCATAATTTCAAAAACACCCGAAATGTGCAATACTAAATTTCACACTGCACATTGTGTATTTATATATTAAAAAAAAAAAAAAGTATCTGTCATCTTTCTTAATAAATGGATAAGTTGTTGAATATTCTGATAAAAATTATTGCTTTCTTTTCATGGCCATTTTGGGTTTCCCCGCAACCGTTGAAAGACTGGCTCTGGTTACCACGGCGTGTATACAAGATAGTGGAAATCGACCTACCTTGCTACCGATTAATGATCACATAGTAAAATACAACAGTAACATCCCTTGAGATTATTGCGAGACTTGGATTTGCCAGCAAGGTAAACATGGATCAAATTTGATGCAATTCATCAGAATTATTGCTAAAATACTGTCAAATAAAATTAAAAGGAGCATATTTTCCCAAGTTTGAAATTCGTAATGATGTCTGAATGAATTGTATTGCCGCATTTTATGCTTTTTTTCATAGGAATACAGAAATTCAGACACATTGACAGCCCTCAATTTTTTCATGTTGGTGTGTGAATTTACAATAAGGGCAGTGGTGGCATAAGGTGCTGATCACTGATCCTAAGGTTGGGGGTTCAAGTCTCACGCTCCACAAGGCCATCACTGTCTCCCCCCATCCACCCCATGCAGCTTACTGGGTTATCAAAGGCCGGCCATGTCTCTGTCTATGGTGAGAGGTTCATGTACAAGAACCATGGCTGACTTTCAATAGTAGCCACAAAGCTGTCAGCATGTTTCGGTCCTTTGCTTAAAAAGGGTTGTGTCATAAGAACCTATACCAAATCAAAGGACTCGCTGTGGCAACCCCTAAAAAAAAGGGGTAAGCCCAAAGAAGAAGGTGTGTGAATTTACAATAAATCTGTGTGTGTGATGTTCATGTGTGCCCATGTGTACACAATAACCTGCAATGCTTCCGAGTTGCTACATCTTTGTAAAGAATACAACACATTCAGCACAGGTGCCTAAAGAAACAATATGTGATGCCAGATTTGTTAGTGTACCATACTATGGTCACTGGCCTATAAAAATCCAGTACAAATGCCTACAGTAATCTTTCCTTGACTGATTTTTTTCTGAAAGCAATGAAAATTAAATTTCGCCATAAATAATCATGAGGCATACAGACCACTCCATCACCTCACCAAAATCTCTCCAAATCAACCCGAGTGGAACACTAAACACAAACCAGAACAGCATAAGGCAGGCAGGTGCTTTTACAGCATTCAGTTCTCCAAAAAGCCAGCAACACAAATACTGATAGTACTAAAACTGATGTTAAAAAAAAAAAAAAAAAAAGTGTGTGAGAGGTTTTCGCATGCCTTAAAACGGGCGTCAGTTAGCGTTTGTAATGCATCCCATTTGGTTTTAGCAATAAATATTTTGCGGCCTACCATTATTTAATGTGCAATTTTGACTACTTCAAAATTCGTGTTAAATATCCAGTAAAGTTCAGAACTTAAAAAAAACAAACAAACAAAAAACCGTCAACTCTACAGCTCATAAAACCTCGTGAGTTAGAACATGCTAATCACCTCAGACATAGGAAAACATTCAATATACTGTACCTGTACTGGGGAACATAGCTAACATGCTAACTTAAACAACTTACCATTTCTAGGGAGGGGGGGGAAATCAATTGTATTAGCCAGGATAACTAGGCAGCAAGTTGGTTAAAAAATAAAATAATAAACAACATTTTAAGCGAGTTAATTGAGGTAGTTGAGAGCAGATACTTCCAGACTAAATAAGTAATTACTGTACCCATCTTTGCTAGCCTAGCATTGCTAGCTTAATATATTTGGCTAGCATAACACCTTATCACACCTACCACGTTCGGCATTAACGGAACTTTAAAAATAATTAGGCATACTAAACTACCTGAACACGTTAATATAAACCATGTCACTAAAATAACGATAACCCAGTCAAACTAACCTACTGGTGAGTGTAGAATCCGCTAGCAATCTCAAAGCGAACCGTGAATTACATGAGTGAGGGTAACTTTGAACCGCACGCTTTATTTTCCCACCCGTATTGCAACAGTGCCCAGGTCCCGCGTTGTGATTGGTTAGTGATTGAAACTCGTAATTTGTCCGTTGATCGTGTGCAATGAGTGTCTGGAACAGTGTTCCCAGATATGTTTTGACCCCCAAGGAAAACTTCAAAACTCACACAAAACCACCCAGTGTTTGATGGGTGTTTTAGCATTGTATTCTGCAACAGCAATGGGTTAGTGGAACAATAGGTTGTTAAGCCGAAGGTCAGTGGTTCAGTCCCCAACTATCACCTTTCTTCGGCCCTTGAGCAGGGCCCTTAACCCTCAACTGCTCAGTTGTATAAAAGGAAAGATAATTGTAAGTCACTCTGGATAAGAGTGTCTGCCAAATGCTGTAAATGGTTGGGTTAGCACAATTTGCAATGTAAATAGGATTAGCTCTCATTATTAGGCTAGTAAATACAGTACAGTCCACTTGTAGCATCCTGTATTTTGTTTTGAAATTGGCGAGATAGAGTTGCTTTCCCATTGGCTATCTCTCAACACCTCGCCTAGCTGGCCTCCCATTGGCTAGGAGCGAGCTGCGTCTCCATGATACCCATGATGCTTTTCATGTGCCTTCGACGCATTGTTCGTCACGGACTTCTAACATGCGTAAAGGACAGAGTTACTGTTGTTTCGTGAGTTTTTCAAGTGTGCTTATTGCAACTTTATTTTTCATCATTCATCATGGGCCCCAAGAAAGTGATTTTCGGTGCGAGTGAAAAAAAGAAGCGGCCGCGTGGCATGCGGTTGAGTGATATCGCAACGGAATATGTCCGAAACCCGTCTACGATCAGTACGATATTGAAGCAGAAGGAGGCCTTAAAAGGTATACTTTTATAATTTTTAAAGGGTTTAGGGGGTAGTATTGGGGGCCTTGGAACGAATCACACGTTTTACATGTAAAATGCGGTTCAACTTACGAAAAATCCAGGTTACAAAACCACTTCTGGAACGGATTAATTTCGTAAGGTGAGGTACCACTGCATCTGTAAAATGGAGAAAATGATAAATGACAGGTTAATATTCCTCCATCTATTCATTTTTTAAACTGCTTAATTCTAATTAGAGTTTCAGAAAGGCTGGCACCCATCTCAGCCGACTCTTGGTGAGAATGGGGTACACCTTGGACAGTTCAAAAGGCCATCACAGGTTAACACTCAACAACCATCTCACTAGCAATAGCCCATACAACATGTGGAAAGGCCACCCTGCTCTGATCCCCCTTTTCATCTTCATCGGCGGGGGCTGTACGATGTCATTATCTTACCTGGCCAGACTGGCTCTTCGTAACCCCGATGTCTGCTGGGACAAAACGAACAACCCTGAACCCTGGAACAAAATGGCGCCAACTGATCAGTACAAGTTCTTCTCCGTGAACATGGACTACTCCAAACTCAAGAAGAATCGTCCAGACTTCTAAATCCTGACATGACAATCAGAGACTATAAGCATAGCATCCATCAGGTCAGCCATGACCCCACTCTGCCTTATATCCTGAACAGCTTTGCTGCTTTGAATCATCGAGCAGCAGGGAGACTGCACATCTTCGCCCGCGAGAGGAGGAGAAGCATCCCCTCATCCTGCGACGGCATCAAATGTGTTTTTCCCTGAGGTAGCTCAATGTCAACAGGGTTACAGGACCAGAAAGGTGTCAGGCCAGGCCCTGAAATCATGCGCTGACCAGCTAGCATGAGTTTTCCTGGACATTTTCAACCTGTCTCTGCAGCTTGCTATGGTCCCTGTCTACAGTACCTCACTTCCACCATCATTGTGCCTGTGTTCCAAAAATCAGCCACAGCCTGCCTCAATGACTATTGACTGATTGTCTGGACTCTGGTAATCATGAAGTGTTTTGAGAGGATCGTCCTTAACCACATCAAATACGCTATCCCTGTGGGGCTGGACAGCCTTCAGTTCACCTACAGTTAGAACTGCTCTATGGAGCATAAAATGTTGTCTCGCTCGCTCTCCTCACAGCAAGGACTCACCTGGAACACCCAGATGCTTATGTCAGGATGCAGTTTGTGGACTTTAGTTCAGCTTTCAACACTGTTCTCGTGGAGAAGCTGGTACTGAAGCTCTAGAACTTGGGACTGTCAAAACACTTTGTGGTATCATCATCCACCTTGATCCTGACCACTGGAACATCACAGGGCTGAGCTCTCCCTGGTCTTTTTCAGCATTTTTACACATAACTGCTTTGCTATACACTCCACAAACACACTTTTGAAGTTTGCCGATGACATCACCGTGGTAGGCCTCATATCAGACAATGATGAGACCCACTACACAGAAGAGATCCGGCACCTGATAATTTGGCTTTCAACTAATAACCTCATTTTGAACACCAGCAAGATCAAGGAGGTCACAGTGGACTATAGGAGTACCAGGAAGACAGAACATTTTCTTCAATCCACAATTCATTTGACCTATCCTGGTCTGCTATGTGATATAGCTCTCATATGACATGATTAATTAAACTGGAAATGATGTATTAAAGGTTCTCAAAACCTTTCTGGGTAGATGGAGGACTGTGATTCCACAATGGTTGGAACACACTCTTTGTTCCCCCCTTTTTAAAAGGGGAACTACCACTCCGGTTTGCCGATCCAGAGGTATGGCCCCCCCAATGACCACATAATGTTGCAGTGATGTGTCAACCATGACAGTCCTACAACATCCAGAGCCTTGAGATATTCAGGGTGGATCTCATCCACCTCAAGAGCATGGATACTAAGAAGCTTTTTAACTACCTCAGTGACCTCTGCCTTGGACTATGATGTTTGCAGATGACATCGTGATCTGTAGTGAGAGCAGAGAACAAGTGGAGGAAAATCTAGAGAGGTGGAGGTATGCCCTGGAAAGGAGGGGAATGAATGTTAGTCTCGGTAAGACAGAATACATGTGTGTGAACGACAAGGACCCAAGAGGAACGGTGAGGTTACAGGGGGCAGAGATAAAGAAGGTGGAGGATTTTAAGTACTTAGGCTCAACAATCCAGAGCAAATGAGAGTGTGGAAAAGAGGTGAAGAAGCGTGTGCAGGCAGGTTGGAATGGATGGAGAAAAGTGTCCGGTGTGATGTGTGATAGGAGAGTATCGACAAGAATGAAAGGAAAAGTGTACAAGACGGTGATGAGGCCAGCGATGTTGTATGGTTTAGAGACAGTGGCCCTGGGGAAAACACAGGAGTCAGAGCTGGAGGTAGCAGAGATGAAAATGTTGAGGTTCTCTTTGGGAGTAACGAGGATGGATAGGATCAGGAATGAGTACATCAGAGGGACAGCACATGTTAGATGTTTTGGAGACAAAGTCAGAGAGGATAGATTGAGATGGTTTGGACATGTACAGAGGAGGGATAGTGAGTATATTGGTAGTAGCATACTGAGGTTGGAACTACCAGGCAGAAGGCTGAGAGGAAGACCAAAGAGAAGATTTATGGATGTGGTGAAAGCGGACATGAAGGTCGTTGGAGTAAGAGTAGAAGATGCAGAGGATAGGGTGAGATGGAGGCAGATCACTTGCTGTGGCGACCCCTGAAGGGAACAGCCGAAAGGAAAAGAAGAAGTGACCTCTGCCTTAGTGATGTCAAGCCCTTTTGAACCCCAAGGTCTTCCTCTTCTACAGAGGGCATGGTGGTGGGGATGAGGAGGTCCTTGCAGCATTCCTTCCACCTCCTGACAACCTCCCCAGTCAAGGTAGGCAGCTGTAAATAGTCTCTGTGGAGTACTGCTTCCCATTCCTGAGGCGTTGGATAGTGGCCCAGAACCTTATCAAGAAAAACTGAACCAAACTCCAAACACCAAACTCTTCCCACATTCGAGATTTTGCATCAGCGACAACCCAGGCTGTAGTACATTTGGCCTGTCGATACTCGTCCGTTGCCTCAGGAGTCCTACAGGCTAAAGGACCCGATAGGCCTCCTTCTTTAACTGGATGGCCCACCTCACCACAGGTTTCCACCACCTGGTTCAAGGGTTGCACAATGACAGGGACTGATGACCTTTTAGCCATAACTCTGGGCTGCTGCCTCAATAATGAAGATAGAACATGGCTTATTTGGACTTTATGTCCTCGGCCTCCACTGGGATGTGGTTGTAACTCTGTCAGAGGTGGGAGTTGAATGCCTTTCTTACCAGAGACCCTGCCAAATGTCCAGGGTGTACTATGCCCTAGCGCAGTCGGCTGGAATGGGCACCAACCTCCCCACGACCCTAATTAGGATTAAGCGGTTACAGAAAAAGAATAAATGAATGATTTTCTCATAAAAAACTTCTAAAATTACCATTTCTTTCACATAAGTAGGCAGTATGGTTACAACACCGTAAATCTACCATACAGTTAATTTCAGTAATGTTTTAAAGATATTTAAAATTCCAGCCTGTGTAGCTGTGTACAATACTTTCAATGATATGAGAGGAAAAACTGAGGTATTTTATTTTTAAAAGGTGAGGTACAGCATAATTGACAATAAAAATCACAGTTGACATCTTCTCTTCCTTTCGACTGTTCCCTTCAGGGGTCGCCACAGCGAATCATCTGCCTCCATCTCAGCCTATCCTCTGCATCTTCTTCTCTTACCAACTGCCTTCATGTCCTCCTTCACCACATCCATGAATCGTCTCTTTGGTCTTCCTCTCAGCCTTCTGCCTGGTAGTTCCAACCTCAACATCCTACTACCAATATATTCATTATCCCTCCTCTGTACATGTCCAAACCATCTCAATCTAGCATCTCTTACTTTGTCTCCCAAACATCTTACATGCGCTGTCCCTCTGATGTACTCATTGCTGATCCTCGTTACTCCCAAAGAGAACCTCAACATTTTCATCTCTGCTACCGCCAGCGCTGTCTCCTGTCTTTTCCCCAGGGCCACTGTTTCTAAACCATACAACATCGCTGGCCTCACCACCGTCTTGTACACTTTTAATTTAATTCTTGCCGAAACATACCTTCCTATCACACATCACACCGGACACTTTTCTCCAACCATTCCAACCTGCCTGCACACGCTTCTTCACCTCTTTTCCACACTCTCCATTGCTCTGGATTGTTGAGCCTAAGTACTTAAAATCCTCCAACTTCCTTATCTCTGATCCCTGTAACCTCATCGTTCCTGTTGGGTCCTTGTTGTTCACACACATGTATTCTGTCTTACTGAGGCTAACCTTCATTCGCCTCCTTTCCAGGGCATACCTCCACCTCTCTAGATTTTCCTCCACTTGTTCTCTGCTCTCACTACAGATCACAATGTCATACAGAAAAAAATCACACAGTTGACATAAGTGACTGGACATACTGTTGACTAATTTATTTCATTACAGAATTCAGCTTGACTTTGACAGGAAACATTGACGAAATGTATGTACTTTCACACAGAATACTGTACATCTGCAGTCTTTTCTGGAATGTAAAATAATTAATCAGAATGCAGCAAAGTCTGCACATAATGAACTAATTTTAATTGTAATTACGTAGAACAATTAAAAGGTTTAACTTGTTCAAACAAAGCCAAACAATTTATATTCAAAAGAACAGATGGCTGATGATTAAGCTTTTAGTGGGACCTACCGAGACTTGACCAGCTGCCTTGGTCAATTTCGACGTGGCTTGATGTCACTGGCTTAGAAGGAGAAATAGTCCTCAAAACATCCTCAAACAAGTACAGTACTACAATACTCATTAAGTGGCCAGTAGAAGTGGTTGACTCCAGTACAACACATACACTTGACTTTCACATGGGTTTCTGTAATTGTCAGTATGATGCCTGGGTAAAAGCTGCATTCATAGGTAACAACATTGACTAAATCAGGATCCCAAAAGAATTTCTTTGTCACAGCGTGCTGTGCTTGGCTGCTCAACCCCAAAACTGAAGGCATGTGTGTCACCACGCTGACACTCAGGACTTTGGTGGCTGGTGCAGGGGAAACTCATATCTCGATACAGAAGTATTTGGAAATATGAAAGTCACGAAATCAACATTTTGAAGCCAATAATGTATTTTCTGCTGGGGTTGAAGGCTCGAAGTGGCCCCAGTGCTTGCAGTTATATGTGGCTGCAGTAGCGAATCACTTAATATTATTGCAGAATTAACTAGGAATAAGACCATAAAAACCCATCTGGTTCTGTTCTTAATTTTTATGGACAGAATTTTTGGGCGCAGCCAAAGCCTGAGGGGTTCTGGTTTGGTGGCCATCAAATCTCGTCTCTGCTTTTTTGCGGATGATGTTGTCCTTTTAGCTTCATCAAGCCGGGACCGCCAGCTCACATTTTAACGATTCACAATTGAGTGCGAAGTGGCCGAGATGTAAATCAGCACCTCCGAGTCGAGGCCATGGTTCTCAGTTGGACAAGGGTGGAATGCACCCTCCGGGTCGGGAATGAGGTCCTGCCCCAAGTGGAGGAGTTTAAGCATCTTGAGGTCTTGTTCACAAGTGAGGGAAGGATGGCGCGGGAGATCGACAGACGGATCGCTGCAGCCTCTGCTATTAAACGGAGCCTGTACCGGTCCATCTCAATTTACCAGTCGATCTATGTTCCAACCCTCACCTATGGTCACGAGATTTGGGTAGTGACCGAAAGAACAAGGATAAATGGTTATTTCTCTGTATGTTTTAATGTTAAGTTTGGTGTTCCGCAAGATTCTGTCCTAGGCCTGTTGTTTTTCTCTCTATACATGCTCCCATATACTGTAATATCATTATCATATCATTTGTGATCATTATATTACCTTTCATTGTTATGCTTATGATACACAGCTGTATATTTCAGCAAAGCCAGATGAGAGACATAACCTTAATAACGTTGAAAAATGTGTAAAGGACATAAGACACTGGATGCTTACTAACTTCCTCCTATTAAACTCTAAGACAGAAGTACTTGTAAGCTGATCTCAGGCAGCTAGAAATAATGTTTCTGATTATGAAATATGTTTAGATGGTGTCTCAGTCTCATCATGTATATCAGTTCAGGACCGTGGCGTGATTATTGATGCTGTGCTTTCGTTTGAAGCTAATGTAGATATTACTTGGCTAACCTTCTTCGATATTCTTCAGGAATATTGCTAAAATATGAAATATGAAATATGATGTCACTGCATGATGGGGAAAACTTGTTTATGTTTTTGTTTCCTCAAGATTACATTATTGTAATGCATTACTGTCTGCTCTATTAGGTGCATAAACAAGCTACAGCTAGTCCAGAAGGCAAGTGCAAAAGTAAAATTTGATTTGAATATAAAATACTACTTTTAATCTAAAAAGCACTGAATGGTCTTGTGCCGCATTGTCTTAGTGAATCTCCTGTCTTTAATCCAGCATGCCCCTTAGATCACAAAAATGCAGGATGCTAAGAGATACCTCAAATAAAGAAGACCACTGCAGGGTGAAGAGCTTTCTGTTACAAACTCCCACCGTTATGGAATAACATTCCAGTGAATGTTCGGGACTCAGACACAGTCTCTGTTTTTCAAATGAGGCTAAAACCTTACTTGTTTCGCCACGCATTTTGTTAATAGTTTTTAATTAGGTAAAGGAGCAGATCTGGGGGTTCTCGGGCATAGAGAGTTCTGGTAAACTGTGATGCCGGGATGCTGTCGCTCCCTCACTCTACATGCAAGCCCAGTTCCATTGACAATGGAGTGGCTGATTGCCCAACGTCACTGGGTGCCCTCATGTCAACCTTCTTACTGGTTCTCTCTCTTTTAGTTATGCCAGAGTCCTTACTTGGACTCAGAAATAATGAATTCTCCTATTATGAGTATACCTAACTCTCTCTCTCTCTCTCTCTCTCTCTCTCTCTCTGTATGTGTGTGTTTGTGTGTTTTGCTGAGGCAAGCATGCTGCTTCTGAGATGTTGGTGATCCTGATCCTTCTGCTTTCTGAGTCCTATGGTATGTCCTGGTGTGCTAATGCTGGCTGGAGTTCTCATCTTGGAAGCTCCTTCCTCCTGCTGATGAAGATCAACACGGAATTAAACATGCACTCACAAACTGTGAACATGACTTTTCACTACTGTTGATATAAACTATTTCCAACAATTATTCAGGACTTACAGTTGTTGTATGACCAACCAGACTATATTTTGTACTGTAGTGAAGTTTCTCATCTTTGATTTGTGTCTTTATAGTTTCACCCAAATGAGGATGGGTTTCTCTTTTGGGCCTGGTACCTCTCAAGACTTCGTTCTCGCGTCAACTAAGAGAGTTTTTCCTTGCCACCGTCAATGCATGCTTGCTCATCAGGGTTGTGTATGGGCTGGAGAAAATGCTTAAGCTGTTATACTTTGTAAACTCCTACTGTTACTGAGTAAAGCTGCTTTGCAGCAAAGTCAAATAAAACTGAATTGAACCTTTTAGGAAAATTTAATAGTATACAGATGTCCATTAAAAGTGATCATACCTTCTTAGATAAATGTATATAAAATACAAATTGTGTTGAATATTTGGTATCAATATACAGGAAAATACATTTGATGTGAGTACTGTTAATAATCCTAATCTTAGAATTACTTAATTTAAGAATACCTTAGATTTAACTCTTAAAACAAAATCTTAGGCACATCAATATTCTTTATCACAATGTGATTAATTAAAATCTTTGAACTTTTTATGGCCTTTTTGCAAAAATGTTAAGCAAACAAACATACATGCACACAGATTGGGCAACCCCAGTTCAAAACCTTTGGACTTTGCAACTCTGATTCAGTTGCTTATATTGCTGCACCAAAGTTGGGTCCTCAGTTACCGTTATATATACAGTGTGTGTATGTATGTATGTGTGTATATATATATATATATATATATATATATATATATATATATATATATATATGTATGTATATATATAGATAGATATATATATGTTTATGTGTGTGTGTGTGTGTGTGTGTGTTTTAAGAGATGAGAACTCCAGGTATCATGATCAGACAGGATCAGTCTGGGTATTTATGTGTGATTTTTAAAAAGATCTAAACAGAACAAAATTATGAAAGAATGAAATTTAAGTGCCTAAAACGTCTACTCTTCTTTTATCCTGTACTTTTTCCATAGAGCAATTTTCCTTACATTATGTGGATTTGAGAACAACTAAACTTGAAGTACAGATATAAACAGGCTTGTCTGTCTGTCTTCCTTTCGGCTTTTTCCCTTTTACTCGGGAGTCGCCACAGCGAATCATCTGATTCGCACGTTTGATTTGGCAGAGGTTTTTACGTCGGATGCCCTTCCTGTCACAACCCTTTTAGCGAGGGACAGAAACACGCTGACGACTTTGCAGCTACTCTTTACGAATGTCAGCAATGGTTCTTTTACATGCCTCTCACCATAGACAGTGAGAGACATGGCCCGCCTTTGATAACCCAGTTAGCCGCACTGGGGGATAAACAGGCTTGTCTCTATTACATAAAAGAACAGAAAAAGGTTTGCCTAAAAGGCCACAATTAAAAAATGGATCTGAGTTGCTGATAGTTAAATATTTATTACTCAAGAAAATAAAAATGCCTATACATTTTTTCTAGAGCAATCCCCTACAGCATCTCACCCACTTTTTTCAAAGAGCTGAAGCTTGAAACTTCCTTCTTCAGGTAATTAAATATATAATCTAGTTTTGGACAGGCAGGGAAGCAGATGAGAATCTTGAGATGTACCTCAGATGTTTCTGAAATTTCTCCTAGAATGTTAAAAAAAGTTCATAAACAAGGTTGGAATATATTATGGAGTAATGCGGTACAAACAAACCCTAATTTCATCTCCATGGGCCCTGAATTAAAGTTCTGTATCAGATTCCCTGGATGTGTTTAAAGATGTTCTTATCTTCCATGTGCATTGCTAAAGGTTATAACATCAAACTCAATTGAGAACCAACTAAACGCTTACAAACTATCAAAATGCTGGAAATGTGGCCAATATGGATATCAAATATGGTGACCTCAGCAACCTCAGTGAAAATATGGAACACCTATCATTTGTGTGACCCAATCAGATCATATAACAACAAAAGCAAGAGGAATACACCAGAACCAAGGACAGCATGACCATGACCAAGACAACACAGTGACATAGAGACAAGGTCATGATATAACACACAACAAGGGAGAAAAATCCCAAATAAAAGAATGAATCAGAGAGGGTAAAGTACGTAGCACTGTAATGTACTATTTTTGTTTTGATGTCTTATTGCTTATTAAAGATATATCAAAAAGACATAAAAATTGCTGTAAATGCTCCCAATTATAAACAATAAAGACGGCTTTTGAAATTGCCACAACAGATTTGCACTATTAGAACTACATAATTACTGTATTTCAAAGCTCAAATGAATAAAATGAAGAAATTCTGAACCAGCTTCACAAATAAGTCCAAATAATGACATGCTCACAAGATAGGGTATCCTTACGGTTCAATGCCTTTTGAACTTGGATGTATTTTATTAGGTTGTTTATACTGTCGCACCAAATGATGCGTGTTTGGTTTAGTCCATTCATTCATTTTCTGTAGCTGATTAATCCTAATTAGGGTCACGGGGAGGCTGGCGCCCATCCCAGCTAATGCTGGGTGAGGGCAGAGTACACTCTGGACGGCTCGCCAGGCTCTCGCAGGGCGGAAACATGCTGACGTCAATGCAGCCTACTCTTTTCAAAAGTCAGCAATGGTTATTTGGCATGAACCTCTGACCATAGACAGTGAGAGGATGAAATGGTCGGCTTTGATAACCCAGTGAGCTGCACTGGGGGACAGTGACAACCTGGTGAGAGTAGGGCTTGAACCCCCAACCTTAGTATCAGTGATCCAGCACCTTTACCACCAGGCCACCACTGCTCGTGATTGGTTTAGTCTACCTAAAATTGAGAGTGAGCATTTCGGTACTGGGTAAGGGTTCACAAAAATATCTATCTATATATATATATATATATATATATATATATATATATCTGTTTATACATACATTCATACATACATCTGAGTCTGAGGCCATGGTTCACCCTCCAGTTCCGGAATAATGTCTTGTCCAAAGTGGAGGAGTTGAAGTATTTTGAGGTCGTGTTCATTAGTAAGGGAAGGATGGCGCAGGAAATGACAGGCAGATTGCTGCAGCCTCTGCGCTAAAGTAGAGCATGTACTGCTCTGTTGTGGTTAAAGAAGGAAGCTCTCAATTTACCAGTTGATCTATTTTCCAACCCTCACCTATGGTCACAATCTTTGGGTAGTGACTGAAAGAATGGATACAAGCGGCTGAAATGAGCTTCCTTTGCAGGGTGGTGGGGATCTCCGCTTCCTTTGCGGGGTAGTGTGGCTCTCCCTTAGAGATATGAAGATAGGAAGCTGAGCTATCCATTTGGAGCTTGGAGTAAGACCACGCTGGATCACTGATCCTAAGGTTGGGGGTTCAAGCCCCACTCTCAACAGGTTGTCACTGTCCCTTCAGTGCAGCTAACTGGTTCATCGAAGGCAGCCATGTCTCTCATTGTCTATGCTGAGAGGCATGTAAAAGAACCATTGCTGACTTTCATCAAGAGTAGGCTGCATAGCCGTCAGCGCGTTTCTGCCCTGCGATGGCATGGCGAGCTGTCCAGGGTGTACTCTGCCCTTGCCCTGAGTTGGCTGAGATGGGCGCCAGCCTCACCGTGAGCCTAATTAGGATTAAGTGGTTTAGAAAATGAATACAGTATATATATATATATATATATATATATATATATATTTTTTTTTTTTATATTTGGTATTTGCTCTACCAAAAAGTATTGAGCACTCTCCTATGGAAGGATCTACTCAGAAAATCCTCTCTCTCTCTCTCTCTCTCTCTCTCTCTCTCTCTATATATATATATATATATATATATATATATATATATATATATATATATATATATATATATATATAAAATTATTTTACACATACAGTCATTTCCTAAGCAAATTAGGGTCATGGAGAGACTAGTGCCCATCTCTGTTTGACGGCAGAGAAGAACACCCTGGAAAGCTCACCAGGGAAAAAAAGCAATCAGAAAAATTACTTAACAAAAAATGTGAAACAAAGCAGTGTTTTATATTTGAAATACTTTAAAGTAGCTAACTTAAAAGTCAATGATAGCATTGCACATTATCTCACCCAGCTTCACTTGCACTTTTTTACTATTATCACATAATCAGTGTGAAACACAGATGAATAAAGATGGGAATTTCTCGACCCAGCGTCCAAACTAAGAATGATAGCACGCTCAAAAGATTGGGCAACCTTGCAGTTCAATGCCTTTTGGACTTTTATGTGAGTTATTGATCCTATTGCATCAATAATGGCTGTTTAGTTGGTTTGGTGTTCTCCCAAAACTGACAGTAAAGCAAACACTTGAGTACTAGGGAAGGGTTTACAGGTATATTGACACACACACACACACACACACACACACACACACACACACACACACACACACACACACACACACACACACACATATAGATACTTCTTCTTTTCCTTTCGGCTTTTCCCTTCAGGGGTCGCCACAGCGAATCATCTGCCTCCATCTCACCCTATCCTTTGCATCTTCTTCTCTTACAACGACCTTCATGTCCTCCTTCACCACATCCATGAATCGTCTCTTTGGTCTTCCTCTAGGCCTTTTACCTGGTAGTTCCAGCCTCAGCATCCTATTACCAATATACTCACTATCCCTCCTCTGTACATGTCCAAACCATCTCAATCTAGCCTCTCTGACTTTGTCTCCAAAACGTCTTACATGTGCTGTCCCTCTGATGTGCTCATTCCTAATCCTATCCGTCCTCGTTACTCCCAAAGAGAACCTCAACATTTTCATCTCTGCTACCTCCAGCTCTGCCTCCTGTCTTTTCCCCAGGGCCACTGTTTCTAAACCATACAACATCGTTGGCCTCAACACCGTCTTGTACACTTTTTCTTTCATTCTTGCCGATACCCTCCTATCACACATCACACCGGACACTTTTTTCCAACCATTCCAACCTGCCTGGACATGCTTCTTCACCTCTTTTCCACACTCTCCATTGCTCTGGATTGTTGAGCCTAAGTACTTAAAATCCTCCACCTTTCTTATCTCTGCTCCCTGTAATCTCACCGTTCCTCTTGGGTCCTTGTCATTCATGCACATGTATTCTGTCTTACTGAGGCTAATCTTCATTCCCCTCCTTTCCAGGGCATACCTCCACCTCTCTAGATTTTCCTGCACTTGTTCTCTGCTCTCACTACAGATCACAAGGTCATCTGCAAACATCATAGTCCATGGGGAATCTTGTCTAACCTCGTCTGTCAGTCTGTCCATCACCATAGCAAACAAGAAGGGGCTGAGAGCTGACCCTTGATGCAGTCCCACCTCCACCTTGAACTCTTCTGTCACACCGACAGCACACCTCACCACTGTCTTACATCTCTCATACATGTCCTGCACCACTCTAACATACTTCTCTGCCACTCCAGACTTCCTCATGCAATACCACAGTTCTTCTCTCGGCACCCTGTCATATGCTTTCTCCAGATCCACAAAGGCACAATGCAGCTCCCTCTGACCTTCTCTGTACTTCTCCATTAACATCCTCAAGGCAAACACTGCATCTGTGGTGCTCTTTCTTGGCATGAAACCAAACTGTTGTTCACAAATGCTGACCTCTGCCCTTAGTCTAGCTTCCACTATTCTTTCCCATAACTTCATCGTATGGCTCATCAACTTTATCCCTCTGTAGTTGCCACAACTCTGCACATCTCCCTTGTTCTTAAAAATGGGCACCAGCACACTTCTCCTCCATTCCTCTGGCATCCTCTCACTCTCTAAGACCTTGTTAAATGTTCTTGTCAGAAAATCTACTGCTACCTCTACTAGACACTTCCATACCTCCACCGGTATGTCATCAGGACCAACTGCCTTTCCATTCTTCATCCTCTTCAATGCCCTCCTCACTTCACCCTTACTAATCTTTGCTACTTCCTGGTCCTCAACAGTCACCTCTTCTACTCTTTTTTCTCTCTCATTTTCCTCATTCATCAGCTCTTCAAAATACTCTTTCCATCTTCCCAGCACACTTCTGTCATCAGTCAATACATTTCCCTCTCTGTCCTTTATCAATCTAACTTGCTGCACGTCCTTCCCATCTCTATTTCTCTGTTGTGCCAACCTGTATAAATCATTTTCTCCCTCCTTACTTTCCAACCAAGCATACAAGTCATCAAACACGCTCTGTTTGGCCTTTGACACTGCTACCTTTGCCTTACGCTGTGTCTCCCTGTACTCCTGTTTACTCTCTTCGGTTTTCTTAATGTCCCACTTCTTCTTAGCTAACCTCTTCCTTTGTACACACTCCTGCACTTCCTCATTCCACCACCAAATCTCCTTATCTACTTTCCTTCCAGATGACACACCAAGTATTCTCCTACCTGTCTCCCTGATCACATTAGCTGTCGTTGTCCAGTCATCTGGAAGCACTTCCTGACCACCCAAAGCCTGTTTCAACTCCTCCTTGAAGACAACCCGACACTCTTCCTTTTTCAACTTCCACCACTTTGTCTTCTGCTCTGCCTTTGCCTTCTTCACCTTCCTCACCATCAGCATCATCCTGCACACCACCATCCTATGCTGTTTGGCAACACTCTCACCCGCTACTACTTTGCAGTCACTGACTTCCTTTAAATTACATCGCCTGCACAAGATGTAGTCTACCTGTGTGCTCCTATCTCCACTTTTATAAGTCACCCTATGCTCCTCTCTCGTCTGGAAGAAAGTATTCACCACAGCCATTTCCATCCTTTTTGCAAAATCTACCAACATCTGTCCTTCTGCGTTCCTGTCCTGGATACCAAACCTACCCATCACTTCCTCGTCCCCTCTGTTTCGTGCACCAACATGTCTATTGAAGTCTGCCCCAATGACCACTCTTTCACCTCTGGGGGTACTCTGCATCACTTCATCTAACTCCCTCCAGAATCTCTCCTTCTCTTCTCGCTCACATCCTGTCTGTGGGGCATAAGCACTAACAACATTGACCATCACACCTTCAATTTCTAACTTGAGACTCATCACTCTGTCTGACACTCTTTTCACTTCTAGAACATTCCTGACAAACTCCTCCTTCAAGATGACTCCGACTCCATTTCTCTTCCCATCCACACCATGATAAAACAGTTTAAACCCTGCTCCTATGCTTCTAGCCTTGTTACCTTTCCACCTGGTCTCCTGAACACACAGTATGTCCACCTTCCTCCTCTGCATCATGTCAGCCAGCTCTCTACCTTTTCCTGTCATAGTTCCAACATTCAAAGTCCCTACTTTCAGACCTAGACTCATGCCTTTCCTCTTCTCTCTGGTAACGGACACGCCTCCCGCCTCTCCTTCTTCGACGTCTTCGACCAACAGTAGTCCAATTTCCATCAGCACCCTGTTGGTTGACGGCACTGATGGCGGTCGTTGTTAACCCGGGCCTCGACCGATCCGGTATGTCATTCTTTCTTGTGATTCGCATAGTTTATTTGGCATTTGTTTTACGCCGGATGCCCTTCCTGACGCAACCCTCTGCATTTATCCGAGCTTGGGACCGGCGTGAGGGAGAGACACTGGTTTGTGCCCCCCCCTCACGGCTGCATTACACACATATATACATACATACATCAAAGTAGTTACCTTATAATTTGATGATAGCATTGCACATTATCTTGACCAGGTTCACAGACAGGTAGTAACCTAAAATGATTCCAACAGTCGTGAAAAAGTCACCATACATTTTGCCTGTTTTTTTTTCTGCTTCTTTGTTTTTCTTTTATTCTGTCATCCAACTCATCCTAAACCACCTAAGTTCAGTTGAATGAAGGGCAAGTCATCTGATAAAGATGCACACATTAAACAATACACATGTATTTTTTCCTCGTAAAATTTTATATACAATAGTGATACTAATAATTATAATGAAATACACTGTCAATCATTTTCAGTTAAATTACATTTTTTTTTGTACAGCACATTTAACACTGGCAACATAGTGGTTAACATGTCCGCCTCACAGTAAAAATGTCCTGGGATTAAGTTCTGGTCTTGGCAAGGGTGTTTTTGTGTGGAGTTCTGCATGTTCTCCTGTGCTTGTGAGTACTACAGTTTCTCCCACCATTCGAAAACATGCACATTGGCTAATTAACTGTCCTAAACTGCCCTGAGGTGTGAATGGTTGTATGTGATGGAGTGTTGACCTGTGGAGGGTGTACTCAGTTTAGAGTTGGTTGAAATAAGAAGCAGCCTATGATTAAGCAGATCACACACACACACAAAAAAAAAAAAAAAAAAAAAAAATACAGTGTGTATATATATATATATATATATATATATATATATATATATATATATATATATATATATATATATATTCTACTATAATCCCCTGAAGAGAGAGGATGGTTTCACCACCCCTCGAAACAGTTCTGTAGTGATAAATGGAGTTCCAATAGAAAGTCTTTGTCCTGTCCTTTTATTTTTGTTATTTGCTCTACCAAAAAGTATTGAGCACTCTCCTATGGAAGGATCTACTCAGAAAATCCTCTCTCTCTCTCTCTCTCTCTCTCTCTCTCTCTCTCTCTCTATATATATATATATATATATATATATATATATATATATTTTTTTTTTATGTGAATGAATTAGTTTGTATGCCCCTTCATGTGTAAATAAATTGTCATGCATTGGCATATTGTTATATATGCATCCTATTAGCAAGAGAAGCCATTCTGGAGTGGTCCATGAATGTATATCATAAGGCTTTTTTCATGAGACTGTTGGTGACTTTTACTGAGCACTCTGTAAACCAAGTGGATACTGTGGCTGGAAGTTTAATGTCGCAACCTTTGTTCTGTGAGTCAACGACCTTACTTGCAAACTGTGAACTATTCCCTGAAATTAGCTCACATGGGATGTTATGTCTTGCAAAATTAGTGCCAGGAATGCAGTGAGTGCACTGTTTTACTGGATACTGACAATCTTGGAGTTTCAAGGTGCCATGACTATGACTTTTAACATTACAGTCAAGAACAGAGTATGTCAGAAATAGCTTTGCTTGCTGGCCGGGTTGGTAATTTCGGCATATTTTACGTGTATCCTTGTTATGGCCATTGCACGTCTTCACATGCTTTATTATATTTTTTCCTCGGGCAAGTTTCCTTCATGTAAGATGTCAGTATCCCAATATTACTGCAAGTCAATGTGAAATGAAGATGGAGATTATAAAGTTATTCCTCTTAATCATACTGTTATCTGCAAAATGTCCATAAATTTGTAGTGGACAGTCACTCTTGAGTTCAGCTCAGCAATTATTATTATTATTGTTATTGTTATTATTATTATTATTTATTTATTTATTTATTTATTTTTTATTGCTTTTTGATTACCTTTGCTTTTTCTGCTTTGCTCTGTGTGTGTCTGAGTCCCAACATTAATCGGATGGTTATTCCATCTCCATCTCAGACTCCAGAAGTCTTCATTATTCGGGGTATTACAAAACAGTCAGCACCTGTAGATCTAAGGGGCATGTTGGATCATCAATGACAAGAAGTTTGCTTAGATAATGTGGCGCGAGACCATTAAGTGCTTAATAGGTTATTTTATATTCAATTCTAAATTTAACTGGGAGCCAGTGCAGTGTAAATAAGATCAGGGTGATATGTGTGTGTCTTCTAGTTCTAGTAAGATCTATTTCTGCTGCATTCTAGACTAACTGGAGCTTGTTTATTCACATAGTCAGACATCTAGACAGTAATGCATTGCAATAATCTAATCTTGATGTAACAAAAGCATAAACAAGTTTTTCTGCATCATGCAGTGACATAATATTTCTTCGTTTAGTAATATTCCAGAGATGAAAGAAAGCGAGCTGAGTAATACTATCAACTTGAGTTTCAAGTGAAAGACCAGTGTAAACACAATCTAAACTTATGACATAATCAAAAACCATATTTCTAGCTGACTGAGATCCGAGTGCAAGTACTTCCGTCTTATCCGAGTTGAACAAAAGAGGAAGTTAGTAAGCATCCACTGTCAAATGTTCTTTTCACATTTCTCAACTTTATTAATTTGATGTCTGTCATCTGGTTTTGCTGAAATATATAGCTGTGTATCATAAGCATAACAATGAAAGTTCCTCATCATTTTCTGTAACCGCTTCATCCTAATTAGGGTCGCGAGGAGGCTGGTGCCCATCCCAGCCAACTCAGGGCGAGGGCAGAGTACACCCTGGACAGCTCGCCAGGCCATCGCAGGGCGGAAACACGCTGACGGCTTTGCAGCCTACTCTTGTCGAAAGTCAGCAATGGTTCTTTTACATGCCTCGCACCATAGACAGTGAGAGACATGGCCCGCCTTTGATAACCCAGTTAGCTGCACTGGGGGTAACAATGAAAGTGAATACCATGATCACAAATGATATGATGATATTATAGGAGCATGTATAGAGAAAAAAGCAATGGGCTTTGGACAGAAACTTGTGGAACACCAAAGTTAACATTAGAACATACACAGAAATCACCATTTATATCTACAAACTGATAACAGTCAGTTAAATAAGATTTAAACCAGGAAAGAGTCATTCCCTTAACTCCAACAACATTTTCTAATCTGTCATGGAGAATCGTGTGATCAATAGTGTCAAAGGCTGCACTAAGGTCAAGTAACAGAAGCAAGGAGACACAGTCATGGTCAGAGACCACCAATAGGTCATTTACCATCTTAATGAGTGCTGTCTCTGTACAATGCTGAGGACTAAATTCTCACTGAAACATTTTGAGAATATTATACCTACCAAGATATAAACACAACTGCTGCACTACATCTTTTCTTAGATGTTAGAGATAAAAGGGAGGTTTGATATTGGAATATAGTTGGACAGCTGATATGGGTTGAGATCAAGTTTGCTTTTAGCATTATGGCTAGCATTCAGCTTGAACTAGTCTGTTGAGTGCAGGATGTTTAGCAGTTCTTCCATCATTCATAATAATTGAACTGTGATGAGTGTACACTAGTTAGTTCTCTAATAGAGAAGATTGTAGCGTTAGACGTGTGCATTCAAACTTCAGAGCGGGCTAGCAAGAAAGAGAGTACAGTACTATTGTTTCTGCAGCAGAAAATTGGAGCAATTGCAGCAGGGGAAATGGGTGATGATTTAACGGCATACTCTTCAAACCAAAGCAAATACTGCAGCTCACCCACAAAAGCACCACTCGTCTCCATTTCAGGTGAAGAACTTGTTTGTTTTCCTAAATGAGACACACTATTGAGAAACCTGAAAGAGCTCTAGTTATAGGAAGCTATATTTAAAGAAATGTGAAATTCAGAGCTAGTACCCATTTCAATCAAGCCTAATGCTTAGAGAATCGGCTTTCGGACCAACAAGTCGCTGGTTTGATTAGCGAATTGGCAGGAAAAATTTGTGGCAGTGGGGAAATGAGCAGCACCTTTCTGTCCTCCACATAAATGGCTGAAGTTCCCACTAGCAAGGCATCTAACCCCCAACTGCTCCCCGGGCTCCCCAATGTGTGTGTGTGCTCACTGTTTGTGTGTGTGTGTGTGTGTGTGTGTGTGTGTGTGTGTGTGTGTGTGTGTGTGTGTGTGTGTGTGTGTTCATTTTGGATGGGTTAAATGCAGAGGAAATAATTCCCCTTACGGGATTAATACAGTATGTATGTCAAAAAATAAAGTTGTTACTTTTATTTTTTGCAAGCAGAGCGCATTGTCTCCAAACAGGACTGTTTCATTAGTGAGTATTCAATGCCAAAAACTGCGAGCAGACTAGCAGGACAACCTGAGCATCTGCCAGCCTCACAGAGTCAACAGTCAAGCTCAAGTCCAATTCTATCAAAACTTTGTCCCTTCCCAGAACTAAACATGTAAAAAAATTTCAGTTTTTTTAGTAACCTTGTCATAAATTTTAATCGTACTGAATGTACTGCTAGCACCTTTGAACTAACGATACGATAGTTAAATACTAGATCACTTAAATCTAAAGTGCTTAATGTTAATGAATTACTTATCAGCAGTTTAGTGTATTGTTTAAAAGAAACGTAGACTAAACACAATGTATATGTAGAATTAAATAAACCTAGTTTTCCCGAATAGATGACTTAAATAGATGTTCACCAAATTCTTATCTCTGAAATACTGTCAGCCTCACTGCAATGGGAAATATGGTTTTCAAATCAGAAGACCAAAAGCAAGACAGTTGATGCTTTAATGGCAATAACACCATTACCCTATGACAATTACAGTATGTACCAGACTTCACTGCTCGTGCTAAATATTAATGATAAAAAAAAATCTTGTTTCTCTCATTACATGTGAAATGTTGGTGACTAAATCAGTTCAGTAACAGTTCTGTACATCAAATTAATAATTAGGATTGATTTATGAAAAGGTTGAATATTGCAGTTAAAATGATAATAATAATAATAATAATAATAATAATGATGGTAATAATAATAATAATAATAATAATAATAATAATAATAATGATGATGATGATGATAATAATAATAATAATAAGGGCCTGATGATGTACGCCTCTGCGTGGTGGGCCTGGATAGGGAATTTTCCCTGAACTAAATGTACATCACCCAGTTAGGGCTGACCCCCCAAAGCTGGCTTACTACTGGGTTATTGAACAAAAAAAAATAAATAAATCTTTCACTTCCGCAGCCCAGTCAGCCTCCCTCCGGTAATCAAACCTGCCAAACTGGAAATGGGACTTGCCCCAGGGGGAGGCAAAGAACCCATCCACGAATTTCCTGGACGAACCATCTAAAATCCACACTACTTGAGTGTGTGAAGGCGACTGGTTGGCTTGAAAATCCAGGTATCAATGGCAAGTCGCTAAAGCAACATTGGGACAATGCCAACCCTTTGTATGCTTACCTGACCCAACAAAATTTGCAAGATCAACTCCAGTGATTAAAGATCTACATGCGCCGTGATGCAGATGATAATTTCCCTGCAAGTGGTCAGGTACCTTCTCAAGAACCCAATGTTCGGATAGAGGCAGACCCTAAATTGCAGATGAACACCCGCGTCCTTCTCTCCCCTCTTCCCAATGAAGTTAGCCCACCTGACAGCAACAATGAAAATTCCCCTGGCTTTCCACTTTCTGATTTGACCAATGATTTTTCTACATCTTCAGTTCATGATGATCATATTTCTGTTTTGTTTAACCGTTACTGTAGAGAAATGTTAGATTTACCGATTGGCAAAAGGAAGCCAGTTAAAATTGCAATAAAATCTTTTCCACAAAATTAAATTGATAAATTAAATGAAATCATTTCTGTAACTCTTGACACGGAGTGTTCCCTGCATGAGATTAATTGTTGCATGTTTGCCGCTATTCGAACTGTAGAGGAATTACATAGTTTCCAAACCTTCCAACAATGGTAAAAGCAAGAAAAGTAAAGAAAACCAGTTTCATCGTAAATTAAAAGAAACAAGGAAAGACATGGCATGGCTGGAGCTTTGCCTTAAATTAAGATCTCATGGCAAGTCAATGTCAAGAAGACAAAAGACAATTGGAGAAATTTAAAGGCAAAATACAAAACAACTAAGGAAAAAATTCTCCTTCAAATACTTGATTCCCTTAAGGCAAAGGTTAAGATTTGGACAGAGAGAAAAAGAAAATGGGAAAAGAAGAATAAATTCATTAGACAAAACAAAATATTTAAAACCAACGAAAAACAATTTTACAGACAACAAAACACACCTACAAGTAATGACGACCAGAGCCCACCCATGCAATCCAGTGAGAGATTTTGGTCACAGTTGTGGTCTATACCCAGCAACTGTAATCTTGAGGAACCATGGGTGGAAGAATACAGCAAAGCCAAGTCAGAAAGCGTTAATTCACCGTTGCTGTATCTCATTATTTCGGACTGCCTGAAGAAAACAATAAAAATGTCCAAATCTAACACAGCTCCAGGACCTGACGGCATTCAAAATCGGTTTTGGAAACTGTTCCCCTGTGTCCAACTACATATGCTCACTTGATTTAATTCTTTGATGTCCCTTCTTGGTTCTGTAAAGGTCAGGTCAGGTAGGTATGAGGGCATGCGCCGGGACGGCACTTCGCTGCGTCCACCAGCCGCCTCCACTCATCCGGCCGTCTCCTGGCGATCGACCAGGCCTGCACAGGGCCCATACCCCCCGGCAGGGCAGCCCTCAGCTGCGACAACCACGTCGCACACAGTCGTCCCCGCGATCGGCTCCAGACCCTAGGATCCCGAACGGACAGGATCTGGTGTGCTGGGTCCGAAGGCGGGAAACGCGCCAAGTGCCCATAGTAGCGCAACTGACGGTCGCGGATCAAGCAGGTTACTCTTACCATCCCCGCATCCCCGAGCACCTTCTGGTTGGTAACAAAGTCCCACCAGCAGTATCTGAAGATGCAGCGAAGGGAGGTCGTAACAAAGGAGTCCAGTTGTCGTCCAAGCTTGGTTCTGTAAAGGTCGCACAAAACTCCTCCCAAAGAAAGGAGACTTGACAGATCCTAAAAATTACTGCCCGATTACCTGCCTGAATACTAATAGTATGTACAAAATCTTTACAGGGTGTTTGACAAATCTCGTGTCATCCTATTGCTCCTCCAATGAAATTATTTACCCGGAGCAAAAGGGAGCCAGAAAGGGATGTTGGGGATGCAAGGATCAGTTATTGGTCCAGAAAATGATACTTGAAGAGGCTAAAACGTTCCACTGCAACCTCTCAATGTGCTGGATTGACTACAAAAAAGCATACGACTCTGTCCCTCATGAATGGATTCTGAAGTCTTTGCAATGTGTTGGCCTACCTGAGCGATTACTCCATTTACTCAAGTCTTTAATGAGTTGCTGGTCAACTCAGCTTGAGATGTCCTCACAAGGTCAGGTTAAGACGTCAGAACCTATTTCAATTAAGAGAGGAATCTTCCAGGGGGATTCTTTTAGTCCTCTGCTTTTTTGTTTGTCACTTAATCCCTTGAGTTTTTTGCTCAATAGGGAGGAAGGTTATCATCCAGAACCTCCACAGCACAGATCCCCAACACCTCTTACTCATCTCCTTTACATCTATAACATTGAGCAGAATCCCCAGATAAAAGACAAACTTTGGGCCAAGTACAAATCTTGTCTAAAAAAGATCTGGAGTTTGGAGCTAAATGCTAGAAACAAGGTCAAAGCCACAAATACTTACGCAGTGCCTGTCCTTTCTTACTCTTTTGGTCTTGTTGATTGGACAAAGGACGACATAATGGGTCTTGATCACCTTACAAGAGGGATCATGTCTGACAACCGAGCTCACCACCCTCGTTCCTCTATCACCGTTTATATTTATCAATCAATTCCGGGGGATGAGCTTTGATTAATGTGGAGGCACTTCATGATGGTATTTTATTGTGTACTTTTGTACATATTTATTTATCTGATGATCCTCTAGTGAAGCATATCCAGACTCACGATGAAAGTAAGGACTTCCATAGTTATCTTAAATGCGCCAAGGCTGCTGGACAGAATCTCAACGTCAATGTTGATTTTGTCGATGGCGAAGTACTGCTGGACGGGACATCTATGTGTGTCAACCAGGTGAAGTCTTTCATAAAATCTGCTCAGAGTCGTCAATTCAAGGAAAAACTGGAAAACCACTACATCGTGTTTACGTGCAGTGTGTTGGGCAGAACAGTAATCTTTCAGACTCCTTTGCCTGGATGAAGTCGGCTGGTCTGAAAAGTGAAACTGAGGACTTTCTTTTTGCTGTTCAGGACCAGTCACTTCCAACACGCAATCGTCAACGTAATATTTTCAGGGAAAATGTAAATCCCAAATGTCGTTTGTATAGTGAATTTAGTGAAACTGTCCAACACCTTGTCAGTGGTTGTCCTGTTTTGGCACAAATGTCTTATCTGAAAAGACATGATGGCATGGCACGTTCCTTTTATTATTGTCTCCGTCATACGAGTGGTTTTGACTCAGAGGTCCCTCCATGGTACGACCCTGATCATGTCCAAGGTGTCATGGAAAATGATAATTTCAAGCTTCTTTGGAATCAGCCCATATACAGTCTGAGGAGAATTGAACCAACAAACCTGATCTTGTCCTTTTTGATAAATCCAATGGAATTATTAATATCATTTAATTTTATGTCCCTTTTGACAGCAATGTGATCGACAAGATTCAGGAGAAGCATGCAAAATATGCGGACCTCGCCTTTGAAATGTCTCGCTTGTATCCAAAGTACAAAGTCGTCCGACTCCCCATTGTTCTCGGCGCCCTCGGTTTGGTACCTCCTGATCTATTAACACAGATCAAGAGTGTGCCTGGGTTTGCTACCGGGAGCACAGCCATTCTGACAGTCTGGGCAATGCAGAAGGCTGGAGTTGGGGAGTCTCCATATTCTCCGGAAAGTTCTTGGTGGGTTTGACTCGGCAGTGCTTCCTGGGAGAAGTCCCATTCGCTGTCTGGGCTGCATGTGGACAGGGTGAGGGCCCTGAGCTGATGATGAGCCTAACCAGCCTGACTGTGCCAGGGTCACCCGATCCCTCTCTACTGCATATAAATCTTTACTGTAAATAATAATAATAATAATAATAATAATAATAATAATCACAATACATTAATTTAAAGTCATCTTTCTTGGCACTCAAAGCCACCATACAAACAAAAACAATAAAAGCATAGAGAATATACAATAATAAGATATAAGACAAATAAAATCAGTTGGGCTATTTAAATTAGGTAGAATAAGCAATTTGATTCCGGATATAAAGTGGGGAAAAGATGTCGTGTTCCTGAGGTCAGGTGGTAATTAATTCCAAAGCCAGAGAGCAGAGCGGCTGAATGCTCTCCTCCCCGTGTTAATGAGACGGGCAGAGGGGACAGACAGGTGAATAGAGGAGGAAGATCTGATGGAGCGAGAAGCACTGGGAGTGAAGGAATTCAGACAGATATGGAAGGGAAAGGTTATGAGTGGGTTTAAAGGTTGGGAGGAGGATTTTAAACTGGACATGGCACTTAACTGGGAGCCAGTGAAGCTACTGGAGAACAGGAGTGATGTGGTGGATGGAGGGATTCTAGTGATGATACAGGCACATATAATACCGAATATAAATGAAGCAAACTGTTTGTTAATATATAATTATTTTATTGTGACAATGCCTTTTAGTCTTCAGCTGACATAAGTTGCATTTGAGAGAAATGGAGGGAATAGGTCTTTGTGGTAGACTGGAGCATAAATGGTTGGACCTACGAGCCCACAATTACTTTTAATTTGCTGTCAGATTTTTAAGCTAGTCAGAATTATTCGATTATGGGCCTTTGGGTTTGCAGTTAATACGAGTTTTGCAAAAAGGAGGGCTGGAAGTACACTGCGAGAGATATTTCCTTTTGGTTTTATCCCTTTATCAGGGGTCGCCAAGCATATAAAATATATCCACCCCTCTTTCTTGCTTTGTATAGGCCAGTTTTTGATATTCTATGAGTTTTCAGATACCAAATAAAGGGCATGATTATAGAATCTAAAGTTTTAAAGAACAATTTAGTCAGGAAAATGGGGAGATTCTGGAATAACTGTAGGAATCTTGGCAGAGTGCCCACCTTGATAGCATAATGTGATGTTTATTTAGGCAGGACAATGTCTCATTAAGCTACAATAGTGGCTTCACATATAGCATGAACTACAACATTATGGCCTGCTGTCAGCCCAGATCTAAATCCTGCTGAAAATATACGGTGTGTCACAAAGAGAACAATCAGTCAGTGATGACAACAGACTACTGATGAGCTCAAGTCTTGTGTCAAGCAAGAATGGGGAAAAAGTCTGATTGCAAAACTGCATGTTCATTTCCCAAACAAGTAAAAAGTGATAATGAAAGGAAAGCTGATGAAACACACTCGTAAATGTGTCTCTATAGCAACTTTTGCTGAGTTTGTGTTTACAAAATATAATGAAATGTAGTGGTTCGCACTTCTGCTGCACACAGCAGTAAGTTGCTATTCCCAGCAAGGGCATTACTGTGGAGTTTGCTTGTTCTCACCATGCTTTTATGGGTTTCCTTTAGATTTTCTATTTTCCTCTCACAGTTAAAGCACATAGTCCATGAATGCAAACAGTTGTGTGTCTGTGTTTTCCGTGTACCCACTTTTGCCTGAAGCCAGCTGGGATGGGCTCCAGCCTCCCCATAACTCTATTACAGGATAAAGCAGTTTGAAACATGAAATATTACTACTACTACTACTACTACTGCAACTACTACTACTACTACTACTACTACTACTACTGCAACTACTACTGCAACTACTACTACTACTACTACTGCAACTACTACTACTACTACTACTACTACTGCAACTACTACTACTACTACTACTACTGCAACTACTACTACTACTATTACTACTGCAACTACTACTACTACTACTACTACTGCTGCAACTACTACTGCAACTACTACTGCAACTGCTACTACTACTACTACTACTGCAACTACTACTACTACTACTACTACTACCACGCAACCACCACCGCAACCACCACCACCACCACCACCGCAACCACCACTACCACTACTACTACCGCAACTACCATCGCAATCACTACACCGCAACCACTACCACCACTACCACCACTACCGCAACCAATAATCACCACCACCACCGCAACCACTACCGCGCAACCGCCACCACCACTACCACTACTGATTACTACCACCACCACCGCAACCACCACTACCACGACCGCCGCAACCACCAATACCACTACTACTACCACTACTACAGTTACAATACCACTACCGCAACCACTACCACCACCACTGTTACTACTGCAACTACTACTACTACTACTGCTACTACTGCTGCAACTACTACTACTACTGCAACTACTACAGTTACTACTACTACTACTACTACTACTACTACTGTTACTACTACTACTACTACAGTTACTACTACTACTACTGTTACTACTACTACTACTACTGCAACTACTACAGTTACTACTACTACTACTACTACTACTACTGTTACTACTACTACTACTACAGTTACTACTACTACTACTGTTACTACTACTACTACTACTACCAATACCACCGTTACCACCACTACCACCACTACCGCAACCACTTCACTACCACTACCACCACCGCAACCACTACTACCACCACCACTACAGCCACTACTCACCACCACCACTACTACCACGACCGCTCTACTCGTTACCACTACTACAGTTACCATACTACTACCACTGTTACCACTAATACCACCGCAACTACCACAGTTACCACTACCACCACTTACCACCACTGCTCACTACTACCACCACTAACCACAGTTACCACCACTCACCACCGTACTACCACCACTACCACTACTACCACCACAGTTACCACTCACCACTACCACCGTTACCACCACCACTACCACCGCAACCACCACCACCACTACCACTACCACCACTACTACCACAGTCACTAATTTTACCACCACCACTGTTAAGTCACCACTACCACCACTGCAACTACTACCAATACTACTACCGCAACTACCACCGCAACCACTAACGCAAACCACTAACTACCACTACCATCACTACCACTACTACTGCACCACTTACCACCGCAACTGCTACCAATACTACCATCACCGCAACTACTACTACTACTACTGCAACTACTACTACTACGACTGCTGCAACTACTACTACTACTACTACTACTACAGTTACTACTACTACTACTGCAACTACTACTACTACTACTGTTACTACTGCAACTACTACTACTATTACTGCTACTACTGCTGCAACTACTACTACTACTGCAACTACTACAGTTACTACTACTACTACTACTACTACTGCAACTACTACTACTACTACCACAGAAAGCCACCACTACTACCACTGTTACCACTACTACTACTACTGCAAACTACACCACAGTTACCACTACCAATACTACCACTACCACCGTTACCACCACCACTACCACAGCCACCACCACTACTACCGTGCCACTACCACTACTACCACTACCAATACCACAGTTACCAATACCTACTACCACTGTTACCACCACTACCACTATCACAACCACTACTACTACTACCACCACTACCGCAACCACTACCATTACTACCACAGCCACCACTACTACTACCACTACCACTACCACTACCACCTGTTACTACTACCACAGTTACCACTACCACCACCGTTACTACCACCACTACTACTACTGCAACCACCACAGTTACCACCTCATCCACTACCACTACCACTGTTACTACCACTACCAATACAGTCACCACTTCACTACCGTTACCAATTACTACCACCACTACCGCAACCACCACTACCACTACCACCACCGCAACTACCACCACCACCACAGTTAGCCACTACCACTACCACCACCACGACCACCGTCGTTACTACCACCACAGTTACCACTACCAATACTACCACCGCTGCAACTCACCACTACTACCACAGTTACTACTACTACCGCAACCACTACCACTACTACTACCGTTACCAATACTACTACTCACCGTTACTACCACTATTAGTTACCACTACCACTACCACCACCGCAACCACCACTAACACCACTACCAATTACATCGCTACCACCGCCGCAACCATCACTACCACCGCAACCACCACAGTCAATACCACTACTACCACCACCGCAAACCACCACAGTTACTACTACACCACCACCACCACTACCGCGCCACTTCACTACTACTACCACCACAGTTACTACTTACTACCACCAATACTACTACCACTACTACTGAATTACCACCATCAATACCACCACCACCACTACCACTGCCGCAACCATCACCACTACTACCACAGCCACCACTACTACTACTGCAACCACTACCACCAATACCACCACTACCACAGTTACTACCACCACCACCGCAACCACCACTACCACTACCACTACCGTTACCACTACCACCACCGTTACTACCACAGTCCCACTACCACTACCACAACCACTACCACCACCACCACCATTACCGCTACCACTGCCGCAACCACTACCACCACTACCACTACTATTACCGCTACCACTGCCGCAACCACCACCACTACCACCGCAACCACTACAGCCACTACCACCATCACTACCACCTAACTACTGCAACCACTACAGTTACTACTACTACCACTACCACCACTGTTACTACCATCACTACAGTCAATACCACTACTACCACTACTGTTACTACTACTACTACTGTTACTACTACTACTACCACTACTGCAACTACTACTACCACTAATACAGTTACTACCACTACCACTGCAACCACTACCACTACTACTACCGCTGCAAACTACCACTACCACTACCGACTACCACTACCACAGTTACCACTACCACCACCGCAACCACCACTACCACCACTACCAACACTGTTACCACCTACCACTACCACTGTTACCACTACAGTTACCACCACAGCTACTACTACTACCACTACCACCTACCACCGCAACCACCACTACTACCACCACTATTACTGCTACCACCGCTGCAACTACTACTACTACCGCAAACTACTACAGTTACCCACTACTTACCACCACCACCACTACCACTGTTACCACCACTACTACTACCACTACCACAGTTACTACTACCACCACCACTACCGCAACTACCACTACTACTACCACCGTCACTGTTACCACAGTTACTACCACTATCACCACTACTACAGTTACCACCACCAATACACTAATACCACCGCAACTAC
Source organism: Plotosus lineatus (assembly GCA_024760905.1). Classification (NCBI taxonomy): domain Eukaryota; kingdom Metazoa; phylum Chordata; class Actinopteri; order Siluriformes; family Plotosidae; genus Plotosus; species Plotosus lineatus. The sequence goes on along the minus strand of CM045740.1, from coordinate 35,488,244 downwards.
TACTACTACTACTACTACTACTACTACAGTTACTACTACTACTACTACTACTACGGCTACTACAACTACTACTACTGCAAGTACTACTACTACTACTACTACTACTACTACTACCACCACTACTACAACTACTACTACTACTACTATTACTGCTACTACTGCTAATACTGCTGCTACTACTACTACTACTACCACTACCACAACTACTACTACTACTACTACTACTACTACTACTAATAATAATAATACATTGGATGGTCAGTAAATATTTGCATTACGTATGTTAAATTAGATGAGATAAAAAGTTTAATGAAAGCAATATATAATAGATTTTTTTTTAAAAATCTGAACAAAATGGGAAAAAGAATTTTATTGGTTCCTGATATACATTGGTAGTATTTTAAAACATGAGTAACAAAATAAACAATAATTTCTTAATTGTATTATGTGCTTTCTGAGACAGCCTTGAGATTTATTATAGTCTTGAATTAACTAAAATGAGAAATCAACAGAATAACAAAACAACAAGAACAACAAGAACAACAAGAACAACAAATAAAAACTAATTTAACTTTTAATTATATGTAAATATTTTGTGATTGTGTTTGTGTGTGTGTGTGTGTGTGTTAAAAGTGTATAGTTTTTTTTTAATTTTGTCCAACTCAGTGTGCAAAATATAAATTACTGATATGATATGAATCCTATTGAGCTTTAAATTTTTTATTTTATTTGAAAAGCAAGTTCTCAGAGCGCAAGAGGTCAGATTTATTGCTGCTGTTTTGACAGCCAGGATATTTTATTCTTACAGCGAACCAATATATAATGTATTAACTTCGTTATTCACACAGATCTTTACACTTAATTATGGATGAAAAAATGTTTTGATCTCAAAATATTTTTCAGCTGGCCTATCTCAGCCAAACTATGAGCAAAGGTGGGGTACTGGTTAGTCTATTGCAGGGACAACACACATACAACTTTACACTCACACCAACACCTCAGAGCAATTTTGACATGAAAATAAGCCGAATGTGAATGTACATCTTTGAACTGTGGAAGGAAACCAGAGAGTGGAGAGTAAACCCACACAAGCACAGGGAGAACATGCAAACTCTGCAAAGAAATGTTCTTGCTGAGCCAAGGACCCAAACCCAGGACCTTCTTATTGCGAGACAGACACATTCCATAACACACACTTCAAGCCATTAAAATACAATAACATACTTCATTCATGCACTTTCTCATGTTCTCATGACATTCGAAAAAATATGTGTGCAGTGAAAGAGGAAAGCATTAATTATCATTAGGCAATCGTACTAAAGGCAGCATGTAAATATTTTATCCAGTACCCCAAGTAAATTATTAACTCTTATTCCAATACTACTTGTATTAAAGACTCCTCTGACACAAATAGACACCAGTTTACCAGTTCTGACTGTAGTCTCACAATGAGGACGATAATATTCACCACTTTGATAATCCATTGCTTTCTGCAGCTACCTGCTGAAACAAAAACGGGAAATTTCGGGTATGTATGCCTTCTCATATACAATCTGATAGAAAATGTGCATGCTATAATACGAAGAAAGAGTGGGAAGGTATGATATAACAATTAACTAACAAGGTAGTGTGTTTCCTGGATTTCTCAGATCTTAGACAAACAATTGATAATGAAGATTCCAGATTCAATATTCAAGGCTCTTTATTGTTATTATGTTCACATATAATTAATTTTTTTATGAGACTCTCAGCTTTTAAAAGGTACAACCAACAGGACAATAAATCACAATTAACACTGTCAAGAGCAGAATATACATATAAGCAATTATATACACAAACTTTTAAGTAAAAATATAATCTAGAAATCTAAACTCTAAACACCTTTGAATAAAAATTGAACACTGGGATATACAGTATGTTAATTGGAGGTACAGTACTGTGAAATGTAATAATAAAAAATATTAGAAGCAAAGTTGATAGACTACAAAGGAGATGTAAATATAAATAAGGTAAAGTGTGTCAGTGCAAGCCTGTTATAGTGATTGTGGATTTAATGTCCTTTTACAATGAACTGATGTCTGTGTGAAAGTCAACGGGTATGGGGTCAAGGGATGGATGAGTGAGTACGGTATATGTATGTTTGTAGGAAGGTTGTCTTTATGTGTGTGTGTATTAGGATGCCACAGACTATAATGGCAAAAAAAAAAAAAAAAAATATATATATATATATATTTTTCAGGTCCGACCCCCTAGTTTTGTTAATTTTCTGAACTCTCGTAACTACACAGAGTTTCATAGTTAATTATGCATATTTACTGGTAGATCAATTGGCTGGAATATTTTCATAGGATAACTACTGTACATGTATTGAGCGGTCGGTCATTGCCTGTGTGTTAACACTATATTATATACTGAAATATAATCTTATTTAATTGAACCATTTCTTTATATTACATAACTGATTGTGTGCTTTGTTTTATTGAAGTTAATATTCTTGCTTAGATCCGTTTTGTCGCTAGTCATTAAAAAAAAAACAACTGTGACAGTGTAAACACATCACTGTTTAATATAGTATTTATTCATTAGACATATAGAATACCACTGATTGAGTGATAATAGGGAATAGGGTAAGTGACTAAGTGATATTATTTAACTTACGGTATATACAGTACTTATATTGTCCTATTTAGATAACAGAATAACAGTTGTTATCTGGCCAATTAATAAAAAATACGTAAAAGCTAGTATCTGATTACAGTATTGCAGTGAACTATAGTGACTTATATATATATATATATATATATATATATATATATATATATATGAAAAAGTATCTGAACCTTTTGGAATTTCTCACATTTCTGCATAAAATCACCATCAAATGTGATCTGATCCTTGTCAAAACCACACAGATGAAAAAACAGTGTCTGCTTTAACTAAAACCACCCAAATATTTATAGGTTTTCATATTTTAATGAGGATAGCATGCAAACAATGACAGAAGGGGGAGGAATAAGTAACTGAACCATCACATTTAATATTTTGTGGCCCCCTTTTGGCAGCAATAACTTCAACCAGATGCTTCCTGTAGCTGCCGATCAACCTGGCACATCGATCAGGACTAATCTTGGCCCATTCTTCTTTACAAAACTGCTGTAGTTCAGTCAGATTCCTGGGATGTCTGGTATGAATCGCTGTCTTGAGATCATGCCACAGCATCTCAATGGGGTTCAAGTCTGGACTTTGACTTGGCCACTCCAGAACGTCTATTTTGTTCTTCTGAAACCATTCTGAAGTTGATTTACTTCTCTGCTTTGGATCATTGTTTTGTTGCAGTATCCATCCTCTTTTTTGCTTCAACTGTCTGACAGACGGCCTCAGGTTTTCCTGCAAAACATCCTTTTGAATTCATTTTTCAATTAATGATTGCAAGTTGTCCAGGCCCCGAGGCAGCAAAACAGCCCCAAATCATGATGCACCCTCCACCATGCTTCACGGTGGGGATGAGGTGTTGATGTTGGTGAGCTGTTCCATTTTTCCTCCACACATGACGTTGTGTGTTCCTCCCAAACAATTCAACTTTGTTTCATCAGTCCACAAAATATTTTGCCAAAACTTCTGTGGAGTGTCCAAGTGCCTTTTTGCGAACATTAAACGAGCAACAATGTTTTTTTTAGACAGCAGTGACTTCCTCCTTGGAGTCCTCCCATGAACACCATTCTTGGCCATTTTTTTACATATAGTTGATGTGTGCACATAAATATTGGACTGTGCCACTGATTTCTGTAAGTCTTTAGCAGACACTCTAGGATTTTTTTTAACCTCTGAGTATTCTGAGCTAAACTCTTGGCGTCATCTTTGGTGGACGGCCACTCCTTGGGAGAGAAGCAACAGTGCCAAACTCTCTCCATTTGTAGACAACTTCTCTGACTGTCGATTGATGAACATCCAGACTTTTAGAGATGGTTTTGTATGCTTTCCCAGCTTTATACAAATCAACAATTCTTGATCGCAGGTCTTCAGACAGCTCTTTTGAGCGAGCCATGGTGCACATCAGACAATGCTTCTCATCAATACAATTCTTACCAGGTGTATGTTTTATAGTGGGCAGGGCAGCTTTATACCACTCATCAGTGATTGGGCACACACCTGACTTAAATTGTTTGGGAAAAATTGGTTTCAATTGCTCTTTAAGTCTCCTTAGGTAGAGGGTTCAGTTACTTATTCCTCCCCCTTCTGTCATTGTTTGCTTGCTATCCTCATTAAAATATGAAAACTTATAAACACAAAAAAAGCACCAATAATAACCTCATAAAATTGCAATATTATTTAGGAATATAGCCACATTTTACTCACCAAAAATCCTTTTTATTTGTACTCAAAATCCATCCTCCTTTCTTTCCTCAAGAATACTTCAATTACTCTGAACGTACAGATTATCCGTGCATTTCAGTTCCATCAAGAAGTCCTTTTCTATCGCCATCGAAGCTAATGCTGAAAGTTGAGCCTGCCCTGTTGTATTTCTGGCATAAGTTTTTATTCGATTTAAGGCTGAAAATGTCCATTTGACAGAAGCAGTGGACACGGGGATGGTCACCGCCAAACACCATGTCGATCTGTGGCAAATAATAAGCAATCCCAGCAATACAATTTGCAGTGTTCCTCGGAGCCTGTGAGCCAGGGGTACCGCTCGTAGTTAGTGGACTGAAAGGGGCGGACAAATTCTTTTCCCGGTTGTGACAGGCTTGCTAGCTTCAGAGTTGCCCGACCTTTCTTAACGATGTCCAGCTTTTCTTGAAAAGTCCATCAAAAAAAGGCTTTGACAGTAAATCTGCAACCAAGTCCATTTCCTCTCCTTCTTCAGCCATTGTGGGTTGACAAAACCGCTATTAAATCAGTATAACAATATATTTGCTTGTGCAACTCGTGACAGATGCAGCTTGCTAGCTCTGGCTAGTACACTCTCTCACTATCCAATCATAGGGTGTGAAAACGCTCACGTTTCCGTATGCCTGTTAAAAGGCCTTGGTGTCGCCAACTCTAAATCTGATTGGTTAAACCAACAGTTTTTCTGAAACTTATTTTATGCTACAGGGCCCGCAGAACTGATTATGAAGGCCTCAAGGTAGATTTCTGGCCCTGGCAACAAATAATGGCTGAAATGTGATTGGTTAAATGCTTAAATATGAAAACACACATCTGGAAGCAGCGCAACCAGGGGAAAAGCAATGAAAGGAAGCTGACAGACAATTTGGAATTATTTAATAAGTATTCATGGACAAAATATAATTAACATCTGTGTAACATCTGTAATTCAGATATGTTTTAGGCCAGCAGAGAAGGCCTTGCAGGCACTGATGGCCCACCACTGGTTTAATCATATTTAATACTTATATTTATGATATATCTTTCAATATATTTTATTCCATTTCTATTTCTATTTGTTCTTCAATTTCATTTCACTTTCACTTTCGACCTCGCCCTGTTCGTATCTCCGGACGGTTTTGATTGGAGATTATGTATTTTTTTTTGCATAATTCACCTTGTTTTTGTGGCATTTTCCTTAACTATTTCCCCTATTCTTCCTTAATTTCCGTATTTTTTAATTCGATGAATATTTATTATTTTTATTATTTAAAAAAAAAACTCGATGCACTGAAGCCGCATTAATTGTATGTGTGTGCATATATATATGTATATATATGTGCATATATATATATATGTATATATTTATATGTATATATGTATATATATATATATATATATATATATATATATATATATATATATATATAGAGAGAGAGAGAGAGAGAGAGAGAGAGAGAGAGAGTGCTGTGCCAAAGTTTACCCCTTGACTGATTTTTTACTTTTTTGCACCTTTGTCACACTAACCTTTTCAGATCATCAAACAAATTTAAACATTAAACATTACACAAAGATAACTTAAGTATTCAAAAAAAATGCAGGTTTCCTGTTGTGATTAGATTGTTGTAGATGTTAAGAGAAAAATCCTATCCAAACCTGATTGCGGCCAGAAATTTCCAATCAGGAGATCATAAAAACCTGTCTGACAAGGTGAGGTAGGCCATACTGAACACACATCATCATGCCATGATCCAGTGAGCTTCAAGAGCAAACAAAAAAGAAGAGTATAGAGGTGTCTCAGTCTGGGAAAGGATACAAAGTCATTGGTAAATCTTTGGGACTCCAGCAGACCACTGTCAGAGCCATTATCCATAAATGGAGAAGGCATGACACAGTGATGACCCTTCCCACGAGTGGGCGACCTACCAAAATTACTCCAAGAGCATGACGCAGATTAATCGAAGAAGTCACAAAGGATTGAAAAACCACTTCTAAACAACTACAAGCCTCACTTGCCTCACTTAATGTCTTGTCACGATTGATGGAACCATGAATTCTGCTAGCTATGAAGAAATCCTGGCGAAGAATGTCCATCAGTTCGAGACCTCAAGCTAAAGCCCACCTGGGTTTTGCAGCAAGACAGTGATCTGAAGCACACAAGCAAGTCCACTTCTGAATGGTTAAAAAAGAACAAAATTAGGGTTTTGGAGTGGCCTAGTCAATGTCCCGACCTAAACCCTATTGAGATGCTGTGGCATGACCTTATAAAGGTTGTCCATGCCCGAAAACCATCCAATCTGGTTGATCTTAAACAATTCTGCAGAGAAAAGTGGCCGACTGTATTTGAAATGCTTTTAAGTGTTTGTTTTCGTTTTAAGGTTCCCACGAAAAGCTAGGGCTTTGGGAGATCCTCCACCTATTGACTGTAATATGACTGCATGGACTGACTGGGCGGAATGTGACCCTTGTACTAAAACAATGGTGAGGTAACACACACACACACACACACACACACACACACACACACACACACACACACACAAACACACACAAACACACACAAACACACACACAAACACACCCCAGGAATGTGAATCTCATATTGAATGAAACATATATCATCCTGATGGTAATGCCTGAAAGAGGACATGAGTGGGATGAGGTGATAAATGAGTTTACAAATGTAAATTTTGTGTTTGTTTTTCCATGTGTTTTAGCATCGTTCCAGGGGTATTATATCATTTGGGCAGTTTGGAGGTCAAAGATGTATAGCACCCATTGGAGATAAAAGGCTCTGCACACCAAAAACTCAGTGTTTACAAGATCCACCACCTGTCTGCCCCAGTACTGACTTCGTCTGTACATCAGGTTATTATTAGCAAGAACACAATTGTCACTGATCATAGTCTGCTTTGATCATAGAAAAAAATATGTGTATGGGATCTAAATAAGAGTTAGCTAGGCTCAACCCTCCCTGCAAATCTAGTAGAACAAACCAGTTCTGAAAATGAATCAATTAATAAGGTCTGCAGGTATTTAGTAAGTAAGACATATTAAGGGTGTGAGTGCTGGCCCTGCGATGGCCTGGCAAGCTGTCCAGTTTGTAGCCTGTCCTTGCCCAGGGTCAGCTGAGATGGGCGCCAGTCTCTCCGGGACCCTAATTAGGATTAAGCGGTTCAGAAAATAAATGAATGCATGACATATTAAGCTATTTAGTTAGTACATTTAGAAAGTTCTACATATTTGCTTGTAGTTGTGCATAAAAGGACACTTTTACAGTAGTGATGTCTTCCTTATTTAATCAAATAAACAAACAACAAAAAAGCCTGTGAACAGATAAATCTAAGATACACATTTGCTCAGTGCGAGAAGGTGGGAGGCACTTTGCGTGCAGGAAATATGCAGATTTTTTCTTTTAAAAACAAAAATGGCTCAAAAGACTTGAGATGGAAAGCCCACTGGATGCCAGTTTCATCTGAAAGCCCTGTATATAATAAATAAATAAATAAATAAATAAAATAATAGGAAAGTAGAAATGAGTGATGTATGAACATCTAAAAAAAATAAAATAAAATTTAGTACAACAATTAATCAGTGAAATGAAAGGCAGGAAACCAGGAAACCCACTTTCTAATCATGACACAAATAACAATGCACCATAACCTATGCTGGATTTAAGCTAATCTCTAGATCTCGGTAACTTGCAGTAGTTATCCTAAACTTGTTGAAAGAAAGCTGATAAGGAAAAAACCTAACCATACAGCACTACTTGACTCGACTAACCTGTTAAAAACTATGGTAAGGTTCCAAAGCAATGTGAAGATTTTGATCATGTTGTTTGAATATAACGTGACAGTGAGTAAGTTTTAACGTTTCAATGCCTTACCAGTAGATCAAGTCCAAAACCAACCTTAAAACATGTCAAAAGGACAGTCATGTGTTTCGTTCTTTGCATCTGGAAACTTCCGGTATCAGCAACTGGAACTAGGAATAGTGGTTATAACATGCATGCACCAACAAACATTTCACAACAGGATAGGAGTAGATTTGATTTAGTTTGTTTTTTAAGCAATAACATTATAATTTTTCATCCATGCTAAGTCCATAAGTTATAAAGCAATAAAATGGATAAATAAAACATATGGAACAGTTGTTTAAGATTTACATTATCATTCTGATAAAACATACTGGAGTATATTTTACTACACTAATTTCAATTATAAAAATTTTTTTGCTTATCTCATCATATTTCTTTGTACCGCATCACATTCATGGCCTGTGAGGGCATGGATGATGTACTATTATGAACAATAAACTTGGAATTATGTGGATATCTGGTAGCTTATAATGCTGGAAGAGCTTGCAGACATTGTGACAGTCAACTCATTCATTCATTCATTTTCTGAACCACTTAATTCTAATTAGGGTCACAGGGAGGCTGGCCCTATCTCAGCTGACTCTGGGTAAGGACGTGGCAGTCAACTGTCATTTTAAATTAACCTAATGAGGATAGGGTAGTAGAAAATAATAATTTGGCTGACATGATATACAAATTACCATATTCGACGTGATAAGTGCCCAGGGCGCTTAAAAAATTGGCGTGGGTGGGCGCTTATTAAAATGATTACCAGCGGAGTTGAACGGTAAGTGCTTATTACCATTGATTTGGAAAACATGAATAATAACAGAACAATAAAAGAGTTTTACTGGTATTTGTGTTATTCATTTTGTAGTATCACCCAAATTACTTACATGAAAGCTGAAAATAAACAGAAAACAGCATTAAAAAAATAGACCGTTTAATTTTTCCTCCTGTGCTGTTCCTTTACTCCCCCCCCCATGTAAAATCGAGCCAATCAACACAAAAGTCAAATTTAGCACATGGCAGTTGAAAAGCACAAATTTATGAAGTTACTGAGCCAAGAATCATATCTGACTCATTGCTTCATTTATTCAGAGCATCCCATAGTTTTGCTGTAACAGTTTCTAATGGTTCATTTTGTTGGACATTTACCAAGAGAACACAGCAAAATATTTTCTTGTTTTTTAAATCAAGGCGGAACGATCAAGTGTGTTGTTACTGATGAACATTATAGACATTCCCTAGTGGTGGCGGTCTTGAAATACTATGTAAACGCACTTTTACAGGCAGTGAATGCCTCATTTTATAATTACAGAGATTGATTGAATAAAATTGGTAAGTTTGATCTACCATTTTGCTCTCAGTACACATGGGCAGTTTTTCGATGTAAGATTTACCCCCCCCCCCCCAAAAAAAAACTGGGGGGGTGGGGTCGCACTTATTGGAGAAGGGCACTTATTACGTCGTATACGGTATAAATATTCAGTTCTCTGGAGATTTGGCATCAATGAATGATTTGCAGCCATATTGAATTTGTTTAATTCCAATATAGTTACATATTTCAATCCAAAAAAGTGACTCAAGAATTAACTCCAACGTACTTTTTTAATACAACGGGCAATGAAGCGTCAAATTGTAGATTGTTTGAAAAATGTAAAATGCAATGTGGGATGTTTAAATTTTTTTGTTGATTTTTTGCCAAACATTGGGCTCTTTGGATCTTTCTGGTGCTTGAAGAACTCACATTATTTTAGATTGTTGCTATAATTAGACAAAGGAAGCAAAGGTGATGATCTGGGGCCGCTTGTTCAAAGCATGGTTATTTTTTTAACAACTGGTTAAGTAGAATTAACCGACCGTTAAATTTAACGTTGCTGTTATCTTGTTGTTCAAAATTCGGTTAACTTTAACAGAGTGCTAACTTGATGTTAAAGTTAACACACCTAAGGACCGCCGTTAAATTTTTAACAGTGTGGTTAACTTTCAAGATGGCGTTCATGGCTAACGCTATATTTATGATGCTGCATCAGCGGGGGTGGATTCTTATAAATATTATTCATATTATAGTTCAACCAAAACCATTCTCAAATATATTTCAAACTACATCTGCAAGTACATGTGCTAAATACATTTACAAATTGAGTTAAAGTTATTTATCTATTCAAAGGCACAAACAAATATACATATTTACAGCACAAATACATATTATTTTTTATGTTTTTTATTATTTTTATTTATTACATATTTTTATATGTTATTAAAATATATTTTATAAAAGTACTGACCAATAGGCTGTAGATCCAGGCTGGATGGCTTATGATTATTTTAGCCATTCATTCTCTGTGCATCAATGTTTGTGTTCTAACACGTGCAGGAACCGGACACGGTACTAAGAAACTGTGCTTTATTCTCACACACGCACTTTGTTTGATTGACAGTGTTCAGCTATTATTGCCTACTGATAATATTATGTTTGTTGATTGGTCAGCTCGGGTGTGCACATGCGCAGTGCCCGTTACACGTTAACTTCCGGTTTACTTCCTGACTCTAGTCAGGCAGAACTTATCGCCGACTTTCTCTTCAATAACAGTCATTAAGTTTATTTATAAAATTGTGAATATACATCATTTCTTGTCCAGCGGAACTCATCTCCTGCTGTTTACACGTGCAACCTTCTGATGTTTCAGCAGCTGATACCGGGTTGGGTAGTATTCATTGCAGACTTTGCAGCTATGCAACACTGCAGGTTGTTGGCGAATCGCGCATTGAGAGTTTCAAACGTTTCGACATTTTTATAATATTAAAAAGCATATACAGATATCTTACCCCCTCCCCCCTAGCGTACGTTTTGTACGCTTAGGAAAATGTTGAAAATGTTGAATGACCCCTTAGTGCTAACCAGTAACGTTAACCACACTGTTAACTTTGACGGCAACGTTAACTAACGACGTGACTAACCATGCTTTGAACAACGCATATTTAACAGTCGCTTAGCTAATGGCGGGTTAAAAATTTAACTAGCCATTAGGGGTTATCCGGTGGTTAAAATAACCATGTTTTGAACAACCGGCCCCTGATAGACTCACAGACAGACAATACGTATGAAGTTTGATGTCGCTGGAGCCCATTTTTAATTTATGCTTCAAAATATTTAGGAAGAAAAATAAATCTACATTTTGAATGGGGTAACATAAAAGTGCTCCTACTGAATTATTTTGGGTAGGCATATTTTTATTTAACAAGATTACCACATATTGAGCACCCTGTGGTTTTTGGGTGAAATAAAAGAATGACACTGTTAGCCATGCCTGAAGTCAAAAGTGAGTTTTGCAGGTTTATACTGAGTATAAGAAATTCTGACAAAAAGCTTGTCAGTGTGAAAGATGCCACAAGGGAGGTATATATGTAGTATAACTCATTAAAAAAATATTCTTTAAATTATCCAGCCAAGAAGATTAATTACGTGAATGCATGCTTGATTCCTAAATGTCTCTCATTATCCTCACATACAGGTCTCTGTATTAAACAACGTTTAAAATGCAATGGGGACAATGACTGTGATGACGCTTCTGATGAGGACGAGTGTGAAAATATTCGTCGTCCATGTGGCATCGTGGACACGATGGAGTCAGACATTTGTTTGCATGCTGGATATGGGTCAGCAGCAAATAACAGTAAAACAAACGAAAGCAATTTGAATCAGAAGACAATACAAAAGAAATTTGAAAAATTTTGCTCTTGCAATTGCAGCTGTATTTACTAAGCAGATCTCTGATTTCATCCAACAGCATCAACATTCTAGGTTCAGGCCCACGCATGAATCCATTTAATAACAAAATATATAAAGGAGTATGTGAACGAGTCAAAGAGCCTTCCACACTGCGGTACCAAAGGCTGCCATGGAATGTTCCTGTCCTTAACTATGAAGTAAGTTTGAAGTTTGAAAAATGGTTCATGAAAAATCAATATAAACATGTAACCTGTAAAACATTCAAATCTAAGAGGAGTCAGTAATTGTCAGTAATTGGCAGTGGGTTACAAATTAGCATTTGTGTCTGGGACAGGATCATCAGAATCTTTAGGATGTTGAAGTCTGAAATTAGGAAGACAGACCCAGGATGTCCTTAACAGGGATCTATTATCGCTTTCCCAGTTCACCAAAGTGGTGCATCATCTTACCCCAGAGTTTGGAATCAAAAGGTTCACTGATATAATATGTAGGTGTTTTTCTTAATTGTAATGGGATAGGTGGTTCAGTGCCAGTTTTCTGGTGAGATGACACACAAAGACAAGGTTTGAGGAATGAGGAATGGAAACTGGATCCAACAATCTTCTGAAAGTTCTAAAGTGCTGGTACTGGTTTCACCTAAAAGAACTTAACAGACCCAATGAAAGGAGAATTTTGCTTTTGTGAGGGAAGTTGTAGACACAGATCTGAAAAGTTGCACCATCAGTTGTGTAAAGGGCGGAGAGGAAAGTGAAGAGGACGGCCCCTTGTGGTGCTCTGGTGTTGCTGACCACTATGTCTGATACGTAGTTCTGCAGGCGCACATACTGTGGTCTTTCAGTTACGTAGGTAGGCCACAATCCAGGACACAGGAAAGACAGTCACCTGCATTGCTGTGGGATTCTCACACAGAAGGTTCGGCCTGATGGTATTGAATGCACTGGAAAAGTAAAAATAAATTACCCTCAAAGTGCTTGTCGGCTGTTGAGGATGGAGTAGACACAGTTAAGCAGGTAGCTGATGCCGTGTTTGACTCCAAGACATAGCCAGTAATTGAACTGAAGGGACTCCAGTTGTGTTTTAATCATTTGTCAGAGTTGATCCAAGAACAGTCTCTCGAGAGTCTTCATGACTTGTGATGTCAATGCCACGGGTCTGTAATCCTGGGGGCCACTGTGACATGGGGTCTCTGATACAGTACATCTTCCACAGTACTGGGAACCACTATAGACTGAGGGTCATCATGAAAATGCACTATAAGACTCCACAGAGCTAGGAGGCACAGGCTTTAAGGACATGGGGACTCACCCCATCCAGTCCCACTGTATTGCTTGAGTGGTCTTTCCAGCGGTCTCTAGACCTGATTATGGGTGAAGTTGAAAAGTGAGCGAGTGTCGTGTCTATCACAGGAGCAGGGATGCAGTAAGGAGCGAGAGAGAGAGAGAGAGAGAGAGAGAGAGAGAGACAGAGAGAGGCATGGGAGGGGGTTTCAGGCTTGCTCCTGATGTCTGATGGGATAAAAGGAGGATGAACAGTAGTTGCAGTGTTGTATTTGTAAAAAAAAAAAACAAAAACATATTGGGCAGTGGCGGTCTAATATTAGGGCGCTGGATCGCTGATCCTAAGGTTGGGGGTTCAAGTCTCCACAAGGTTGCCACTGTCCCCCCAGTGCAGCTAACTGGGTTATCAAAGGCCGGCCATGTCTCTCACTGTCTATGGTGAGAGGCATGTAAAAGAACCATTGCTGACATTCGTAAAAGAGTAGGCTGCAAAGCCGTCAGCGTGTTTCTGTCCCTTGTTAAAAGGGTTGTGTCAGGAAGGGCATCTGACGTAAAAACCTATGCCAAATCAAATGTGCGAATCAGATGATTCGCTGTGGCGACTCCCGAGAAAAGGAAAAAGCCGAAAGGATAGGAGAAGATTTGTAAAAAATCATATTCTGCTTGTTGGCCCTGTGCTCACCACCCTGAGCTCCTCTGCTATTGGATGACCTAAGTGATGATCTTCATATCACTTCAAGCCCCTCTCATGTTTATCTGCTGGAGTTTCTACTCCAGCTTCCTCCTGTACTCGTCCTTAGCCTCTCTGATCTTGACTCTCAGTAAACATTGGGTCGTTCTTACCTTCTCTCTGTCACCAGCCTTAAGACCCTCTTCTTGTTATTAATGAGGGCTTTGATGTCTTTAGTCACCCACAGCTTGTAATTGGAGTAACAATAGATTGCTTGAGCAGGAACATTGTCTTCCTTTTGGCTTTTTCCCTTTTACTCGGGAGTCGCCACAGCGAATCATCTTGATTCGCACGTTTGATTTGGCAGAGGTTTTCACTTCGGATACCCTTCCTGTCACAACCCTTTTTAGCAAGGGACAGAAACACGCCGACGACTTTGCAGCCTACTCTTTACGAATGTCAGCAATGGTTCTTTTACATGCCTCTCACCATAGACATGGGCCTTTGATAACCCAGTTAGCTGCACTGGGGGGACAGTGACAACCTTGTGGAGAGTGGGACTCGAACCCCCAACCTTTGGATCAGCGATCCAGCGCCCTATGCCACTAGACCACCACTGCTACTTGAGCAGGAACATTGTAGTACAGAAATCTTTGTGGTGTGAAATACACTTTGTGAGTCCATCAATCTCTCTATGGGGTTCACAGAGCGCCGGCCAGTTTGTCATCTCAAAACAATCCTGAAGTTCTTTCAAGGCCTCCTCTTCTAACAGGCTGCCTCTGTACAACAGGCACATACCAAAAGCAAAGGTAAATGAGGTTGTGGTCCGATCTTCCCAGTAGGTGAGGGGAAAATAACTGTATGCATCTGTATGCAACTGCATGTTCCCTTCCCTCTGGTGGGACAGTACACATATTTCATAAAGTTTGGCAGTGTACTGTAGTGTCTATGATGACATTAAAGTTACCTGAGATAACAAAGAAAGCACTTGGGTGCTATGTCTGTAACTGGGCTATGGTGGCATGAATTGGTTACATGCAGCTGTGAGGTTGGCAGTAGGAGAACATAAACAGCCACGAAGATGACATGGAAAATTCCATGGGCAAATCATGTTGTTTGCGTCCAACAGCCCACAGTTCAAAAGTTCGTTTTATGAACGTACATAAATATACAGAACACTAAAAATACATTTATTCCTAATACTTTTTTTTTTTCTCCTGCAGACATTAGTAGAGGAGACTACTTCTAGAGAGGTTTTCAAAGACACTCACTCACTGCTGAGTGAAATTACCCGTGATATCACTTCTAAAACAAGCATAGGATTATCCTTCAAGTTTACACCTACTGACTCATCTACACAGAAAGAAGGCGAAAAGTCCAAGAATATACTCGGAGAGAGCTCAGCTGGAGTGAACTCCGAGACAGAAAAGCGAGACATGATAAAAACTATCACTGAACACAGTGTAACTAAGGTAAGATGCTTCTCACATTTTTGCATGCAGTAATAATGTAGCAAACACATATATCCAAGAAAAAACCCGAAAAGACTGCCGACCTTGAACTTAAATTTAAATGCAAAATTATAATATTCGGTTCATTTATTTACAATTTTGTTGGTTGTTCGTGACATTTATAAAATTCAGATACATAAGTGCATGGACATTGACGAAATCATTGTTGTTTTAGCTGTGTATCACAATATATAGACGTTTTAATCAATTTAGGAAGACTACCTTGAATTACGAACTCTCAGGTTTAATTTGAGTGTGTTCTGTTCCAGTCAGATAGTGTACAGCAGTGGTCCCCAACCTTCTTATCACCACGGACTGGTCAACGCTTGACAAATTTACTGCAGGCCGGGGGGGGGGGTTATAGATTGTTTGTATTGTAAATATAACATTTATATAAAATATTATTATTATTATTATTATTATTATTATTATTATTATTATTATTATTATTATTATTAATAATAATAATAATAAGCACTCCATAAATGTTATTTTTTTTCAACAGCTGAAATAAAGTTGCGTAAATCCAGCACGCCTGTTCATGTGCCGTCCCCTTGTGGGTTACATTTCAGCACTCAAATAACCGACACATAACCGAAAGAATCTTTTAATTTTTCAAAATAAAACATTTCTCAAAAATAAAGATTGGTCAGACTCAGATAATAAATAAAAGGGAAATTATTAATTATAAGGGGGCAGTGGTGGTCTAGTGGTATAAGGCGCCGGATGTTGAGGTTGGAACAATCTAGCCTCTCTGACTTTGTCTCCAAAACATCTTACATGTGCTGTATCCTTGCTGTATATATGCTGTATATTTATCATATCCAAGATGTGTTAAATTTGTATTTTTATTTTTAAAAATGATAAGAATAAAAAAAAAAAAAAAAAAAAAAAAAAATCATATCATCAGCAATCACATTTAATGAGTCACATTTTATTATTTACCATACTGATAATAGGCAATTGTTCATTCATTGATTTTTCTGAACCGCTTAATCCTAATTAGGGTCACACTGACGCCTATCTCGGTCAACTCCGGGCCGGGACAGGGTATACCCTGGACAGTTTGCCAGGCCATCGCAGGGCCACACTCACACAACCATTCACACCGAGGAGTGATTTGGAACAGCAATTAGTCTACTGTGCATGTTTTAGACTGTGGGAGGAAACCAGAGTACCCAGAGGAAACTCACAAAAGCACGGGGAGAACGTGCAAACTCCACACAGAAATGCCCGAGATGGGAAATGAACTCAAGCCTTCTTGCAGTGAGGTGGTTATGCTAACCACTAAGCCACCGTGCTGCCCATAGGCAATTGTAATATTATTATTTCCAAACATCTTCTTATCTTATTATTACATTAATCTTAATGAAACCCTTTTTTTCTGAAACCTTCATTGAGCTTTTAGGGAATTTGCTTGTGTGGATTTACTTAGGATAAATTGATTTTCTCCAACAGTCCAAAGGCATGCACATTAGGCTTTTCCAAATTGCCCCTTAGTATGGATGTGAGTGTGAATGGTTGTGTGTGGATGTGTTTTTTGGTCCTGCAATTTTCAGATGACCTGTTCAGGATGTATCCCAAATTTGCCCAGTGTTGGCTGAGATAGGCTTTGGTCTTCCCAAGACCCCAATAACAAGATTAAGCAGCCTGAATAATTTGTGAAGTATAGTGTAGCCTATCAACTCCTACCATGCAAAAAAAAAAAGTCACATAAGGCCGGATAATTTTTTTTTTCTCAGAACAATTCTGAAAACCTAATTTTTAAAATAGAGAAATGAAGTGGCTGTTAATGTCTAAAAGCTTTTAAAGCTAAGTGTAGGTAAAGTTACTGAAGCTATGCAATACCTCTGTCTGTACATTGAACATGTACTGAACGCTGATATACAGGTCCTTCTAAAAAAATTAGCATATTGTGATAAAGTTCATTATTTTCTGTAATGTACTGATAAACATTAAACTTTCATATATTTTAGATTCATTACACACAACTGAATTAGTTCAAGTCTTTTATTGTTTTAATATTGATAATGTCGGCAAAAAAGTAAAGAAAAACCAAAAATCCCTATCTCAAAAAAATTAGCATATTTCATCCGACCAATAAAAAAGTGCTTTAAATACAAAAAAGTCAACCTTCAAATAATTCTGTTCAGTTATGCACTCAATACTTGGTCGAGAATCCTTTTGCAGAAATGACTGCTTCAATGCAGCGAGGCATGGAGGCAATCAGCCTATGGCACTGCTGAGGTGTTATGGAGGCCCAGGATGCTTCGATAGCGGCCTTAAGCTCATCCACAGTGTTGGGTCTGGTGTCTCTCAACTTTCTCTTCACAATATCCCACAGATTCTCTATGGGGTTCAGGTCAGGAGACTTGGCAGGCCAATTGAGCCCAGTAATACCATGGTCAGTAAACCATTTACCAGTGGTTTTGGCACTGTGAGCAGGTGCCAGGTCGTGCTGAAAAATGAAAATCTTCATCTCCATAAATCTTTTCAGCAGATGGAAGCATGAAGTGCTCCAAAATCTCCTGAGAGCTCGCTGCATTGACCCTGCCCTTGATAAAACACAGTGGACCAACACCAACAGCTGACATGGCACCCCAGACCATCACTGACTGTGGGTACTTGACACTGGACTTCAGGCATTTTGGCATTTCCTTGTCCCCAGTCTTCCTCCAGACTCTGGCACCTTGATTTCCGAATGACATGCAAAATTTGCTTTCATCCGAAAAAAGTACTTTGGACCACTGAGCAACAGTCCAGTGCTGCTTCTCTGTAGCCCAGGTCAGGCGCTTCTGCTGCTGTTTCTGGTTCAAAAGTGGCTTGACCTGGGGAATGTGGCACCTGTAGCCCATTTCCTGCACACGCTTGTGCACGGTGGCTCTGCATGTTTCTACTCCAGACTCAGTCCACTGCTTCCACAGGTCCCCCAAGGTCTGGAATCGGCCCTTCTTTTACTTTTTAATTCCCACAGACGTCCCACTGAGGTGCCTTGATACAGCACTCTGGGAACAGCCTATTCGCTCAGAGATTTCTTTCTGGATCTTACCCTCTTGCTTGAGGGTGTCAATGATGGCCTTCTGGACAGCAGTCAGGTCGGCAGTCTTACCCATGATTGCGGTTTTGAGTAATGAATGGGAGTTTTTAAAAGCCTCAGGAATCTTTTGCAGGTGTTTAGAGTTAATTGGTTGATTCAGATGATTAGGTTAATAGCTCGTTTAGAGTACCTTTTCATCATATGCACATTTTTTGAGACAGGAATTTTGGGTTTTCATGAGCTGTATACCAAAATCATCATCATCATCATCATCATCATCATCATCTTCCGCTTAGTCCAGGGTCGGGTCGCGGGGGCAGCAACCTTAGCAAAGAGGTCCAGACGTCCCTCTCCCGAGCCACTTCCTCCAACTCTCCCAGGGGGACACCGAGGCGGTCCCAGACAAGCCGAGAGACATAGTCCCTCCAGCGTGTTCTAAGTCGACCCCGGGGTCTCTTCCCAGTTGGACATGCCCGAAACACCACACCAGGGAGGCGTCCGGGGGGGGCATTCTGACCAGATGCCCGAGCCACCTCAACTGACCCCTCTCAATGCGGAGGAGCAGCGGATCTACTCCGAGCTCTCCCCGGATGGTGGAGCTTCTCACCTTGTCTCTAAGGGAGAACCCCGCCACCAGGCGAAGGAAGCTCATTTCAGCCGCTTGTATCCGTGATCTTGTTCTTTCGGTCATTACCCAAAGCTCGTGACCATAGGTGAGGGTTGGAACGTAGATCGACTGGTAAATTGAGAGCTTCGCCATGTGGCTCAGCTCCTTCTTCACCACGACGGACCGGTACAGGCACCGCTTAACAGCAGAGGCTGCAGCGAACCGTCTGTCGATCTCTCGCTCCATCCTTCCCTCACTCGTAAACAAGACCCCAAGATACTTAAACTCCTCCACTTGGGGCAGGACCTCATTCCCGACCCGGAGGGTGCATTCCACCATTGTCCGACTGAGAACCATGGCCTCGGACTTGGAGGTACTGATCTTCATCCCGGCTGCTTCGCACTCGGCTGCGAATCGCTCCAATGAGAGCTGGAGGGCCCGACTTGATGAAGCCAAAAGGACAACATCATCCGCAAAAAGCAGAGACGATATCCGATGGCCACCAAACCAGAACCCCTCATCGCCTCGACTGCGCCTCGAAATTCTGTACATAAAAATTATGAACAGAATCGGTGACTAAGGACAGCCTTGGCGGACTCCAACTCCCACTGGAAACGAATCCGACCTGCTGTTACCAATACGGACCAAACTCTGGCTCCGGTGATACAGCGACCGAATAGCTCGTAGCAACGGATCCGAACGCCAGACACTCGAGCACGCCCCACAAGATCTTTCGAGGGACACGGTCGAAAGCCTTCTCCAAATCCACAAAGCACATGTGGACAGATTGGGCAAACTCCCATGCCCCCTCCAGAATCCTGTGGAGCGTATAGAGTTGGTCAAGAGTGCTGCGGCCAGGACGAAAACCACATTGTTCCTCCTGAATCCGAGGTTCGACTATCGGTTGGATCCTCCTCTCTCGTACCCCTGCATAGACTTTTCCAGGTAGGCTGAGGAGTGTAATTCCCCGATAATTGGAACACACCCTCCGGTCCCCCTTTTTAAAAATTGGGACCACCACCCCAGTTTGCCAATCCAGAGGTACAGCCCCCGATGACCATGCGATGTTGCAGAGACGTGTCAACCAAGACAGTCCTACAACATCCAGAGCCCTGAGATATTCCGGGTGGATCTCGTCCAACCCCGGAGCTCGACCACCGAGGAGCTTTTTGACAACCTCAGTGACCTCCACTCCGGTGATGGGCGGACCCTCACCCGAACCCCCAGGGTCTTCCCCTTCCACGGAGGGCGTGTTGGTGGGATTGAGAAGGTCCTCAAAGTATTCCCTCCACCTCTCAACAACATCCCCAGTCAAGGTAAGCAGCTCCCCACCTCCACCGTAAACAGTGTTTGTGAAGAACTGCTTCCCCCTCCTGAGGCGTCGGATGGTGGCCCAGAACCTTTTTGAGGCCAACCGATAATCACTCTCCAGGCCCTCACCGAACTCCTCCCACGCCCGAGATTTTGCATCTGCGACAGCCTCGGCTGCAGCACGTCTGGCCTGTACCCGTTTGCTGCCTCAGGAGTCCCACAGGCTAATAAAACCCGATAGGCCTCCTTCTTCAGCTGGACGGCCCCCTTCACCGCAGGTGTCCACCACCGGGTTTGGGGATTACCGCCACGACAAGCACCGACGACCTTACGGCCACAGCTCTGGGCTGCCGCCTCAGCAATGGAGGCACGAAACATGGCCCATTCGGATTCCATGTCCCCCGCCTCCTCCGGAACGTGGTTGTAGCTCTGCCGGAGGTGGGAGTTAAAGGCCTCTCGGACAGGGGGCTCCGCCAAATGTTCCCAGCAGACCCTGATTACACGCTTGGGCCTGCCAGGTCTGGAAGGCAACCTCCCACACCACCGAAGCCAACTCACCACCAGGTAGTGATCGGTAGACAGCTCAACTCCTCTCTTCACCCGAGTGTCCAGAACATATGGTCGCAAGTCTGATGACACGACTACAAAGTCAATCATCGAACTGCGACCTAGGGTGTCCTGGTGCCAAGTGTACTTATGGACACCCTTATCTTTGAACATGGTGTTCGTGATAGACAAACTATCACGAGCACAGAAGTCCAACAATGAAACACCATTCGGATTCAGACTGGAGAGTCCGTACCTACCGATCACACCCTTCCAGGTCACACTATCGTTGCCCACATGGGC
Organism: Plotosus lineatus; assembly: GCA_024760905.1. Taxonomy (NCBI): domain Eukaryota; kingdom Metazoa; phylum Chordata; class Actinopteri; order Siluriformes; family Plotosidae; genus Plotosus; species Plotosus lineatus. The sequence goes on along the minus strand of CM045740.1, from coordinate 35,467,025 downwards.
GTTGAAGTCTCCCAAGACAATGAGCGAGTCTCCCGAGGCCGCGTTCTCCAACACCCCTCCCAAAGACTCCAAAAAGGGTGGGTACCCTGAACTGTCATTTGGTGCATAAGCACAAATAACAGTCAGGACCCGTCTCCCCACCCGAAGACGGAGGGAAGCTACCCTTTCGTCAACCGGGGAGAACCCCATCATTTGGGCACCGAGACGGGGGGGCAACAAGAATACCCACACCGGCTCGCCGCCTCTCCCCATGAGCAACTCCAGAATAGAAGAAGGTCCAGACTCTTTCGAGATGGATGGTTCCAGAGCCCAAGCTATGCGTTGAGGTGAGCCCGACTATATCTAATCGGTATCTCTCCACCTCACGCACCAAATCAGGCTCCTTTCCCGCCAGAGAGGTGACATTCCATGTCCCGAGGGTCAGAGTAAGTAGCCGAGGATCAGTCCGACAGAACCCATGCCTTTGGCTGCCACCCAACTCACACTGCACCCGACTCCTAAAACTCCTCCCACTAGTGGTGGGTCCATGGGAGGGCGGACCCGTCTCCTTTTCGGGCTAGGCCCGGCCAGGCTCCAAAATCAAAATCATCAGTATTAAAACAATAAAAGACCTGAAATATTTCAGTTGGTGTGTAATGAATCTAAAATATATGAAAGTTTAATTTTTATCAGTACATTACAGAAAATAATGAACTTTATCACAATATGCTAATTTTTTGAAAAGGATTATATATATATATATATATATATATATATATATATATATATATATATATATATATATATATATATATATATATATACATATACACACACACACATACCAGTATAATTTATATAGGCTGTTATAAATACAACATTTAGTATATTATCAATTTATTTTCTGCACTTTCATCTTTTCGTTTCACATATAATGGAGTGATTCTATAAACATATCCAACGAGAAAGCTGTAATCAATGTTCTTAAGTCTTTTTACATACCAAAATATTTTATGGATTGTTGTACTTTACTGGAGTCTGTTCGAAAAAAAAAATGAAAACAAGCTATTGTATTGTTAACAACAATTTAAGTTAATCATTTTTAATTGCCAATCTGTAGAGTACTGTTTTTCCTATCCTGACTTTACTAAACATTGCTGAGGCAAACCCTCTTCTTTATGTTGAGTGTAATGTGTTTGCAATGTATTGTAATAACATATTGGTGATTCTGATTCTGGATGCAGGTACAATCCTACCATCCTGTTTTAAACTACTATGGTCTGTCTGTTTGTTTTCTCTGCCATTACCAGGAAAAATCCTTTTTCAGGGTAAAGGGCAAAGTGCAACTCGGCACATATAGAATGAGATCTCGAGGTCTGGAAGTCTCTGAGATATTCTTAGATGATGTAGACGCTCTTCCTGTAGAATATGAGAAAGGACAGTACTTTGGCTTCTTGGAGGATTATGGAACTCATTACACCAAGAATGGAAGAGCAGGGGGGGAATATGAACTTGTTTATGTACTTAATAGTAAAATCATCACAGACAAGGGTAAGTATATATTCTACGATATTAAAACAGATGAACAATGCCTAAAATTAATTTTCACATCTCTTTAGAATAATTTCTGTATTGCTTTATATATTTTTATTTTTTGGGCTAAAGACCCACCTTGCAAGCAAATTAAAATATTTTGAAGTTTAAAGATGCTTACTTTAAAAGTAATCACCACCAGTTTTTTTTATGTATGTTATGTAAAAATAAAGGTGGAATATCATAAGTTAATTTTTGTGCTCCTCTTTTGTCTTGCAGTGAAGACAGAAACTTTGTTGAAGAACTGCCTAAAAATAGGGATTAATGCAAATTTCCAGTTCGCTGGTGGTGCCTCAATAGGTCTTGAACCAGACAAAACTACGCCAAAAGATGATTGTGAAGAGCTGAAACATGATAATACTGGTATGTCTCTATTGTTATACATAAACAACTCTCACTTACTCATTTGCTTAACTGCTTTGTCTCGGTTGGGGGAAGGTTGGATGCTATTCCAATGGCAAGAACGCAGGAGAATCAAGGGGGCAAGATACACAAACCATGCATACTCACACTCACACCTAGGGACAATTTGGGGCAAATTAGCTTCACGCACATGTCTTGCATGAATATGGGGGGAAAACCAGAGTTTCTGAAGGAAACCCATGCAAGAACAGCTGAGTCCAGGACTTGAATCAAGGACCTTATTGTGAATCGGATGTGCTAACCACTACACCACTATGCAACCCTACATAAATTACAATAAATGAAACTGCTGGTTACCTTTGGGATTTTTGTGAACCCACCCCCCAAAAAACAAACAAAAAAACACACAAATGCAATGAAATCCTCTGTCTCTTCAATAGATGAAAAGAAAAGTGAGCCATTGATTGATAAGGTGATCACTGCAGTGAAGGGGGGCTCCACAGAGTCAGCAGCGGCCATGAAGTCTCAGCTAAGTAAAACTGGCGTGTTGGACTGGACTCATTACGTGGCATGGGCTAAGACACTCACAGACCTACCTGCACTTATCCACAGTGATGTAAGCTCACATTTCTTGAATGCTGTGGCTTATGAGTTGCTGTTAAATGTAACAATTTGTAGGAGTTTAGACTGGTGTTTATTTTTATAGGGCTTTTCTGGTATTTCAATGAATTACTTTTGATCAAAACAGTGTTTTGAATGAGGTGTTGTATTCCAGTGGTCCCCAACCTTTTTATCACCACGGACCGGTCAACACATGACAATTTTACCGCGGCCCGTGGGTGGGGGGTGGGGGAGTTAGCTTGTTTATACTGTAAATTTAATGCCCAGAGTTGGCTGAGATGTGCGCCAGCCTCCATAATCAGGATTAAGCGTTACATTTTTAATCGAGCTCGAATTCTTCTTATTAAAAAAAAAACAAAAAAAAAAACACAGGTGATGGTGCACCAGCTGGGAGAATGAAGGCTCAGGCTCAGTCTCACCCGAAATCCTTGCTATTGTTTTAAACATGTCCAACTCGCCTCTGTTCATGTGCCGTCCGCTTGTGGGTTACATGTTAGCGCTCAAATGACCGACATGTAACCAAGAGAATACGGTCATTTTCAAAATTAAAGTTTTTTCAAAAATAAAAGATCGTTCAGACTCAGATAATAAATTAAACAGAAATAAATAATTATTTCTTGTGCGGCCCAGTACCAATTAATCCATGGACCGGTACCGGTCCGCGGCCCGGGGTTTGGGGACCACTGTTGTAATCACCATCATCTGTGACACTGCAAACAAAATCCTGAACACACCTGTGGATTTTTACCAAAATTGGTGGGAACACTATGCTACATGCTGCCAAGGTCTAAGGTGAAGGTCACAAAGTTTTGGGGATTTTGTTGAATGAAACAAGTGCTCAAATCCATGACATTAATATGGAATATGGAACACTGCAGAAAACATATATGGACTTTAAAATGAGTCAATACCCTTTGATCTTGAGTAGCTTTCAATGGTTAGGTCTTTGAAACTTAAATTATATTAACTTAAAAGTTAATTCAAGGCTTTTTTTGTTAATTTGGTCAAATCCATATATTAGAGAATACATTGCACATAGGTAATTGAAAGTTGGTACCCATATAGGGTCTGTTTGATTCATTATCCATGTTGCCTGGCAGAGGTACCTTGGAATCTGAGTACCCCCCAGTTGTATAGTCTTAGAGGGTACATGCACAATAGAACTGTTTTGTCTCTTGTATTTAATGCAATCACAGGAAAAAAAGAAATATGCAAAAGGTAATAGAATGGCATGTGCGTAGTTAGGAATGTAATGAACTGATAATCTCTTCAGGCTGTACCCTGCCATCGCCCAGTATTGACTGAGATGGGTGGCAGCCCTCCCAAAACTATTAAGCTGTTTATCAAATATATGCATGGAAGAATAAAAAAAACCTGGAGGAGCCCTATGCATCCATTCACAGTTACACTCACAGCTAGGGGGAATTTGAAATGGCTAATTAGCCTAATGTGCATATTTTTGGACTGTGGGAGAAGTGTCCAGATGAAATTGACGCAGGCACAGAGTGAACATGTATACGCCACACAGAAACCCTTTTGCTGTGAGGAAGACATGCTCACCACTATGCCACTTTGATGCTCAATATGATAATGTTCCAATTTTCGCTGGCCTCCCATTGGCTAGGAGGGATGACGCAGCTCCCTCCCATTGGCTATTACGGAGCTGCATCTACCATAATGCTTTTTGTGTAAAGAATAGAGTTACTGTTGTTTCATGCTTTATTTCTTGACTCAGGCTTTTAACCTTCCATAAACATTTGTAAGATCATAACTCTGCGAAGAAGACATGGTCAACACAAGTGCGCACACACACGCGCGCACACACACAAGCACGCGCGCGTGTGATTTCCGGTGTGAGTGAGAAGAAGAAACGGGCTCGAGTGATATCACAAAGGAACATGGCCAAACCCGCCTAACATCGGTACGATATTGAAGTAGAAGGAGGTCTTAAAAGGTATGCTTTATAATTTTTAAAGGGTTTGGGGGTAGTATTGGGGGCCTTGGAACGAATCACACGTTTTACATGTAAAATGCGGTTCAATTTACGAAAAATCCAGGTTACGAAATCACTTCTGGAACGGATTAATTTCGTAAAGTGAGGTACCACTGTACTGTATATGAGAAATTCATTACAGTCCAAAATATAGGCCAGTGGGTTGTACAACTGTAAGTCCTAAATAATTGTGGGAAAATATCACCAACAGCGAAAAGTTATGTTCACAGTGTGTTAGTGCACATCTGGCATAAGCCCTGTAAAGCTGAGAAAGTACATGTATACAGTCAGTATCTTCTTCTCGACAACTGCAAATTTAAAGATCAATTTAAAGAAGTAGTCTCTTTGCCAAGGTCTGGAAAAAAGACCTAACTTGTCACCCTCAGCTAAGAGACAATTGGTTCAAATGGTCAGAAACCACCATGGCACGTGCCTGTCCATGACTTGTAAGCTGTAGGCACACAGCTGTCACTGTCAAGTAAGTTGTACATTGTGATAGACTGAGAGGAAAAAAAAACATTCAAATCAACACTTTCAAGTTGAATAAGCTGGGTAGCCAACCACATGAAAAACGAAACAAACAGAAAACCTTGGGTCTGCCTCAAGAGAAAAACTTGGCCAAAATGACTAGCGAATATTTCATGAAGTAAAGGTGAAACCTTTAATCTGAGAACACTGTATGAACCTTTCTGCATTGCGGTGGTTCTATCATGTTCTAGGGTTGTTTACTTTCAGCGGAACCAGGTCACTGAACAAGGCAGGCTGAATAATGAAGGTGGATTACCTCAGAATTCTTATGCATAATCTCAAGCAATATTCTTTTTTCACAAAAGTGGATGTTCCAAAAATGCCATTTCCACAAATAAACACAAAAGTCTCTTCACAGAATGGACAAAGCAGGCTAATATTAAGCTATTAGAATGAACTTTCTAAAGCGCTGGCCTCCACTCTTTAAAAAACACGTGGTCTGCTCTGCAAAGCTCAGGCTATTTCATAAAAAAAATACGAATTTCTAATCAGTGACATTGTTGGAAAAACCAACACATTGCCTGAATTTGTATTAGCTTAAGGATTTATCAACATTTTGCTCAACAGTAACAGTAATTCAGGAAGAATGTTTTAGAAATCAGCAAATTAGTAACTGTGATTATTACAAATGCTAATGCTTACATATAATTTTCATCATAACCATGTTAAGCTTTAAACTCGCGTGCTGAAGGAAATAATCACACAGACACTAAAAGGGAGAAAAGCAAAGGTTATTAAATTAATTAGAAATTGCATATCAGCCTGTCGAAGAGAATGATAGGTACCACGTTGGTGGAGGAAGAAGGATTCAAATTCTACAGGTGAGGTTGACGAATATTCGGTGGGAGAATCAGGCCAATTAATAGGTCAATCAATAACGAGAGGTTGTGGTGAAGACTTTCTCTGGAGAACAGTAGTCAGGGGAAGCCAAATAAATATAAAGGAACCTGAAGTGGAAGATGAAGCAGTAAATTAGCCATCAATAGTAAGTCTGGGTGAACTAGTCACAAGTCTCTGGTTGAGACTGAATGACCAGTTCATGGGTAACTGGAGGTACAGACTGGAATTCAGCAGCAGCTAAAAATCTCAGGAAATCAAGGAGGTCAGCAGATAGTATAGATGAGTGAGCTGGATGGCGATGTTGTATGACACTTCTCCTAAAAATGGCTTGGCAGGCTAGCTGGGCTGAAATAGAGAGAAAATGAATGTGCACGTCTTGTGACTTGTACTGTGACTGCAATCAACTGTAATCTTGTGCATGAGCTAAAAAGAATATAATGGAACACTTAAGAGGCTGAAAGCTCAAGATATGCACCAAACTATGAAGAAGGGTCTCCAGGACATGAGCAGAAAGCAGCTAGCAGGACACAGCTGTGGACCATGAGAATACTGTGGCCATGTCTGGGCAATCAATATTAGTGGTACACTAATAAAATGCAAAAAAAATACTGTAGTATAACCATACAAAGGATTACTTATAAAGAAGGAAAAATAGAAAAATAAAGCATATCTTAAAATAGAGAAGAGAGAAACATAATTGCATAAAGTTGCAAGCGGCAAGAAGTGGTGTGTGAGGGTAAGGTGACCAGTTAGAAGTTTACAAATTCAAAAGAACAATCTGTGTGCGCACCATGACAGCCAAATACGGGTGATGAGGAAATTGGCACTTATAAATGAAACACCAGTTGTTTAAACCTCCTGGGCTTGAAAATACAGTGAGTCGTCGACTTGCGACCTATGCGAGTTACGTCTGATCGACTTTATGACCGCAAAAGTCATGAAGCATGATTCATGGCAGTGCAGTGCGATTGTTGCGTACGACAGTTGTTTGCGCTGCCAGCAGCGCCAGCATCTTAAAAGGCCAAGCAGGAGATGACGCAGCTTCAGTTTCTAACTGCTCAGAGCAAATCTATTCATCTACTTTCAATGCCACGTCACTGTGGCGCGAAGCAGAGAGCCAATCCTTTCTGTGTGTTGGCGGGTCTGATACCTTGACACTCTAATTGTATTCGACTCACACGCTGCAGTGTTTATGTGACAGGAAGCGCGTCCCAAGTTTTGGCAATCAGCTGCTCTGCGGGTTGAAGTTTTTCCATGTCTGTCCATTTGTGTTTGCTTGCCAGCTGTGCTTGCCTTCGTGGAAATGAGCCGATCAAAACAAGGGAAATTTATCTCTTTACTCAAAAACAACAAGCGCAGTCTGTGGCTGTTGTTATAATCCAATAAAATTAGAGTTTGATGGTATCGGACACGGCCACACACTGGAGTACAGAAAGGATTGGCTCTCCGCTGCGCGCCACAGTGACATGGAATTGAAAATAGATGTATATATAGATTTAAATGCGCGAGATTTATTCATCTGTTTTTGTTTGGCATGAGTGTATTTGGATGGAAAGTCGACATACGACCAGATCACTTTACGACCGGTCTGCCGGAACCAAAAGCGGTCGTAAGTCGACTGTAACTGGAAAAAGTAAGAAGGAAAGTGTTGCCACCAGGGGGTGGGTGATATCAAATTATGGGCGGAACAAGGGACAACCAAGAATCTAATAGAAAATTGGAAAAGTATGGAAACTAAGGTAGGAGGGACCAAAATGGAAAATGAGCAAAGGAAGTTGACCCAGCACAATTGAAAAGTATATGTCCAGGGTTTTTTTTCTGGGGAGTTTTTCAGATTATAGGCTGCTTGACTGATTGCTGTTAGCTGATTTACATGCCTGGTTAAAGGTGTGAAAGAAATGAAGGATATCTGATTCTTCTCCTATGTTGTTCTTACTTTCTTTATTTTTACTAAGTTTAAAATATTTGAGTTAATTGATTGAGCAACAAGAACATTAAGAGGAAGACATTGCAACCTTCTTTCTACTGGCATATGTTCAGCTTGGGCAAGAGGGCCTGAGTTTTTTCTGATTACATTTTGTACAATTACTCTACCCAGATATAAAACCATTAAAAAAAAAAAAAGCAAAGAAAGCTTAATAATGCTCTGCCTGTCATGGCCATGTATATTATGTATACTATTGACTGTTACTGTATGTATATTTTTGTTCTAACTACAATGATTTTGTGTTGTAGCCTGAGCCTATCTACAATGCAATCCCTCTGGACTTCCCTGATGCCCAGCCAAGGAGGGAGAACTTGCAGAGGGCCCTGACAGAGTACATGGCAGAGTATAGTGTGTGTAAGTGCCACCCCTGCCAGAATGGTGGCACTGTAGCCCAGGTGGATGGTAGTTGTGTATGCCTGTGCCCATTGCACTTTGAAGGCCTTGCCTGTCAGACCATCCGTCATGACCTAATTAAAGGTGAGTGAAAGAGAACAAAAAACCCATCTTCTTCTTCTTCTTCTTCTTTTCCTTTCGGCTGTTCCCTTCAGGGGTCGTGACAGCAAATGATCTGCCTCCATCTCACCCTATCCTCTACTCTTACTCCAACTACCTTCATGTCCTCCTCCACCACATCCATAAATCTTCTCTTTGATCTTCCTCTGTGCCTTCTTCTGCCTGGTAGTTCGAACCTCAGCATCCTACTACCAATATACTCACTATCCCTCCTCTGTACATGTCCAAACCATCTCAATCTAGCCTCTCTGACTTTGTCTCCAAAACCTCTTACATGGGCTGTCCATCTGATGTACTCATTCCTGATCCTATCCATCCTCGTTACTCCCAAAGAGAACCTCAACATTTTCATCTCTGCCACCTACAACGCTGCCTCCTGTCTTTTCCACAATGCAACTGTTTCTAAACCATACATCGCTGGCCTGAAATGATCAAAATGAAAAAAAAAAAACATGTGTGAACCCTACATGGGAATTGCTTATCCCTTTGAAATATTCATAAAAGTAATTCACACCCTTTTCAACATGCCTCAAAAAAGAAAGTTGACATAGTTCAAGAAAAAAACAAAAAAAAATCCAATCATTTAATCCAGTGGTCCCCAACCCCTGGGCCGCGGACTGGTACCGGGCCGCAAAAGAAATAATTATTTATTTCTGTTTTATTTATTATCGGAGTCTGAACGATCTTTTATTTCTGAAAAAAAAAAGTTTATTTTGAAAATGACCGGATTCTCTCGGTTACATATCGGTCACAAGGGGATGGCAGATAAACAGAAGTGAGTTGGACACGTTTCAAACAATAGCGGGGATTTGGGTGAGACTGAGCCTGAGCCTTCATCTCCCAGCTGGTGTGCCATCACCTGTGTTTTTTTTTTTTAATTATTATTTTAAGAAGAGTTCGAGCTCGATTAAAAATGTAACGTTTAATCCTGATTAAGGAGGCTGGCGCACATCTCAGCCGACTCTGGGCAAGGGCAGGGTATTATACAGTATTTACAATATAAACAAGCTACCCCCCCCGGGCCGTGGTAAAATTGTCTAGCGTTGACCGGTCTGCGGTGATAGAAAGGTTGGGCCCCACTGATTTAATCAACAAAAATTAAGAACAAATGTACGTATATTCTTCCTTGGAGAAAGTAAATGCCCTCTTAGCCTACGAGGCTAGTACTTCCTCCTTGAGCAGAAATAAATCAATGGATTGGTATTTTTTAGATTCATCCATTCAATCGTTTTCTAAGCCACATATAGTCAGCAACACTGGAGCAACATTACGTTAATAATGTATGTACCGTATGTGTACTAATAATACATTGGTTTGGCTTTGCCTCATTGTTATCCCATATACTGTGCATGCCTGATATATATTTGTCAGGCATGTGCAATTGGTCAGTTACTCAATTACACTGAGATACACTGTACCCCTTTATCCTGTGTGTTTTTAAAGATAAATCCCAGCCTATAGAACAACTGGGGAACTGGGGCTGCTGGTCTGCCTGGTCTACCTGCAGTGAAGGACGGCGGAGACGTACAAGATCTTGTAACACAGGTGGCATTTCTGGAGCTATCTGCAAAGGAGACATAGTCAATGAAGACTATTGTTAATGCTGTATGAGCTCTAACTTTCTCTTTCTGTTCTTACTGACACACAAAGACAAAAACACCATTGCAAAAATGTCATTTGGAAATGTTGAGTTTTAATAAACAAGCACAATTGACCAATGTTTTTCTTCCTGAACTGAATTTATTTATTCATTCATTTTCTAAGCTGCTAAATCATAATTAGGGACACAGGAGGCCGGGACCCATCTCAGTGGACTCTGGGCGAAAGCGTAGTACACCTGGAACAGCTCACCAGGCCATCGCAGGGCCAACACTCGCACAACCATTCACACACACAAATTTCTTTAAGATTCAGGCAATTTTCTTTTAGGTGTGACATTTCCTTTCTTTCTTTCTTTCTTTCTTTCTTGCTGGAAAGTCTCTAGGTGGATAGAAAAAAGAAATCCGGTCCTGGAACCCAATTCAGTACGTTTCATTCCAGGGCATTTGGAAAGGTCCATTTATTGAGTGTCAAAATTACACTTTTGAAAGAATTAGTAATTTTTGGTCAAACATGTCAATAAAGTATCTTGGTCATATCTGTTTTTTTTTTTTTTGAAGATACACCATATTATAATGGTCAGAAAAGGGTTAATTCTACTGAAACCCTACAATCTTTATAGGATAATTAATAGATATACAGGACTATATGATACAATAGGATTTATTCAAATCTAATTAGGGTGCTTCTAGTAATGCTCCCTTAAAAATAAATAAATAAATAAATAAATAAATAAAATTATATATATATATATATATATATATATATATATATATATATATATATATATATATATATATATATATATATATGTGTGTGTGTGTGTGTGTGTGTGTGTGTGTGTGTGTGTGTGTGTAATATACAGTTGGGCTTGCTAGTAGAGTTTTATCATGTATAAAGGAGTTTGGGTTGTGGTGAAAGCAGTCCACAAATGCTTCATAATGTAAGTGTCTGTCTGTCTTCCTTTCGGCTTTTCCCTTTTGACTCGGGAGTCGCCACAGTGAATCATCCGATTCGCACGTTTTGATTTTGGCAGACGTCGGATGCCCTTCCTGTCACAACCCTTTTAGCAAGGGACAGAAACACGCTGACGGCTTTGCAGCTCCTCTTTACGAAAGTCAGCAATGATTCTTTCACATGAATCTCTCACCATAGACAGTGAGAGACATGGCCCGCCTTTGATAACCCAGTTAGCCGTGTCACATTCACAAAAAGTAGCCTTTTACAGTGCCCCCTACAGGTAGTGCCCTCATCTGTCCACCAAAATTTTACAATTTTCTGTAGTGCTTTCCATCATAGATTGACATCTATCAAAATGAAGTCAGGCTGATGTCCGCGCGTTGAGATATTTCAATTTCCAACGCTAATTTTTTTTTAAAAGTGCAATTTTGACCCTTTCAAAAATGGACCCTTTCAGAGGCCCTGGAATTAAAGCTGTTGGGTTCCAAGACATAAATGTTGTTTTTTTTTTTAATCTACCTATAGGCCTTTCAAAAAAAAACAAAAATACAAACAAAATCATATATCACGCACTGCCTGAATGTTTTATAAATGGGCTCTTAAATGAATTCATTCAGCATATATTTACAACGGCTTGAAAAAGTATCCTCACCTCCAATAGTTTCTCTTTAGTTGCCTAACTATCTGAAATTAAATGGATTTTTTTACTTGGATTTTATGTCAAGAACGTACACAATATGCAGTGATCCCTCGCTACTTCGTGCTTCAGTTTCTGCGGCTTCAGTGCATCACGGGTTTTTCAAAAATGTCTGTCTTCCTTTCGGCTTTTCCCCTTTTACTCAGGAGTCGCCACAGCGAATCATCTGATTCGCACGTTTGATTTGGCAGAGGTTTTTACGTCGGATGCCCTTCCTGTCACAACCCTTTTAGTAAGGGACAGAAACACGCTGACGACTTTGCAGCTACTCTTTACGAAAGTCAGCAATGGTTCTTTTACATGCCTCTCACCATAGACAGTGACAGACATGGCCCGCCTTTGATAACCCAGTTAGCTGCACTGGGAGGACAGTGACAACCTTGTGGAGAGTGGGACTCGAACCCCCAACCTTTGGATCAGCGATCCAGCGCACTATACCACTAGACCACCACTGCCCCTACGGGGTTTTTCAAAAATATTCATCAAAAAAAATTTTTAAATAAGAAAATTAAGGAAAAATAGGGGGAGGTTAAGGAAAATGCTGCAAAACAAGGCCAATTATTAAAAAAACAACAACAACAACACAAACAAACAAACAAAAAAACAAACCAACAAAACTACAGTACTTACATTTTTATGTGAAGTGCGCATCTCTGTGTGTGTGCGCGTGTCTGTGTGTGTATGCGCGTGTCTGCGTGTATGTGTATTTATAATTTATTTACATCTTATTCCTTATTTTTGAATGTTTAATTGTTATTATAAGCATTTAAAGCATTCGTGGAATTCGGTGGTCGTGGATGGGTCTCGGTCCCCATTAACTGCGGAAAGTGAGGGAATTTATAAAGTTCAAAGGAATTGAAACTTTTTCTACAACCCTTACACATCGCTAACGACCAAACTCGTGGCAACGATGGCAAGGAAAAAAGTCCCTCGGTTGACATGATGAAGAAACCTTGAGAGGAACCAGCCCCAAAAGTGAAACCCATCCTTATTTGGGTGAAACTACAAAAAATACAAACAGTATAAGAGAAACTTCATTAGAGTCCAAAAATGTAGTCCAGTTCATGATGTCAGAACTATCAGTCCTAAATAACCATGGCAAAAGAGTTTATATCACCAGCAGTAACAAGTCATCTTCACAATCTCAGTGCAAATCTGGGTTTATATGGCTCTTCATCGCCAGGCACTTCAGCCACACACCAGGACAGACCACAGGACTCAGAAAGCAAAAGAATCAGGAGGATCAGGATCACTGGTCTCCCAAGAAGCAGCATGTGTACCTCAGCAAAAACCGAGAGAGGGTGTTGCTATGTATACTCATAATAGTGTAATATAATAGAAGGATTTATTATTTCTGAGTGCAAAGCAGGGAGTCCAGCATGACTCAATACAGCAGCCGAGCTCCCTGTGACTGGGCAACCACTCCACTGTTAACAGACCTGGGTCAGCATGTAGATTGAGCGAGCAACAGCATCCCGAAATCACATGTTATCAAAACTCCCTATGCCTGAGAACCGCCAGATCTGCTCATTTAACGAATAAAAGGTTATTAACAAAATACCCCACCAAACAAGTAAGTTTTCAGCAAGTAAGTAAGCCGAGTCTTAAATGTTTTAGGAGAATTCATTTTTGAGTTGTTGGGGAAGTTTTATTGGTAATGTAGTTGACGGACATTTTACGTACAACAATAAAATAACTCATTTAAAATATTTTGAGAGTATAATTTCATTTTTAAATGTTTACAGATGACATTGTGATCTGTAGTGAGCGCAGAGAACAAGTGCAGGAAAATCTAGAGAGGTGGAGGTATGCCCTGGAAAGGAGAGGAATGAAGGTTAGCCTCAGAAAATCATAATACATGTGTGAATGAGAAGGACCCAGGAGGAACGGTGATGTTACAGGGAGCAGAGATAACGAAGGTGGAGGATTTTAAGTACTTAGGCTCAACAATCCAGAGCAATGGAGAGTGTGGAAAAGAGGTGAAGAAGCGTGTGCAGGCAGGCTGGAATGGTTGGAGAAAAGTGTCCGGTGTGATGTGCGATAGGAGAGTGTCAGCAAGAATGAAAGGAAAAGTGTACAAGACGATGTTGAGGCCAGCAATGTTGTATGGTTTAGAGACGGTGGCCCTGGGGAAAAGGCAGGAGGCAGAGCTGGAGGTAGCGGAGATGAAAATGTTGAGGTTCTCTTTGGGAGTAAAGAGGATGGATAGGATCAGAAATGAGTACATCAGAGGGACAGCACATGTAAGATGTTTTGGAGACAAAGTCAGAGAGACTAGATTGAGATGGTTTGGACATGTACAGAGGAGGGATAGTGAATATATTGGCAGTAGGATGCTGAGGTTGGAACTACCAGGCAGAAGGCCTAGAGGAAGACCAAAGAAGAGATTTATGGATGTGGTGAAGGAAGACATGAAGGTCATTGAAGTCATAAAAGAAGATGCAGAGGACAGGGTGAGATGGAGGCGGATGATTTGCTGTGGCGACCCCTGAAGGGAGCAGCCGAAAGTAAAAGAAGAAGAAGAAGAATTTAATTAAAAAATATAACTTATCTTTATGGATGGATAGGATCAGGAATGAGTACATCAGAGGGACAGCACATGTAAGACGTTTTGGAGACAAAGTCAGAGAGGCTAGATTGAGATGGTTTGGACATGTACAGAGGAGGGATAGTGAGCATATTGGTAGTAGAATGCTGAGGTTGGGACTACCAGGCTGACGGCCCAGAGGAAGACCAAAGAAACGATTCATCGATGTGGTGAAGGCAGACATGAAGGCAGTTGGTGTAAGAGAAGAAGATGCAGAGGATAGGGTGAGATGGAGGCAGATGATTCGCTGTGGCGACCCCCGAAGGGAACAGCCGAAAGGAAAAGAAGAAGAACTTATCTTTATGGGTCAGTGGTGGGCTGGTGGTAGGGTGTTTGTTTACTGATCATAAAGTTGGGGGTTCAGGCCCCACTATCAATGAGTTGTCAAGTGCTGTCCCCCTGGGTGAGCAAAGGTCAGCCATATCTCTCAATGTCTATAGTGAGAGGCATGCAAAAGAATCATTGATGCCTTTAATCAAGAGTAGACTGCAAAGCTGTCAGCATGTTTCTGCCGTGTGATGGCCTGTTGAGCTGTCCAGGGTGTACGCTGCTCTCACCCAGAAGTGGCTGATATGGTTGCCCCCCCCAACCCTCATTAGGATTAATTCATTAATTTAATTAACCGCTTAATGCTAATTAGGGTCATGGGGAGGCTGGTGTCCATATCAGCCAACTTCAGGGCACACCCTGGACAGCTCGCCAAGCCATCTGGGACAACACTCAGACTCACATTCACACCTAGGGGCAATTTGGAACAGCCAATTAACCTACTCTGCATGTTTTTGGACTGTGGGTGGAACCTGGAGTACCAGAGAACATGCAAACTCAGCTCAGAAACACTCTGGCTGGGAATTGAAGCCAGGACCTTCTTGCTGTGAGGCAGACATGCTAACCATTACGCCACTGTGCTGCCCATGAATTAATTAACTTATATTTATTATTCAAGCTTTTGAAATAGATCACAATACATCATAATGATTTTTACTCATTCTTCTGAAATCTCAAATCACTCAAAATTGATTATAGCAAAAAGTGTGACTGTCGGAGCATCATGTCAAATTTTAAACAAAAATAAATACTATAATTAAAAAATGTTTGTGATATTACACATAGCAAGTTAAAAATAAAATACAACAATTTAATTTGATGAAATAGATATCATTAACATCAGTAGACACAAAGTACCAGCAGGAAAAACAAATTATTAGAAACAGAATAAAAAGGAATCGCTCCAAACTTGGAGATTAATGAGCTGCTATAGTTAAAATCAGAGCATTTGGGATCCGTATTTTCTTTTTTTGGGTAAAACCGGGTTGAGTCGGAGGTTATAGGAACGAATGCCAATTTGATTCACACTCCATGTCAGAAGGTGGCGGTATACATTTGAAAGCTGTTTGCCAACTGCCATTACAAGTAGGAAGAACGAAGAAGCGGATGGTAACGAAGGTGGGGTTTGTCAGAAAACAGGTGGGATAAAATAATATGTGTAGCGGTTCCGGTGACTATGAGTGTCAGTAGTAGTGCTTATGGTTGTAATGCAGATTTGTTGATTGGACAAGGTAAGAATATATTGTTATATAATTAAAAATATATTTTTGATACAGCTTTTATTTCCCCAACGGTCGACGAAAATATGCAGGAAATGAGGAGGAAAAAACGTGTGTAAGAATTATGGCGTGGTTGGTTTGGTATGACCAACTGTAGAAACAGAGCTCAGTGGATTTCATATAGACAATTAAAATGTCTTTTTTTTTTTTGACGTCTCTGTTCTAAGTAGAATTAGATTAAAAAAAAAGTCATGATGCATGATAATTCTTTTGGAGATTGTCACGGAGTCATTCAACATCTATGAACACACAACAAAAAGTGTTCTTACAACTGCGCAAGCGCACTACGTAACTAATGTTAGGGACCGTCTCAAAATGCTTGAAAAATAACGGGGTACTTTCTTTGTAATGTAAACAATAAACCCTTGGTTAATCATAACTGTTTCACTGGCATATGTATGTGACTATACAAGAACTTGTATAAAATGTCTAAGTTAACTTTATGAAAACTTAAACACGTTTTTTTTGTCATAGACAAATGCAGTGACTAGCAATGCCCTAAAACATTCAAAGCTAAATGTAGGAAAAGTGATTAAAGCTATACAACACAAACAAAAATACATTTTACCGAAAGGTTCCAGATTCTATTCCCAAAACTAACAGGAAATAATATTTGTGGTGGAGGATGATGAACAAGCTGCATGAATACCTTGACATTCATGACTGAGGTGTCCTTTGGCAAGGCTCTTGACCCCCAGCTTCTCCTCAGGTGAGAGTGTGTGTGTACATAAGGTGTGTGTACATCAGGGGTGGGCGCTTATTTTGGCTCGGTGCCACATTGACTTTTAAAATTTGACAAACGGGCCAGGTCAGTAAGATACGATTTAAAAAAAACAAACAAACATTTTTTAACAATAGGTATCAAATATAAACAGAAAAAAAGCATTAAAATATTAACATACCCTTTAGTGGGAACAGTGTTGACCCATTTTTGTTAGTGCATTGAAGCCTGGTGGTAATTCTGTTGTGGTTCTCAGAACACATTTGAGGTGTTCATCACTCAGTTTGGATCTGTGGGGTGCTTTTTGGTGTTCATCACACACACACACACACACACACACACATGTAAAGCCAAACAACATCAGCATCCTCTGTGCCATCTTCTAGATGTTTGGAAATTTGGCTGCACTTAATGAAGCATAACACTCATCCAGTTTAAGGGCGTTGAACTTTTCCTTTAGCATCATGTCACACTGGAGATCAATCAGATCCAACTGCAACTCCTGTGGTACCTTTCAGGGTCACGACACCAGCTGAAGTGCCCTGTCAATTTTTCCGAAATCACAAAACTGGTGGTAGAATTCTTATTGCAGATCATCCAGTGCTTTCCTGGATTTTTTTTTTTACATATTGCTGGGTGTATTTTAACGTGGCCAGTGTGGGGGGAAATGAGTGAATGACTTGTCTGAGATTTGCCTTGAAAATAAAACAAATAGGCCTTGAAAATAAAACAAATATTTGAAAATAAAAAGGTTTGGAAGGCTCTGTTTGCTAGATTTCATGTACAATCCCCCCCCCCCCAGCTTCACACTAAACAGTTAGTTAGAGGCACAGCGCCAAAATCAAAGTCCCCCAAAACACAAACCATAACAAAAAGGACATAAAAGAACAAGAAATGTAATAAATTGGATAAACAAAACAAAATGAGAAACATGCTACACCACAGTAAATAAAATATAACACACAAACATTTTAAACATTACCTTAGGTCATGTACTGGGATAATAATTGAAAAAGACTTTAATAGTGGAGTGTTTTACAACAGTTCAGATGATTATTCCTCTTCAGTAATGACGTGACTTCAGAGGAAACTGTCGTTTCTTCCGGAGAAAGTCTTATTTCTTCAGAAGAGACATCAACCTCATTACCTTTTTCTGGTGCTTAGCAGGCGTTTGAGTGACATCATAGAACTTAACTGATAATTGAAACACACTAAAAAAATGCTAATTGCCAACTTGGTCGTGAATGAGGAAAAAGGGGTGTTACATCATCTCAACCAATCAGCAGGAAGGAGGACAGCCATTGGCTGAATTTGAATCACGTGCGAGTTGCTTGGCAGTCCGCGAATACTCAAACCGTGAGTGCAAAACTGCGAATAGTCAAGGGCCTACTATTATAGTATATATATATATTATATATTATATTATATATATATTATATTATATATATATTATACTATATATAACTATAGTACTGTAACAGACTGTGCTGAAACCTGGACAAACGAGAAAATACTGACATGAGATTCAAGACTTTATTCATCACCGACCTTCATCTACTACCGACTCTGATCCTCACTACAATTGGCCCGCAACCATCTCTCTGCATCAAGAGATTTATATTCGCGTGTAGAATATATAAAAAATTTGTGATTCGGCTTGTTGGTCGTCATTAAATTACATTTATCATATTTTGGTAGATACTCTTATTCAACGTCACTTATATTTTTATGTAACTTACACAGCAAAGCAGTTTAGGCTTAAGGGCACCTTCACCACTGAGCCACCACTGCCCTCGCCCTTTAATGTGTATTCAATTCTGTCTGTCTTCCTTTCGGCTTTTTCCCTTTTTTTTAATGTGTATTCAATAATAGGTGTTTTTCTTATTCATTCTTTACTCTAATCACAGACTAGTTTGGCGTGACAGAATAATGAGTCACACATTGCTGCTTCTGTATGGGAGTCAGACGGGCACGGCTCAAGACACGGCACAAAGAATCGCCCGTCAGGCACAAAGGAGGAGGGTCGGAGTCAGCGTGCAAGCGATGGACATGTATAATGTGGTCAGTATATATGAATCATTTTTGATAATAATAATGATAATAATATGCATTTATTGGGAGATAAATTCATGAATCATGGACATATTGGATTTTTAAATCCAGAATGTGAAATGAAATAGAAAAATATCCACAAATTATCAACACTGTGTGTATTTAAAAATATATCTTGTGAGCAGTTAATGCCATGTCTGTATTGAAATTTATGAATTAAATTATGGGAGTTGGTCATGTTGTGTGTTTTTCAGGCGAATCTGATATCAGAGGCTTTTGTGGTGTTTGTTTGCTCCACCACAGGGCAAGGTGATCCTCCAGACAACATGAAGGTATGGATGGTGCAGTATAAATCAGGGCTATTTAGGGGTACTACTGTAACCTTAAATTCTCTGCCAATGCATTTTCTGTACTGTATAATATAATGGTGCAAAAAAACCCCATGTACTAGAATAAACAGGAATAATAATTTAACTTCTTGTAAAAAAAGAGAACTGTTAATTTCTTAACCCTTTAAATGTCCAGCAGGACCATATGGTCCTCTTTCAAAAATGCTAATAACTACTACAGTAGTTGTATTCTATACTTGTGGTGTCGCCGGATGCAACACGGCTTGATCCCACATGTCTCAGTCAGGTGTGAGACGACCTTGAGTGAGCAGGATTGTGTTGTTCACGAATTTTTGTTATTATTTATTATGTTTTTATTATTAGTGTTGTTATAATTTTGTTGAAAGAAATGTGTTCAGGTGTTTCCTTAGGCTTTTTTGATTAGAAAAAACTAGTGATTTTTTTTTTTTAACTACAAAACATAATTTGGGCCTTAAAGGGTTAAGCAAACATAAACAGACTTTAGAGTATTTTTGTGTAGCTAAGTTTTGGAGTGGCGTATGAACTAATATTGGAACTGATTTTCAGTTAAAACATTGTCTCGCATAATGTGAAACTTCCAGTCCTGATTCCAAATATGAGTAGGTCAGAATCTGAGTTGCAGGTTAAACCTGTTTTTTTTTTTTTTTTTTTTTTTTTTTTTAATATTGCAGAATTTCTGGCGGTTTCTATTCAGGAAGTCATTACCACTGGAATCTTTGTGTTGCCTAAACTATGCAGTTCTTGGCCTTGGTGACTCCTCATATCCGAAGTGAGAATTATTTATTTATTTTTTTTGGAAATAGAAGTAAAATTAACCTAAATGGGATTACATGTCAAGACATTATAATAAATCTGGCAAAGCCTGAGCAAGTTTGACAAAGAACAATGAGCAAGAAATTTCAGGATCCTGATGTGCTAAATTGATTGAGACATACAGTGGTGCTTGAAACCTTGTGAACCCTTAAGAATTTGATAGAGTTCTGCATAACTATGACCTAAAACATCAGCAGATTTTCACACAAGTCCTAAAGTAGATAAAGACACCCCAGTTAAATAATTAAGACCAACATATTTTATTGCTCATTTATTTATTAAAGAAACTGATTCACAATTACATATCTGAGTCGCAGAAATGTCACTACAACGGGGAACTTTAAAATCAAAGCGGTTGCAAGCTATAAGTAGAGTGACTGCCAAAGAACGGTCGAAGCAGTTCTGGGAACATTTCTTTATGATGGCGCCATGTTGTGCAAATTCTGTCACACAGTGTGGACTATATTAGTGTTGATACCTGAAAAGATCTCATTGCTTCAAAAAAAAAAAAAGAAAAAACCATGTGGCCAGAAAAAAAAAGCATCCAATGATGAGAATGACAAGTCTAGTACAGATAACATTTAGTGGGTCTAAACCTAAACAGGCTCCCCTGAACACTCTGATGAAGTCTAAGGATCTAAGGGAAGACTTTATCTTGGATTATGTGAAAGTGTGCACAGTGTCAGATATTGCACTTGAAAATACATTACAAATGAGGGGATTTATTGTTAAACACCGTCATCAAGGCGGAACACTTCCACAAGCTACTACACTCGGACAGCTGTATACTGCATACCACAATTGTTCCTATCGCATTTTGACAGCTTGAAAATACAGTGATACCTCAGCTCACGAACATAATTGGTTCCCAGAAAGTGTGTGTGAGGCGAAAAGTTTGTCTTCCGAACATTTATTTCCCATAAGAAACCATTAAAATGAGAATAATCCGTTCCCAGGTCCCCATAAAACATAATTTTCTACTAAATAAGCCTTAAAACTACACAAAAATATACCTTATTTTATGCATAATAAATGTGCTATTGTATTGTAATTAAAGAAATAAACTGTACTGTATAATAAAGTCGTTTTATTTACCTTTGTGATGGTAGTTGATGGCTTGATGGAATGGAGTGGGAGGAGGAGAGAGGGCGGGACTTACTGTTTGGAAGGAGAGTTTGGAAACGCCTACTGTTTGGAAACACCCTTAGCCACACACGCACCCTTAATAGCTTCCTTGTTCTTAAGGATGGGAGCAATGGTAGACTTAGTGTACTGGTACTGGGACGCTGAGTCACACAAACGCACACCTCGTTCGTGTTTTTCAATGATCTCCGCCTGTGGTGGGGTCTTTTCGTCCCATAATAGCAAAAGTACACTCAATATGGTCCAAAATGTCTATCAAACACAAACCACTTCCGCATTCAAAGAAAGGGGGTGACGAACTGTGACGCCGTGAGCGTGTGTCAGCTTCTCGTGGCCGCCACCGTGGCGCTGTTCGACCGCGTGGTTTGATTCGTCCGCCGAAAACTAGTTCGTCAGCAGAAACAATATGCTCGCAAATTTAATGTTCTTGAGGCGAAAAGTTCGTGAGCTTAAGCGTTCGTCAGCCGAGGTTTTACTGTACCTGTTTGTATTATTGCTGATGAAACAACTGATGAACAAGACCACAGCATATTAGATATAGTAAGTAAACTAGTCTGTGACTGTTGATAATACTAATACTAAACCAGTGGTTCTTAACCTTGTTGGCGGTACTGAACCCCACCAGTTTCATATGCTTATTCACCGAACCCTTCTTTATTGAAAAATAAAAAATGATTTTTTTTTTTCAAATTCACGACATAGGTATATGTTTTTACTGGGGCACCAAAATGAACCATGCATTAACATCACTGTGTTCAAAGAACAAAACCAATAAAATGCATGAACTCCCCCCATCAAAATTGCTTACATTTTTATGTGAGGTGCGCATCTGTGTGTGCGTGCTGTCTGTATGTGTGTGTGTGTATTTATTTTTTATTTACATCTTATGGATTATTTTTGAATGTTTAATTGTTATTATAAGCATTTATAGCGTTGAATATGTATTTATTGATATTATATACACACATACATGTACATATATATCAATCAGCAGAGGGTTGATTTCGTTATATATGTGAATCCATGTTGTACATGTTCGCCCGACATAGTATGGATTAAAACATTATGAAAGAAATCACACAACGTACCATCACAACAGTCACAATTCGACTATTGAGCACACCAAATTTCCTGCAGCACAGATTGGCCAAGTAATGTAGCGTGATCACCTGCAGCCAGTGATGGTCGAGCGGGACGTGTCGTTATGAATATGAGTTGGGTGTGTGTCTTGACCTCCACCGAACCCCTAGGGTTCGATCGAACCCAGGTTAAGAACCACTGTACTAAACAATGATCTGCAACTGTTACTGGTCACTAATCACGCTGCAGAAACAAAACTGACACTTCATTTCATAATTTTTTTTAATTTCAGTTCATTTTCTGTAACCGCTTCATCCTAATTAGGGTCGCGGGGAGGCTGGTGCCCATCCCAGCCAACTCAGGGCGAGGGCAGAGTACACCCCTGGACAGCTCGCCAGGCCATCGCAGGGCGGAAACACGCTGACGGCTTTGCAGCCTACTCTTGTCGAAAGTCAGCAATGGTTCTTTTACATGCCTCACACCATAGACGATGAGAGACATGGCCGGCCTTTGATAACCCAGTTAGCTGCACTGGGAGAAAACTGACACTTTTATCGTCAATATAAAATACTCATTGACAAGTATTTTTAAAGGTTATCTTGTAAAGTTAACTTTTTTGGTTATCTGTGATCTGCATAATATTTTGTTGTCTTTTATTTGCATCTACTTTTATCATGGTGCCGTAGCCCAAGTTTGAGATAAAGTATCAAATAAAATTTGTTCTTGGTCAAAACTTTAATGGTTCACCAAAAAAGGTGTTTAAAGTCCCAACAGCACACAACCACAATAAATAATGTACCGTGCATTTTAATGTCAGTTTTTGCAAGAAACTGATGCATAACGTGGTAATGTACGAAACGGAAATAAAACACAATTATGTCATGAAATGGGGGAAAAACAAAAACAAAATTTGAAACGGAAAATTATGCACATATTCAATTTGGAAAGCAAAGTTTTCCCCTAGTGATGTGCGAATCAGTACTGAAATACAGATTCTCCAATACCAGATCTCTATGCTCTAAAATCGATTCTCAAACAAAAATATTGACACTTAAGTCATTTGAGGTACAGTAATACATATCATTAACAGCAACACAATGGAACGTAAATAAAGTACCGAGATCTTGACATGCGGTTGGTTTAAAGTGCTTTTATTTTCCCTCCGGGTAAAGTGCGGTGGCAACTGATCGCTCAGTCGGTCACTCACTCACTTGCTCAGTATGGTAGAGCGTTAACGCAGTCGTGTGTAGCTGTTTCAGCTTCACAAGCAGCCAAGATGCAATTTATAATGTACTCTGTATGTGTGAAGAAAACAGTAAAGGAGTTGTGGAAACACAAACCTTGTGAAAAACCTGAGGTTAAACCACAACACAAAATACGAGGCATTTGTGGCGAGGCAGACAGAAGAGGAAAGTACAGTGTCAGGTGCTGCTGCTGGTAGGGCAAGATAGACGTCTCTGCTGGAGTCCTTCGATGCTGCAGGCAGGCAGAATCTAGGTACATGGGGAGCGCTAAGCACTCTTGCTGTTGGAGTTGTTCAAATGAATAACTATGGTTATAAAATAAGTAACAAAATGCTTCAACAAATAGCTGCATGAGTTCAGCTTGTAGTAATATGTGCATCACAGATAATCTCAGAGGCAAAAAAAAAGCTTAGATTTCATAAAGAATCGATTATTTAAAGTGGGTTATATAAACTAGAGGTCATTAAATTATACAAAACAATTTGACGAAATAGCCATGGTGAACTTTGGTGAAAAGTATATACCAAAAAAGATGGATTTTTTTTATTTATTTTTTTTTTATTCCTCCGCTTAATCCGGGGTGGACTCATGGGGGCCGCAGTCTAGGCACTGAGGTCCTGACGTTCCTCTCCGCAGCCATGACCTCCAGTTTTTCCGGGTGAACACTGAGACATTCCCAGACCAGCTGAGAGACATATCTTAAAAAACAAAAAAACCTCAAGATGCCTAAGGGAGATGATTGCAAAGGATATCCAGCTTCTGTCCCTAGTGGAAGACCAAGAATTCGAAGAATTTGAGAACTCTTTATCAAAAATAGAAACTCCCAGGAAGAAAGTACTGACCGACTCATCTTGTAAAGATGTTTGATGAATGAAAACGCAAAGTAAGGGTATCTTTGTAAAATACTTCCAGTGTTGTCCTCACCACTGATATGTGGATTTCAGTGTCTACAGAGGCATGTTTGATCATGCCATCTAATTTAAACTGACAAATGAGGGAATTTGTTTTGGAAACCCAGACTTTATGTATGCATACTGCAGATATTAGTGTAGCGCTTAAATGCATTCGCAGACGAATGGGGCATGACTGAGTAGGTTGTTGCAGTTGTGACAGGCAATGGTTGCTGCAATGCACAAGTCTGGATGGAGCCATCATCCATGTTTTTGCACACACACACACACACACACACTGAATTTATTTGCGAAAGTTGGTTTTAAAACTGTCCCAAAAGTGGAGAAAGTGCTGGACAAATGTACAGACGCTCCCCAACTTACATTTTAGTTCGGTTCCAGGCAGCCGAACGTAAGGTGGAAAAAAAACAAACGTAAGTTCTTACTGTATGTTCCAGTGACGTATGATGTTCATGCATCCATAAATACAATTACCGTATCTCATAAAGCACCCCTAAATCAATTATTATAAACATAACATTGTAAAATAATATCAAATATATCAAATAACATTAATTTCAAATAAATTAAATTCAAGCAAAATAATTTCAAATAGATAAATTTTAATAAAATTCACTCATCAAATATCAAATACAGTATCAAATATAACCTTTAACATTCTCTATGATGCGATCTTTCTGCTTGTAAATGGTTCCGATGGTCGACGGATGGTCATTTTACATGAAGCTGAGCCAAGTCACTTTACATTAATCTTAAAACAGCCAATCAACACTTACAATATGTGAGGTGCTCCACCGAAAGTAGTTTACTTGCTTGTGCTCGAGACAAAGCGCGGACTTCCGGTCTTTCAAGTGAGCAAGGGCACAGTTGAATACTTGTTTAGTACTCAGCCTGCACTGATGTGAATCACCAGCAGAGCGGAGAATTCTCTTTCTTTTCTGGATTCTGATTTTCATTCATTTTACAACTCTCTTTGCTTAACTGAGTATGCATGGTAGATTGCGCCGATCCAGATAGTTAATTCGGCCTTGGGAAAACCGGAAATTCCGACATTATGCTGGAAAACTTGCACTCATGCTAGTAGGCTTACGTTTCTGACCAACCATATTTGCTTAGGGTTACAAAAGTCCACAAAACAGTGTGAACACAAAGATCAGAGAGACGACGTCTTAACACAAGGGTAACACGCACTGATCTGGGAATAAGGAGGGGCACGTTCAGTCTGTCGTTTGTAAACAAAAATGGACACGGCGTCATTACGTCAGCGTACTACGTAGGTACCTCTCGTAGTAGACGGTGAGACAGCGAGCACACTAAACTCAAAATTAGACTTTAAAAAAAAAAAAAAAAACCTGTAAAACAAATGAACATAAGTCGGGGAGCATCTGTAGTGCAATTGTGTCCTTTTTTCACTACAGCACACAAACCACCCATAAGCTTGGAGGTATTCAACAACAGTTGAAAGTGGCAGAGCACAAGCTTGTACTGTCAATAGATACTCCTTGGAATGCAGTTTTTTTACATGCTGGAGAAGGCCTCTTAGCAAAATGATGCTGTGACAGCGGCCCTCAGCCTTTCAGGGAGGAATTTATTGTGCTTAAATGAAGACTTGTCCATCATCAAGCAAACAGTCGATGCATTCTGGATATTTCAAGAAGTGACACAGGAAATTTCAATGAAAAGTATGTTTCAGTCTCCCAAGTGATTCTTTTGTTTCACTCATTCACAGGGCTGTAGCAGCCTGAGAACATCAGGGCAACTACTTTTCCACACCACTGGTGTCAGTGCAGTCTCGGGGGGGGGGGGGGGGGGGGGTATTGAGTGCATTCACAGTGTAGCTGCCAGTACATTTCTGTATGTTAGGTTAAAACATCTTGGTTTGAAAATGTAGAAATAATGAAAAAATGTCTCCTGAAATGCAGGAAGACTACCAGTCTATCTCCCAGTCCAGCCCTCAAGCTCAACAGCGACTGTGATCTCTACGTTATGGCCTTCAGGGTCTTCTCCCTTAGAGCCTTCTACCTCAGTGCCAAACCAGAGTCCTACACCCACAGGTTCAGCTGTATCAAAAGGAGGGGTATGGACTGATTTTTACACACAGGTTCTATCAGTCAGCAGCCTGTAATGTGCTCACTGAAGTACATTGGTACTCAGAAGAAAACATGATTGCCAGAGATAAATATGCACTGGTTTGGTGGCACAAACACGAACCAACCTTCCCGGTCCAAAGCAAACTAGCAGTGAGATACCTGAGACGGTCCGACCGAAAAATTTTAAACCCATTTCTTGCTTGGTTTGCAAACAAAAATACATTTTACAAAATCAAGAACATTCCACTCAATAAACATGGGTGCACACAGTGCTGTTCAGAAAATGTCAAACAAAAAACTAGGATTTATATAAAATAATAATAATAATGATAACGTATAATAAAAAGGGTTGGACGGGGTGGGGTGTTTGTCAGCATGTCCATGTTGGAGAAGTTATGGCTCTGACTTGCCGACTTCCCTTACCTACCTTGTTCCAACATGCCAGAGGCAGTTCACCTTGGAGAACGTGAGACATGGACGTGAGATTGTGAGCACCTCGGAGAAGCTAGTGGAGTTGGCTGTATTGCTTTGCCCAACAATGCTAGCACAAGGTGAAGCACATAAGTCCGTCCGTTTGGAAAAAAGATACATGCTTGCTCTCAGGATGACCACACACCCATATGTGATGCCATTTAAAAAAAACTCGAGAAGCATCCAGTTACATTTGAAAAGTAGGTCAAGGTCACTCACACAAACTCATCCATATAATAGTGAACAAGCATACCAATTTTGAAAGCCCAAGCTTCAGTGTGTGACAAGAAAGTGTCCCGAAATTAAAATGTGACGGATGGACAGAATCCATTCCAATAGCACCATGTGGGTGGGGCCTAAACAGGTTTAAAAAAATTGTCCGTCCGTGGAAAAAAGTTATAACCCTAAACAGCTATCGAGAGCAAACCCTTCTCAGATCAATAGTTTATTGAACACATGTCTGGGTGTGATAAATATATGATTATAATCTGATATATTTCATTATTTTATAAAAAAAAAATAATAATAATAAATAAAAAACGTGAGCTGTAATGTTGGATGCACTTTGATCCATTCTGTGTGTGAGAGAGAGAGTAAGGTAAAGTCCGTCCGTCCACGTCACGTAAAAAATTGAGAATATCCTGGATACTTTTTTTTTTTTTTTGTTATTAATTAGTCAAGTCCGACCGACCACGCTGGCGGCTTTTCAGCTACTCTTGTCGAAAGTCATCAATGGTTCTTTTACATGAACCTTTCACCACAGACAGTGAGAGACATGGCTGGCCTTTCATAACTTGTCCATCCGGACAACTTTACTACCATAGTGCTTTTTCTTATAGTGAAATTTCATGCTGGTGAAGTTCGGGGGTGGGGTGGGGCTGGTGTTGGGTGACGTCCTGGGTTTTGTAAAAGGCATATAGTCCTTCTGTCCGAAAAAAAAAAGAGGAAAATATAAACATGAATGTGTACTGTACTGCTGAGCAAATTAATTATAAAATATTCTTCTGCATGAAAGTAAAGATGATTGTTTTGGGAATTACGTCCGTCTGGATTTTCCTGGTTCTTTATAGATGTAGAGGTGCCATTTGTCCTTTTGCCAAATATTCGTGAACCAAGGGGTGTACGATTTTCAGATTTTAGTCAAGCATCCAGTTCTGTTCATGTTATATTTGATTATTGGTGGAAACTGATTTTACCATTTCAGCAACTATCATACTTGTGTTCCAGGGTACAATGTGCCATCCAGCCCAAGGTTGTCATGTTAAAAGCCTGACTGATAATCCCTGTATAAAACCCTGTTTTAATTATTCCTTCACAGATGAAAAATATTGTACTGTTTTTAAAGAAGCAATACGTTTGGTTTAAATTCGTTTAAAACAAACATAATTATATCCAAGAAAAACTAAAATCCCATAACAAGACACCTCCAGACAGCATACTTGAGCTGTTCCCACTGCGGCAAGCCTCCTAGTTAATACATTTCTTCTCGCCCCTGGTTTGATGTTAACGTACTATGTGAACTGTGCCATGAAATGCACTTCAAAATGTAATGGTGCTTTTTTTGTTTTTAAGTTTAAACTGAATGAAAATTATTTGCTCTGAACAGCATTTCCTCCTGTTTGTCCGAGCTAAACACACCTGAGCTATAATTGTACACAATATGACTGCACGTGACCATGGCAACACAATGCCCTGTTGGAGTCGTATGTTAGTTACTTAGCTGAACGTATTAGACTATCGGACGAAATCGTATTAGACCGACCGACCGAATCATTGGCTGTGGTGACCCTGAAAAAGGGAAAAAGCAGAAAGAAAATCTTTAATCACACAGTGTGCAAACTCACACGTGATAGTCATCCCATTGATTCAAAACACCTGACTCTAATTTCACCTTCAAATTACCTGCTAATCCTGGCGGTTCAAATACTTTTTCTATGAACAGATATGTAGGTATCGGTCTTGTTTATTTGAATGGGTTCACTTGATCTAATTTTATGACTTGTGTGAAAATCTGATGATGACTTGGGGCATATCTGTCTGCAGAAATGTTCGCAATTCTTAAGAGGTTCACAAACTTTCCAGCACAACTATGAGAAGACTAGATGTAATTATAGCCAAAGTTGGTTCTCCTATAAAACCAAGGGGTTGGTAATATATTGTGCATACAACAATTTTCTTTTTTCTTTTCAAATAAAACAACTTGTTGTGCACATTTGATATGTGTGTATATATATATATATATATATATATATATATATATATATATATATATATATATATATATATATATATATATATATATATATGTATATAAGTGTATGTGTGTGTGTATGTATATATATATATATATATATATATATATATATATATATATATATATATATATATATATATGTCATATATATTTACCATTTTATAATATGTTTAACATTTCAATCATGTCCATTGTGGGTCTGACTTATAATACTGAAAAATACATACAAGTTCAAGGCAGACAAATACAGGGATCCCTCACTTTCCACGGTTAATTGGGACCAAGATCCCCTCGCGACCTCCAAATTCCACGAAGTAGGATCAACCCCCCTCCCGACTGATTTATATGTGTATATAATATCAATAAATACATATTCAACACTATAAATGCTTATAATAACAAACATTTAAAAAATAATGCATAAATACAATATAAATGCACACATACAGACGCACGCGTGCACACACTCAAATGTGAACCTCACATAAAAATATAAGTACAGTAGGCCCTTGACTATTCGCGGTTTTGCACCCATGGTTTGAGTATTTGCTGACTGCCGAGCAATGGGCACGTGATTCAAATTCAGCCAATGGCTGCCCTCCTTTCTCCTGATTGGTTGAGCTGATGTCCTGCCCCTTTTT
Organism: Plotosus lineatus; assembly: GCA_024760905.1. NCBI lineage: Eukaryota > Metazoa > Chordata > Actinopteri > Siluriformes > Plotosidae > Plotosus > Plotosus lineatus. The sequence goes on along the minus strand of CM045740.1, from coordinate 35,437,367 downwards.
CCTCATTCACGCACAAGTTGTCAATGAGCCTCTTTTTTTTGTGTGTGTGTTTTAATTACCAGTTAAGCTCTATGATACCACTCAAACGCTATGCGTCTTCTCTGGCTAAGCGATAGAAAACTCTGGATGTCTCTTCTGAAGAAATACGTTTTTTTCTGAACTGTTGTATTAAAACCTTTTTCAATTATTAATCCAGTACAGTACCTAAGTTCATTTTTATGTGTGAGATTTTATGTTCTGTAGCATGTTTAACAAACGATACCAAAAGGATAAACTTTATTACAGTACTCTTCATGTCCTTTTACATTGAACTTGGAGTGACGTCTCCAAGATGGCACTGCCCAGAGGGCGACGTCGCAGAGTTCTCAGAGTCAAATTGTTTCTTTGTTCGTTTTAATTTGTTTTGTTTGTTCATGTTTTGCTCTATTCTCGTCTACGACCGGTTGACTCTACTACAGCAACAAGATCGGAGTATCTTCGGGTGTGTATAACTAAGCACGTTCAACTGGGCTTGTTAGCCGGGATGCGGCTAGCAGAGCTAATATGCTATTAGCAGAACTAATATGCTATGGTAGGCAGGTCAATGCGAGCCGCATCCCAGCTAGCAATAAGCCCAGGCGGGAAGGGGCCGAACGACGACTCCGGCGCTTGGGATTGCAGGGGATGAAGGCCGTGTAGCCGGCTTGAGCAATCGCCTCATCAAGTGTACTCTCCTCGAGGCTTGTTTCACAGAAACACAGTCCTGTAGATCCCTCTGCGCTGCAATCTGAGCATGAAGCTCGTCCATCTTGTTTCGCAGGAACTGAACATTTTCAAGTAATATGGCCGGAAGTGCTAACCAAGCCTCTGAGAACTCTGCCTGGGCTTAGCTGGTAACCGCTAGCTAACCGCTAGCATTGAGCTGCCATAGCATATAAGCTCAAGATAGAAGTTCTTTCGTGCTTAGTTGCCCGAAGCTGAAGCTGCAAAGCTGTCAGCGTGTTTCTGTCCCTTGCTAAAGGGTTGTGACAGGAAGGGAATCTGACCCTATGCCGAATCAAATGTGCGAATCAGATGATTCGCTGTGGTGACTCCCAAGAAAGGGAAAAAGCCGAGAGGATAATAAGACAGTCAAAGTTTAAAAGCAAAACTCTTAACTTTTGGTTAGCTTGCAGATGTAAGTGCTTACAGTTAAACTGTTTCATGTAACATGATTTCTTAATTTTGTTACATTTTTAGGTTTAATTATGTGGCTAAGAAGCTCTATAAGCGGCTGCTGCAACTTGGTGCTAATCCGCTACTTCCTGTTGGCCTGGCAGACGATCAGCATGAGATAGGGTGAGAATATTATTTTTGCCAGAACTTACACTAACATTTGCACACTGTCGATATGGGATTGGCTAAGTGCTGTGTTAGCACTACAATTCTCAGATTAGATGGGTCTAGACCAGGGGTCGGCAACCCGCGGCTCCAGAGCCGCATGCGGCTCTTTCACCTTTCTGGTGCGGCTCCACATTTACTCCACCAATCACTGATCATCAAAAGAAAAGAAAAAAAATCTAGATTGGACATTACTGTTTCAATTCTGAAGTGGAGCCATCTTGGTGAGATCACCTTGCTTTAAGTGTTAAACAGTAATGTGATCTCACCAAGATGGCTCCACTTCAGAATTGAAACAGTAATGTCCAATCTAGGGTTTTTTTCACCTGAATGATGTGGGTTCCCTTCCAATGCTCTTTTAGGGTGGAAAATTACATTGATGAAAATTAAGGGTCGGTGTGGGCGGATATTTATTTGTTATGGGCGGGGTGATTTTGTGTGTGTGTCCACAAGAACACACACAAAATAACCCCGCCACACCAAAGAAATATAAAGAGCCCTAAAAGAGCTCATGGCAAGCAGCAGCACATTGAGAGAGATTTTTTCTGCCACCGGGTTTGTAATCCAGGAACGGAAATCACAGCTGAAGTAAGAGACGTTGGATGAGATTTGTTTATACACAGCAATCTCCGAGTTAAATAACTGTCCTCACAGTGACAAAATAAATAACTAGGTGTGGTTCAGTCTCCACTCTGAGCATGGATCGGTCAGTGCAGCACGAAGCATTAATATAATTTAAAAGAATGTTGAGCAGACTCCTCCTTAAAATAACTTTTCATATACTTTTCTGTGTTGTTGTCATTTTTGTAAATTAAAACTATGACAAAACAACATTAATATAACAAATAAAGAAGCGGAAGATCCCACGAAGGGCGTGATGGTGAGGTAGATACCCAACCCATTAACACATCTGGCTGTTCCCCGTCCCATGCTTTGTGGGATAGATATTCTTTATAAAAATACAAGAAGGACTCTGACACATTCATTCATTCATTTTCTGAACTGCTTAATCCTAATTAGGGTCATGGGAGGCTGGAGATTTTTTTTTTAAATCTAAATGTTTTTGTTGCAAGCAGAATTGCAATTTAATTGTCTCTGCAGTCGTTTAAATCAATGCAACACATTGTTGTTTTATATTAACATGAAAGAAAAAGGGAAAAAAATTATATGCAGCGTTATTTGATTTTAAATGTCAAAAAAGGATTTGTGGCTCCCAGTGTTTTCTTTAATGTAAAAAATGGGTCTAAATGGCTCTTTGAATGGTAAAGGTTGCCGACCCCTGGTCTAGACTAATGGGCAGTTGTGGTGTAATGGTTAGAGTAGTGGGTTTTGGACCTAAAATTCAATTCATGAACCAGCAGGACAAAATGGGTGGTGGCGGAGCGGGGGTTCCACCTTCCCTTCCGCCACCTCAATGGTTGAGGTGTCCTTGAGTAAGGCACCTTAACCTCAAACTGCTCATGTAGTTCCTGTGCTTATATATAGAAGTATATGAAGGTGTAGTAGTGTTTTGTGTGGGTGGAGTCCCTGCCAAGAAAAGAAAAATGTGGAAAGATATAGTGTGCATGTTATTTTATAGTTTCACAAGTAAAGACACATTAATATAATGCTCAGCTACATTGATGGCAGCGGTGGTTCCTCCAAGGGGGGGGGGGGGGGGGGTCAGCAGTGACAACCTTTGGGATTGGTAAGGCCTCTACTACCTTTTGAGTACAAACTGTTTTATTTTGTTCACTATGTAGTGTTCTCCAGTTTGCGGATGGATTTCTTGCATTTATTTTTATTAGAAATGGGGACATTTCATTTTGAAGGAGAGATGCTATTTAAGCTATTTTAGGGATTTCCTGCTTATTAACAGTATGGTGAATACAGACGCTCCCCGACTTATGTTCATCCGTTTTATGTTTTTTTCTTTTTTGTTTCTTTTTTTTTTTATTTTGAGTTTAGACGTAACTACGTAGTACACGGACGTAATGACGCTGCGTCCATTGTTTACAAACGACAGACTGAGTGCCCCTCCTTCCCAGTTCAGTTTATATAGTTATTTATATATAGTTATTTATATATAGCGCGTTACCCTTGTGTTAAGATGTCGTCTCTGTGATCTTTGTGTTTACACTGTTTTGCAGACTTTTGTAACCCTAAGCAAATATGGTTGGTCAGAAGCGTAAGCCTACTAGCATGGGTACAAGTCTCATACACAGAGATGAATTAACTATCTGCTCGGATCGGCGCGATCTACCATGCATACTCAGTTAAGCAAAGCGAGTTGTAAAATGAATGAAAACCAGAATCCAGAAAAGAAAGAGAATTCTCCGCTCTGCTGGTGATTCACATCAGTGCAGGCTGAGTACTAAACAAGTATTCAACTGTGCCCTTGCTCACATGAAAGACCGGAAGCCTGCATAACCCACAGCAAGTACACGACTTTTGCAAGTCCACCACTTTCGGTATTGAGCGCCTCACATATTGTAAGCGTTGACTGGCTGTTTGAAGCCTCATGTAAAGTGACTCGGTATAAATAAGTGACTTATTTGAAATTCATGTTATTATTTGATATATTTGCTATTATTTTACAATGTTATGTTTATAATCATTGATTTAGGGGTGTTTTATGAGATATGGTTACGGTTTTTATGGATGTATATGTCACTGTAATAACTTGCGTTCACTTTCAACTTGCGTTCGGCCGTCCGGAACCAATTAAAAATGTAAGTCGGGGAGCTCCTCGAATCGCCACCTTATCGTGGTGGAGGGGTTTGCGTGACCTAATGATCCTAGGAGCTATGTTGTTGGGGGCAAATGCCCCTGGTAGGGTCACCCAAGTCAAACAGGTCCGGGGTGAAGGTCCAGACAAAGTGCGATTCAAAACAGACCCCTAAGACATGAGAAAACAACACAGGAATCAGTCTCCCTTGCCCGGACGCGGGTCACCGGGGTTCCCTCCTGGAGCCAGGCCCAGGGGAGGGGCTCGAAGGCGAGCGCCTGGTGGTCGGGCTTATGCCCATGGAGCCTGGCCGGGCCCAGCCCGAAAAGGAGACATGGGTCCGCCCTCCCATGGACCCACCACCCGTGGGAGGAGTTTTAGGGGTCGGGTGCAGTGTGAGTTGGGTGGCAGCCAAAGGCATGGGTTCTGTCGGACTGATCCTCGGCTGCTTACTCTGACCTTCGGGACATGGAATGTCACCTCTCTGGCGGGAAAGGAGCCTGATTTGGTGCGTGAGGTGGAGAGATACCGACTAGATATAGTCGGGCTCACCTCAACGCATAGCTTGGGCTCTGGAACCATCCATCTCGAAAGAGGCTGGACCTTCTTCTATTCTGGAGTTGCTCATGGGGAGAGGCGGCGAGCCGGTGTGGGTATTCTTGTTGCCCCCCATCTCGGTGCCCAAATGTTGGGGTTCTCCCCGGTTGACGAAAGGGTAGCTTCCCTCCGTCTTCGGGGGGGGGCGCGGGTCCTGACTGTTATTTGTGCTTATGCACCAAATGACAGTTCAGAGTACCCACCCTTTTGGAGTCTTTGGGGGTGTTGGAGAACGCTCCCTCGGGAGACTCGCTCGTTGTCTTGGGAGACTTCAACGCCCATGTGGGCAACGATAGTGTGACCTGGAAGGGTGTGATCGGTAGGTACGGCCTCTCCAGTCTGAATCCGAATGGTGTGTCGTTGTTGGACTTCTGTGCTCGTCATAGGTTGTCTATCACGAACACCATGTTAACATAAGGGTGTCCATAAGTGCACTTGGCACCAGGACACCCTAGGTCGCAGTTCGATGATTGACTTTGTAGTCGTGTCATCGGACTTGCGACCATATGTTCTGGACACTCGGGTGAAGAGAGGAGCTGAGCTGTCTACCGATCACTACCTGGTGGTGAGTTGGCCGGTGGTGTGGGAGGTTGCCTTCCAGACCTGGCAGGCCCAAGCGTGTAATCAGGGTCTGCTGGGAACGTTTGGCGGAGCCCCTGTCCGAGGCCTTTAACTCCCACCTCCGGCAGAGCTACAACCACGTTCGGAGGAGGCGGGGACATGGAATCTGAATGGGCCATGTTTCGTGCCTCCATTGCTGAGGCGGCAGCCCATAGCTGTGGCCGTAAGGTCGTCGGTGCTTGTCGTGGCGGTAATCCCGAACCGGTGGTGGACACCTGCGGTGAAGGGGGCCGTCCAGCTGAAGAAGGAGGCCTATCGGGTTTTATTAGCCTGTGGGACTCCTGAGGCAGCAAACGGGTACCGGCAGGCCAAGCGTGCTGCAGCCGAGGCTGTCGCAGATGCAAAATCTCGGGCGTGGGAGGAGTTCGGTGAGGGCCTGGAGAGTGATTATTGGTTGGCCTCAAAAAGGTTCTGGGCCACCATCCGACGCCTCAGGAGGGGAAGCAGTTCTTCACAAACACTGTTTACGGTGGAGGTGGGGAGCTGCTTACCTTGACTGAGGATGTTGTTGAGAGGTGGAGGGAATACTTTGAGGACCTTCTCAATCCCACCAACACGCCCTCCGTGGAAGAGGAAGACCCTGGGGTTCGGATGAGGGTCCGCCCATCACTGGAGTGGAGGTCACTGAGGTTGTCAAAAGCTCCTCGGTGGTCGAGCTCCGGGGTTGGACGAGATCCGCCCGGAATACCTCAGGACTCTGGATGTTGTAGGACTGTCTTGGTTGACACGTCTCTGCAACATCGGCGTGGTCATCGGGGGCTGTACCTCTGGATTGGCAAACTGGGGTGGTGGTCCCAATTTTTAAGAAGGGGACCGGAGGGTGTGTTCCAATTATCGGGAATTACACTCCTCAGCCTACCTGGTAAAGTCTATGCAGGGGTACTAGAGAGGAGGATCCGACCGATAGTCGAACCTCGGATTCAGGAGGAACAATGTGGTTTTCGTCCTGGCCGCAGCACTCTTGACCAACTCTATACGCTCCACAGGATTCTGGAGGGGCATGGGAGTTTGCCCAATCTGTCCACATGTGCTTTGTGGATTTGGAGAAGGCTTTCGACCGTGTCCCTCGAAAGATCTTGTGGGGCGTGCTCGAGAGTACGGCGTTCGGATCCGTTGCTACGAGCTATTCGGTCGCTGTATCACCGAGCCAGAGTTTGGTCCATATTGGTAACAGCAGCTCGGATTCGTTTCGGTGGGAGTTGGAGTCCGCCAAGGCTGTCCTTTGTCACCGATTCTGTTCATAATTTTTATGGACAGAATTTCTAAGCGCCAGGCGAGGCGATGAGGGGTTCTGGTTCGGTGGCCATCCGATATCATCTCTGCTTTTTGCGGATGATGTTGTCCTTTTGGCTTCATCAAGTCGGGCCCTCCAGCTCTCATTGGAGCGATTCGCAGCTGAGTGCGAAGCAGCCGGGATGAAGAACAGTACCTCCAAGTCCGAGGCCATGGTTCTCAGTCGGACAATGGTGGAATGCACCCTCTGGGTCGGGGATGAGGTCCTGCCCCAAGTGGAGGAGTTTAAGTATCTTGGGGTCTTGTTTACGAGTGAGGGAAGGATGGAGCGAGAGATCGACAGACGGATCGCTGCAGCCTCTGCTGTTAAGCAGTGCCTGTACCGGTCCGTCGTGGTGAAAAAGGAGCTGAGCCGCAAGGCGAAGCTCTCAATTTACCAGTCGATCTACGTTCCAACCCTCACCTATGGTCACGAGCTTTGGGTAATGACCGAAAGAACAAGATCACGGATACAAGCGGCTGAAATGAGCTTTCTTCGCCGGGTGGCGGGGTTCTCCCTTAGAGATAGGGTGAGAAGCTCCGCCATCCGGGAGAGCTTCGGAGTAGATCCGCTGCTCCTCCGCATTGAGAGGGGCCAGTTTAGGTGGCTCGGGCATCTGGGTAGAATGCCCCCCGGACGCCTCCCTGGTGTGGTGTTTCGGGCATGTCCAACCGGGAAGAGACCCCGGGGTCGACCTAGAACACGCTGGAGGGACTATGTCTCTCGGCTTGTCTGGGACCGCCTCGGTGTCCCCCCGGGAGAGTTGGAGGAAGTGGCTCGGGAGAGGGATGTCTGGACCTCTTTGCTAAGGTTGCTGCCCCCGCGACCCGACCCCGGACTAAGCGGAAGAAGATGAGAGATGAGATGAGTCGGGGAGCGTCTGTATATTACATAATACCATACAGTTCATGCAATATTTTTTTTCTGACTTCAAATTATAATTCTGGTATCAAATGCTTTGGTTATTTTTTTAATATTAAGTTATGTTGGCCAATAAAAGTATTAAATTATCCTTTTGTACTTTTGTTGTTAAAAGTTCACACAAATGAACAATCCAATGATTTTTATATGTATATTAATTTTAAAAAAATATTCCGACTTCTTTAAACATGTGGTTAATATAGTGGAAACATGCCATTAAAAACTTAACAATTTTGTTTGCAGGCCTGATGGAGTTATTGATCCCTGGTTAAATTTGTTCTGGCAAAAGGCTCTAGAACTTTATTCTTCCCCAGCTGACTTCAACCCCATTTGTGATGATGAGCCGTAAGTCTATTTCATCTAATTAACTTCTTTTGCGAAAGGTGTTAAATATACCGCAGCGTCCCCTGCCACTGGGGAATGTCTATAATGTTCATCAGTAACAACACATTTGATAGTTCCGGCGCGCTTTAAAAAACAGGAAAATATTTTGCTGTTCTCTTGGTAAATGTCCAACAACTGATGAACCATTAGAAACTGCGACAGTAAAACTATGGGATGCTCTGTATGAATGGAGCGATTAGCCAGATATGGACCTATCAGAAAGTGATGACGAGTATTTTTCACCCGATTCTCCTGCTCACTAACTTCTTAAATTAAAAAAAGTCATTCCTGGCCATGTGCTTTTGTTTTTGTTCATGTTGATTGGTGCTAAAGTTGACATTCTTGTTGGTTGGCTTGATTTTACTTCTGGAAAATGTTTAAAGGAACAGCACCAGGAGGGAAAAGTAAAGGGTCTTTTTAAATTATGCTGTTTTCTGTTTATCTTCAGCTTTCATGTAAGTAGTTTGGTTGATATCACAAAATGAATAACACAAATATCAGTAAAACTCTTTTATTGTTCTGTTATTATTCATGTTTTTCACCTCGATGGTAATACGCACTTACCGTTCCACTCTGCTGGTAACATTTTAATAAGCGCCCACCCACTCCAATTTTTAAGGCGCCCTGGGCGCTTATCACGTCGAATATGGTATATTTCATAAAATCACTTATTCCACAATTATTGGCAGCCCTAACAATTCCTAGGAAATAAATGTAATTGGAGTGTTTGTTATTTCTACAGTAGTTTACAGAGTTTATCAGAGTATCTAGGAATGGTTTCATTAGTAATTCTTCACTTTATATATGATGTGACATAGCGACCATTTCTCTTGTCCACTCTTCAACACTGGAAAGACGCAGGAACACACCATTCAAGTAAGGCAGATGTGTGTCAACTTTCATAAGTCAGGCAATCGCTACAAGAAAATAGCCCCTCACCTGCACATGCCCAGATCTACTGTCAGAAGAATCATTAAGAAATTTAATACTGTTGGAACAGTGGTAAACAAGACTGGACAAGGCTGAAGAAGGTTATTTTGCTACCATGCACAGTGAGGAGGGTAGTAAGAGAAATAAAGTTCTCCAAATCTCACTGTTAATTTATTGAGGAACTAAATAGAGTTAAATACCCAACACTGCCAAAAGCTATATACCAACATCATAAGCACTCATCTCAAAATGAACTGACATAATTTCAGATGCCTGTATCCCATGTTCACCTGAAAAACAAAATTAAAGGACCTCATAAGCCCTCTTCAGGTTACAGAGAAAATATAGCTTTCTCAAGCCTCCATTTAAATATGTGACTAGTGCCAGAATTTTTTTTTTATATTAAAAAAATTAAGGTATTGTGAATGTAGCATATAATACGGCATGTACGCATGATTACGGTTTCAAAAAGGTGTGCACTTTCTCCCGTCAAGTTTGCATTTTTTGAGCTCACACCTGCGTGAAAAGATGTTTTTCCACTTCTCGCACCTTCTTTGCTTGGGGCCTAATATTCAGTAGTCCGTTTCATTTTTTGTAGCCTGATGAAAGTAAATAGAATTAAATGAAGACCAGAGAGAATTGAGTAGTTAGTATGTTTTCTGCAGACTTCCTCCTCGATATGTTTTTCACTTCATGGAGGATGCTACAGAGAAGCCAGTTGTGAAGTCCACTATAGCAAATGACCAGGCTCCACCCTCTTCTGGTCACCCCTTTCCAGCACGAGTGGTGTTCAATCAGAGAGTAACAGCCCCTGGACATTTCCAGGATGTGAGACTCATTGAATTCGACATCACAGGTTCAAACATCCAGTGAGTGGTATAATTATATTTGCAAGATTTTAATATCCTTATATGTAATTGTCTGTTTTTGCCTTTATGCAAAATGTGGGTTATTTTTCAAGAAACTTTGCCCCATACTATGGAACTGATTTTTATTTATTTTTCATCTTTCATGGTTGAATCTCTAAAGTGGTCTTCTCTAAAACTTAAACTTATAACAGCTACCAAGCAGGTGATGTGGTGATGATAAAACCATGTAATTCCCAAGATGATGTCGAGCAATTTTGCCAACTTCTGAGGCTCAACCCTGACAGTTATTTCTTGCTGACACCTACAGAAAACAACACAGGTGAGGGGAAGAGGGAGAGAGAGAGATTTCCATATATATATATATATATATATATATATATATATATATATATGTATATCCAATTCTGTTTTGTATTTCTCAGCTCCTGACCCTGTGCATCTCCCTCAGCCCTGCTCTGTCAGGTTCCTTCTTCAGGAGTTTTTGGACATTGCTGCAGTACCACGTCGCTCTTTCTTTGAGCTGCTTGCCACATTTGCCACTAATGACCTGGAGCGAGAGAAACTGGTTGAGCTAAGCTCAGCACAGGGTCAAAACGAGCTGCACATTTACTGTACGAGACCACGGCGGACAGCTCTGGAGGTAAAAGCCTCGCTCGGTGATGGTTTTTTTTTTTTTTTTGTCCTTGTGAATAAGTAAACATGGTATGGTGACTTTTTTTTTTTTTTTGTTAAGACAAGTGTTTTACCAAACTAAATACAAAATATACTTCTGTGAAAAACTGTCTGATATGAATAGTCTTCACAAAAAAATCTGCTTGCTAAGAATTTCTGAAGCTTTCTTGGTCATGTGACTGATACTTATATGTATGTAGACAGGTTTAACCTCTCATTTTTTAAACCACTTAGAATTGACATTACACTTTTGAGACTGAAATTTAGTCACTAAACACCACACAACATTATTTTTAATTTTTCACAGTGTTATAAAGGTATTTCATGTTTGGGTAAACGTCCCTACCAAAGCTCACCAAATCTGCTTTTCAGACATTTTTAATATACACTGCCACAGTTTAAGTGAGAACATTTTAGTTAAACGATCGTGTAATTTCTTATTTGAAGTGTTTGTAATTTACAGTTTTAATGTTTTTATTGTTTAAATTGTCAAAACATGTCAAAAGTCTGGCATGGGCTTAATGCGTACTTAATGTACCCTTTAAGTCCATGGGCATTCAAAATTAGCCCAATTCAGGATTTGTTGATTTAAAAAAAAAAAAAAAAAAAAAATCACCACCTCTTTGCTGTGTTGTCAACACAGGAAAACTCAACATTTAAAAACATGATCACATGATGCCCTCTGTCGGTTGTGCGATTTTTTTTTTTTTTTTTTTTTAAACTGTATTCTTATTTTTGCTTTCATATTTGGATTTTTTTTTCATAAAATGGGGCTGAAAAATCCTTGTGTTCTGTTTTGTATCTTGGAATTTTCGTATACAGAGGCTTTCGTATCACTGTATTAATTTACTGATTCAAAGGAAAGCAAAATTTTAAAACATTTTTCAGTTCATATAGTGAATGTTTGAGGGTCTATAGAAGAATGCAGATCGCTATTTTTTGAACAGTCTAATATTAACTTCAATTTGTTTAAAGGAATAACACAAATTTGATGGTTTTTTTTTCCATGTTTAGATTCGGAATAGAATGTGCAGTGTTCACAATTCATTTGTTTGTTTGAAAATACAAGCTATTTTTAGGATTTCGAGCTTTTTTCACCTTTTCAAAAAAACATTGCTATTATAATCACAGTCAAAATTTGCTGCATGGTGAAGCTGGGGATTTCAAACTTGATTTACTACTATAGGTGTTAGGATGTATTTGTATGTAAGTGACAACTTTTCAAGGTCACAGAGACAAAAATATATTTAGTTTCTGGACATTTACTTTCCAAATGCTGAAGCTGGGGCTTTCAGACTTGCTATGCTTGTTTAATCTTGGCTTATTATAAGAATTATCATTTTGTCAGGAGCGTCTGGACCCCTGTGGCCCATTTTATTGAATTTTGGTTTTGAAAAGGAATATTTGGATAACTTTTTAAATTTTGGATCTCATACTGAATTATTGATTTAAACAGATGAATGATACACAGATTACACAGCTCAGGAGAACAGAGAATATCATACACTAAAATGTGTCAATTTAAATCAGGCAGGTTCCACCATCAGTGCAACATAATCTGGAACTCTTATTTACAATTTTATGGACTTGAATGGGAGAATTTGTTCCATGTGATTGATTCATAAATTATAAAAATAGAAATTAAATTATAGAAAATGTAACTCTGAAGCAGATAAAATATTTACTGGAAAATACTTTGTTCTTTTACTTAATTGTATCATCATAATATTTATGGCAGTGAAGTAAAAGCATGTTGGATTTACCATCGTTTATTCCGATTACTGTTTTTCCTATTAGGTCCTGGCAGATTTCCCTCATACAACAGCACAGATAAATGTGAGCTACCTGCTTGATTTATTCCCTGAAATTCAGCCACGGTCATTCTCCATAGCTTCCTCTAACCTGGTAATGTCCTGTTTTACATTTTTACAGTTTAACAAAGAAAAATTAGCAACCTAATCTAGAATTGAAATCTTTAGTGACCGTGTGATGTAACAATCAGTAATAAACCTGGAGAAGCGAAGTACAGGTTTGATCAGTTTATGTGTAGCATAGACAGCTGCTGTTGCAAGAGAGAATGAATGAGATGGTACAGAACACTAACGTAGCATTTTAATAAAGCGTTCTGTTCATGCTTTTGTCAGTGACCCACTTAAGTCTTGGCTTAAATATTTGCATGTCTTGTTCATTCTGTGAGAGAGAATTGAAGCCAATTCTTGTTCAAATGTGGGAGTTGTTCTACTTTTTACAGAAACATTATCCTGAAACTGATTCAATTTGAATAAAGATAAGTTACTGATAGCTCCATATGTCCAGTATACCATATGTAAGCTCCCTTTTCTGTCAGTTTATGATGTGAAGAAAAGTAGTAAGTTTTAAAACTCATGAACCTCTTCTAAACTCTCCAGGCACATCCTAATCGAATCCAGATCTTGGTGGCAGTGGTGAAGTATAAAACCAGACTTTACAAGCAACGTAAAGGCCTTTGCTCTTCCTGGCTAGCATCTCTTACCTCCTCTACTGGTAGGAATTTACACTCGAGCCACATTGTGCTAGGGATCACACATAACCAGCAACATTTGAGAAGGTCTGAGGTAGACTGACTATATTTGATAAACAGGCTGTTTACTAAAGGATTATTTATTAAAAAAAACTTTTTTTTTTTTTTTTTGCTTTTTTTTGTGAAATATAAACTCAGGTCTGTCAAACTATCATTTACTCCTTTCTTCCTTAAGTCATTTAGTTATAAATAATGTGTTGCTGTGTTAACAAAATGCTGACCCTTTTTTATTCATCCCCCATAAAGCAAAGTAAGGCAGTACAGTGAGTCGTCGACTTCCGGCCGCTTTTGGTTCCGGCAGACCGGTCGTAAATCGATCTGGTCGTATGGCTACTTTCCATCCAAATACACTCACGCCAAACAAAAACAGATGAATAAACCTCGCGCATTTAAATCTATACATCTATTTTCAATTCCACATCACTGTAACACGCAGCGGAGAGCCAATCCTTTCTGTACTCCACTGTGTGGGCGGGTCCGATAGCTTCAAATTCCAATTTTATTGGATTATAACAACAGCCACAGACTGCACCTGTTGTTTGAGTAAAGAGATAAATTTCCCTTGTTTTGATCGGCTCATTTCCACGAAGCCAAGCACAGCTGTGGCAAGCAAACACAAATGGACAGACATGGAAAAACTTCGACCCGCAGACCAACTGATTGCCAAAATTGGGAAGCGCTTCCTGTTACACAAACACTGCAGCGTGTGAGTCCAATAAAATTCGAGTTTCAAGGTATCGGACCCGCCCACACAGAAAGGATTGGCTCTCCGCTTCGTGCCACAGTGACATGACATTGAAAGTAGATGAATAGATTTGCTTTGAGCAGTTATAAAGTGAAGCTGCATCATCTCCTGCTTGGCCTTTTAAGATGCTGGCGCTGCCGGCAGCGCAAACAACTGTCGTACGCAACACTTGCACTGCACTGCCATGAATCATGCTTCACTACTTTTGCGGTCGTAAAGTCGATCAGACGTAACTCGCATAGGTCGTAAGTCGACGACTCACTGTATACATTTACCATATTTAGTTTATCTTTTCATCCACTGTAACTTGATAATAAATAACATGATCAGCAAGACGAATACATATTATTTGAAGTAAACACTAATCTTTAGGTTTCAGGAGGATTTCTCTTAAGTTTATTCGTATTTTTAACCAGTCATCAGTTATAAATTATTCATTCTCCGTGTACTTATTTGATAAAGACATTACATCTTTTAATCAATTACCTGCATGATGGTGCTGCTTTCCAATAAACTGGATCTGTTGTCCACATTCAACTAAATACAGATGCTCCCCAACTTACGAACATTCGTTTTACGAACATCTGGAGGTACAAACAGGCCTGTTCGAGGTCGAAAGTGAAATGAAATTGAAGAACTAGTAGTAATAGAAATGAAATAAAATCTATAAAAAGATAGCTCATAAATACAAGTATGAATATGATTAAACATTATCCTGAGGTACGTTTAATACTAGGCTTCGGCAGAGGGGTGTGGCTTACACGTGCTTTATACTGGAGGTCCAGGAAGAGAAGCAGAACAATACATTTCTGAACTCCTGCCAAAACTTTCAAAGAAGAAACAAATTGACTCCAGTATTATAATGAACTGGATAAGAGTGAAATTCTCTGTAAATTTGATCAGATCCACTGTGCTGTGCTTGAGAGGAACCAGGAGTTCAAACATGGGACATAATGATATTGATAATGTACAGATGATTATGGAGAGAGAGAGAGAGATTGTGAACAGTACAAAGTCGTATAGGTTAATTTTTTTATAAGGTTTGAACATACGTCACTCTAAAGAATGCCATGTAACAACTTACGAACAAATTCATCTAACGAACAGCTGTCTGGAATCTAACTCCTTCGTAAGCTGGAGAGCATCTGTACTAGAAAATACATAGTTGGTGTTTAGAAAAATTTGCGAGTATCGCATTTTCCTACAAGATGACCTTCTAAACTCTCCCACATTTCAAAGGAAAAAAAATCTAATGATTATTTGCACACATGAAACTTCATTCAGTGGTATTTATATGTCATTCCTTAAAGATGACATCTTCCAAATTCTGGTTGCCGATGTCTATACACGCTTGGAAGCGTTTTATGGATAGACAATGGCTTTACACAGTAGAGTGAATGATCACTTCTCCTAGGAATCCCACTGCAAAAAAGAGGGCCCCGGCCAAGACCTGTTATTTCCAACTAATAAAATTATATATGGTCTAAATATTAGGGATGTCATTGACTATCGCAGTGCTTCTCAATTATTTTCTGTTACGCCCCCCCTAGCAAGAAGAAAACAATTCGCGCCCCCCCACCACCCACTTTCCGCCGCAACTATAAATTATAACTTTTTTCTATAATATAGTTACAGGTATATCTCTTCATTATATCGTATCCTTGTTAACATAAATAAAACAAAAAGAAAGAGATATAGTTCAACTTACAAGAATAACTTTTTTAACATTTTTATTAGTCTGTAAAAGAAAGTGCATCAATTTGCCTTAAATTTAAAAATAATAATATCCTTGTTACATTTTTTGACAAACTTACCACACCATTTGCTGCTGAAAATAAAATCAATAAATAATTAATTCAAATTGACTTCAGAAACATTAACTCAGGAGCACAATATATAAACACTTTAACCTACAAAACAAGAACAAATAGAACAATTTGTGCTGATTTTTTTTTCTCAAAATGAGGAAGCCAAGATTAATGGCTACAATGAGCACGTTTTGCAGCGCACAGCTTCTCAAAGCGAGGTTTGAAGCATGACACTGCAACTCTCAGCTCCTGCTCAATGTTTAGCTGGGACCTGTACTTGGTCTTCAGTGCAGCAACACAATGGGCAATGAGGGCGCCACTGCCAACTACTGGAGTGGATGTGCAATTACACTTTCTTGTAGTACGGCGGAAAAAAAGCATGTTCTCCTGGGTCACACGCGCCCCCCTCAGCATCCCATCGCGCCCCCCCAGGGGGGCGCGCCCCACTATTTGAGAAGCACTGGACTATCGGAATATCACCGATATAATTATGTCGATCTATAATCGATACCTATAAAAGGGATATCGATCCTTCTAACATTATATAAAATTCATCATCTATTAAATTTCATACAAAGCTGTTTTAATTTAAATAACACTAGAGCAAGCGGTATATTTTAATAAATAAAATAATGTACGAAAACACGTTATATAGTTTCAGTCAAAAACCAACTTAGCATAATGCCGAGTGTTAGTCTAAGTTTCCTGTGTTCATGACGGCGTCTGTAGTAAATGCCATTTTCAATGACATCCCTAGTAAATGGTACGTGCCGCCTCTCTGTATGGTAAATGGTACGTCCCTGCTTCTAGTGTGCCGTCAGAGCGCGTGTTCTCAACAGCACGGAACATTTTGAACAAGAAGAGACACTTATCAGCGGATAATGCAGATATGTGCATCTTCTTGCATCATAATTATGAATTGTAAAAATGCAGATCTCAAACTTTTCAATTGACAAGTGTTTATAGAATAGAAACAACTTGCTTGAAATTAACTAGTAAACAAGTGTTTATAGATTTGTTCAATACAAAAAGGTGTTAATTAAAATCTTGTCATTGGAAAACTATTTCCTGCCTTTTATTTCAGATTTGGCTTTAGTAATTGGTCACTTTATTATAAAATATTCAATGCATTATACAAACTACTGTAATATATTTTAGTGTGTTCTATTTAATGCATTTATGGAACAGTACAGCAATATTCTAATGTACCGATACATCGGAAATTTTTTTTTATCAATATATCTATACCAATAATAGGTTTTCAATGACACCCCTACTAAATATGTCCAACTGTGGAGATAGAGAAAAAAAATCATGGTTGGGTTAAATATTCTAAATATTTAAGTCTGTTTTCCAAATCTATAATGTTCTCGCTCTCCTTTCAAGCACTTGTTTATGTTCTCCCGAGAAACTCTTGGAGCCTTTCTCTGGCTTTTCTTTATCATTTTTAATACCTGTGTATGATCTCCATTTCTGGACAATTTTGGCAGGATAATCATGATCAAAGAAGATTTGCTTGTTCCCTACTTGCATCCCCCCCATACATTCAATAAGAATTTTTATTTATTTATTTATTTATTTTTTCGGCAAGATTCGCCTTCTGCGTCTGTAGTGTGTTTATATTCTCTGCTAGCTTGCCAGTCAGTTTCTTGTTGAAGAGGACTGACTTCTTCTTTCATCTCCCATTTCAGTTCACCTTTTAAAGTAGTTACTTCATATTGCTAGCCCAACTTGCAGTCTTATGTCTCTTCATTTAATCTCCCTACTCGTAATCTTAGTTGTCGAGTTCCAACGTGTGGTTGCATTTGTTATGTCCGACTTGGGAGAGTAATTAATTATGCATCTGCTCTCTGCAGTATCTTCCCAGAAGTCCACTGTAGCTCCATTTCGCTGTGTTGTTGACAGAGGACTGTTGGGGTTGGGTTACCAACAGATCTTAACACCACCTCTCCTGCCTCAATACGTTTCATGTGTGCAAGTATTCGTTCATTCATTTTCCAAGCCGCGTAATCCTAATTAAGGCCGGGGTACACCCTGAACAACTTGCTAGACCATTGCAGGGCTAACACACACACGCACACATGGGTATGTGTGCACTTAATAATGTGATTATCTTCGTTTCTTTTACTTTATATACACAATACCTTTGAATTGTGAGAGGGTATTTTGGGTCCCACTGGAGTATTCTATGGCACCGTCTAAGTTGAATTAATTGCAGGAATTAATTATTTGTTATTTAGGTGATGTTTATGTGCCTTTATGGGTAAAGAAGGGTAGCCTGAAGTTCCCTGAAGACCACAGCCCTGTGATAATGGTTGGACCTGGAACAGGAGTTGCTCCATTCAGAGCTGCCATACAGGAGAGAACATCCTTGGGGAAAACAGGTTACTGTTGTGTCCTCTCATTTTCCAACATGTCCTGGCTGATAAGCTGCATTTGATTTAAGGGGAGATTTACAAACCATAACTATATGCTGTCTTGTCTGTACTTTCCTCTCTTTTAGCAAATGTCTTGTTCTTTGGTTGCCGTTCTGAGTTCAAAGATTTCTACTTTCATGATGAATGGGAGCAGAAAATCCAGGCAGGTCACATGACCCTGTTCACAGCCTTCTCTAGAGACCAGGTGAGCCGGTGTGTCCAGGGTAAAGTTCCTGGTGTTTGAGCATTTACCATGACATAGAAAACAGTATGACTGTGATTTCAGTACCAGTAAGGCCATTCTTGTCACAGTGACACCGATGTTAATATTCATGATTTCTAAAAATAAATAAATACAATTGAGAAAAATGTATTTTTTTTAAATTCCTGCCAGTCTCTCTTTTTTTAATTATTATTAACTTGCCAAGTGCATGGTGGATTTTAAAACCTGAACTTTTTTGTGCCGAGTCGGTCTTTTCGTCATCCTCTTACGGTCGGTATTGTAACTACATCATGTAGATTTGCACACGTGTACTTGTCTGTCTGAAGTGTTGCTGTGCTCAGCCACTGGTTCAAATCTATCCATACAAACCATACTATTGACATGTGTGGTCACTTTTTTTAAAAAAAGCACCCTGAAAGGGGAGGTCTATGAAAATATTTTTCAAACCTCCTTTTTGAATGGCATGTAAAATGTTGACGGTATGTGTCGCTGGTCCGGTAAAAGCTCCACTTTACAGCAGTGAGTGCAGTGATCTGGCTGTTGATCTTTCGCTCCATCCTTCCCTCACTCGTGAACAAGACCCCGAGATACATAAACTCCTCCACTTGGGGCAGGACCTCATTCCAGACCCAAAGTGTGCATTCCACACTCGGCTGGTATTATATTATTATTCACTGTTTTAGTTACCAACATACCTGTCTTTTAAATATAGTGAATAATTTTTTTTTGTGCCAATTTTACCCAGGTGGCGATGCTAAATTTACAGTTTAGAAATAAGCATTAAACACTGAACTGGATTTCTCAAAGTTATTAATTTTTAACTATACAGTAGGCCCTTGACATTCGCGGGGGTTCGGTTCCGGCCCCTCCCACGAATCGAGATAATCTGCGAGTTCTGTACCCGGAAGTAAAACCCCATGTATCATGTCACATGCGTGAATGAGCAGCCAGAAGTAAAATACTATGTATCTATTACATGCACTAAAATATGAATCTTAAACACATTCTATAGACAGTCTGTCTGTCTTCCTTTCGGCTTTTTCCCTTTTACTCAGGAGTCGCCACAGTGAATCATCTGATTCGCACGTTTGATTTGGCAGAGGTTTTTACGTCGGATGCCCTTCCTATCACAACCCTTTTAGCAAGGAACAGAAACACGCTGACGACTTTGCAGCCTACTCTTTACGAAAGTCAGTAATGGTTCTTTTACATGCCTCTCACCATAGACAGTGAGAGACATGGCCCGCCTTTGATAACCCAGTTAGCTGCACTGGGGGGGGGGGGGGGGGGGGCAGTGACAACCTTGTGGAGAGTGGAACTCGAACCCCCAACCTTTGGATCAGCAATCCAGCACCCTATACCACTAGACCACCACTGCCCCCTACAGTCTATAGACAGTCTTACTCATTAATTCAGTATTAATGCAGTAAAATGTAGTCATGATTAAGAAAAAAATTTCAATTTTTACTGTTATATTTATTGATGATAAAATATAAACATTATACAGCATACATATAAAAACAGCTTTCAAAGCATCCTCTGAAAAACAGAGCACTGTAGTTTTCAAAAATGCCCACTAGAGGAACGTATTGTATTAGGCACGAGATGACTGAATTCAGGTATTAACTGCATTAAGTCCGAGCAGCTCAGCCACACCCCCCCAGCCAAAGCGAGTACAAAACAGAATTTTAGTTAGAGAGCGTTTACAAACCAAAGAAGCGGTGATGTTGATGTGAGTTAATCCTCTGGCGCAGAGGTGAGCGTGCTTTTGTTTATTGGGAGTAAATGAGAATAGTGGATTCAGGTGTGTGTTACTGAGCAGCTCAGCCATGCCCCTCAGCCAAAGGGAAGTACTGTTAACAGTTAGTTAGAGGCACAGCGCCAAAATCAAAGTCCCCCAAAACACAGACCATAACAAAAAGGACTTAAAAGAACAAGAAATGTAATAAATTGGATAAACAAAACAAAATGAGAAATGTGCTACACCACAGTAAATAAAATATAGCACACAAACATTTTAAACATTACCATAGGTCATGTCAGGTCAGGTCAGGTATGAGGGCATGCGCTAGGATGGCACTTCGCTGCGTCCACCAGCCGCCTCCACTCATCCGGCCGTCTCCTGGTGATCGACCATGGGTCATGTACTGAAATAATAATTGAAAAAAACTTAAATAGTGGAGTGTTTTACAACAGTTCAGATGATTATTCCTCTTCTGAACTGTCGTTTCTTCCGGAGAAAGTCTTATTTCTTCAGAAAAGACATCCAACGTCATTACCTTTTTCTGGTGCTTAGCAGGCGTCTGAGTGACATCATAGAACTGGTAATTAAAACACATTAAAAAAATGCTCATTGCCATCTTGTACGTGAATGAGGAAAAAGGGGCGTTACATCATATCAATCAATCAGCAGGAAGGAGGACAACTAATTGCTGAATTTGAATCACGTGCGAGTTGCTCGGCAGCCCACGAATACTCAAACCGTGAGTGCAAAACCGTGAATTGTCAAGAACCTACTGTATTTTCATTTCCAAAAAAACCCAAAAAACAATTACCCCCACCCTACAGGTAGCGCCCCATCAGCCCACCAATACTTTACAATTTTCTAGAACTCTCTCCATCTATCAAAATGAAGGCAGGATGTTGCGGGTGCATTGATCTATTTTTTTCAAAGTGCAATTATGGCCCCCAAAAAGTGGACTCTTCCAGACGCCCTGAAATGAAAACCGTCGGAATCCAGGACCTGAAAATTTATTTTTTTTTTCCATCTACCTATATGCTTTCCATCAAAAAACATTCAGACATATCTGAGGAGGTCAAATGTCACCAACTGCCTGAATCTTATAAAAAAATTGCCTCTCAACATTTTGTGCTTATGTTGATGTACAAATATGTCCTGCACGTCAGGTTCAATGACCTGAATATTTCCAGTGGAGATAATTGAAGCCTGCCATTGCTTAAATTTGAAGGCTCTTCTGCTTTTAATAGCACGATGTTGGGTAAAAAAGTCAGCAGTTAATTGGAAATTGTCATCCTATTGGTTTCTAAACTAGGACAACTTTGGAATGTTTCATCATTTACTTGTTGTAATTGCCAGCAACAGTATTTATAGCAATCGCAGTAGGTAGGTGGGTATATATTAACTCTTTCCCTCATATAACGTGTTTTGACGTCCTGTCTTCCAAGATGTATTACACGATCTACGATATACATTTATTTAGAACGACGTGAAACGTACGTTATGTGGGTTGAATAGTAACTCGATCACATGGTTTTGCTAACATCCTTTCCTACCGAAAGGTGTAAGACAATGTGCTTCCTCCCTGACTGAGTTAATCAGGAGTGGCCTCTGCAAAGGAAGTACAGTCGGCCCCCAACTTACGAAGAGCCCTGTGTACGCAATCCCAGGGTTACGAAAAACATTTTCCCGAGTTTCCGTTCCCCAGGTACGACACAACCACCTCTTACGAAAAGAAATTCAAAATTCCCACCCCGCTGGCCTCCCAGATAGAGACAGAAGGAAACTTCACTCTTTAGTTTTTAGTTTAGTTTAATTATTAAGTTGTTTAATTCAGTACATGTTTAATAAATGTGGGTGCATTTGAGCTCATCTGGAATTCCGATTCCTCGAGGAATCAAATTAAAGTTAAGTTTGTCAAGCAGGGAATGCGCTTTGAATTCACGTCTTGTGGGCGTGGCCCACAGCGCGCACACTAAAGAGAGAGAAAAAGAGAGAGAGAGAAAAAGAGAGAGCGAGAGAGGTGTGTGTGTGTATCATAAAAATGTTTAATAATGGTTTAGTTTATAAATATGTTAATAAAATGGTTTAATATGTTAGTAAAATGTTTAAATGGTTTAATAAACAATTTTTTTTACTTTTAACACATATTTCATACAAAATTGTTGTACTTCTATCATTTTTAAAGGGTTTATGGGGTTTATCCAGTCCAAAGACTGGAGCCTTGGAATGAATTAGGCGTTTAACATGTAAGATGCGACCCCTACTTACGAAATCCCTGCGATACGAAAAGGGCTCTGGAACGGATTAATTTCGTAAGATGGGGGCCGACTGTACTGTATTGAATTTTTTTTCTGTTTTCATCAGGAGCATAAAGTCTATGTTCAGCATAAGGTGAAAGAACAGGCCAAACTGTTGTGGGACCTGATAGTGAACAAGAATGGTTTCTTCTACATAGCAGGGTAAATAAACTGCAGATGATATGTTATGTTCATGTGGTCTACCAATTAATATTAACAAATTTGTGTTTTCAAGCATTTGGTGTATTTCGCAATTCTTTCTGTATGCAGGAATGCCAAGCAGATGCCCACAGCAGTGTCCGAGGCACTGAAAGAAGCTTTTCAGCAGGAGGGAGGTGTGACAGAGAGCCAAGCTCAGGAAATGCTGGATATCATCGAGAAAAAAAAGCGCTTCCAGAGTGAAACCTGGTCATGATCAGCACATATGTCAATCATGTTAACATGCAATGCTGATAAATATTAAGAGTGAGGGCCAATATGGTGTTTAATACCAAATGGACACTGAGCAAGTCGGATGCATGTGCTGGTACTATGCAGCTGCTGAGGACAGAATTTGCGGATTTCAAGGAGAGATTGAGGTTCACTCAAAATTATGTTGCAGTTGTTGAATTCCTGGTACATGTACTTTACTTAAAAAGGCAGTACAGACGCTCCCCAACTTACGTTTTTCAATGACATCCCTAGTAAATGGTACGTGCCGCCTCTCTGTATGGTAAATGGTACGTCCCTGCTTCTAGTGTGCCGTCAGAGCGCGTGTTCTCAACAGCACGGAACATTTTGAACAAGAAGAGACACTTATCAGCGGATAATGCAGATATGTGCATCTTCTTGCATCATAATTATGAATTGTAAAAATGCAGATCTCAAACTTTTCAATTGACAAGTGTTTATAGAATAGAAACAACTTGCTTGAAATTAACTAGTAAACAAGTGTTTATAGATTTGTTCAATACAAAAAGGTGTTAATTAAAATCTTGTCATTGGAAAACTATTTCCTGCCTTTTATTTCAGATTTGGCTTTAGTAATTGGTCACTTTATTATAAAATATTCAATGCATTATACAAACTACTGTAATATATTTTAGTGTGTTCTATTTAATGCATTTATGGAACAGTACAGCAATATTCTAATGTACCGATACATCGGAAATTTTTTTTTATCAATATATCTATACCAATAATAGGTTTTCAATGACACCCCTACTAAATATGTCCAACTGTGGAGATAGAGAAAAAAAATCATGGTTGGGTTAAATATTCTAAATATTTAAGTCTGTTTTCCAAATCTATAATGTTCTCGCTCTCCTTTCAAGCACTTGTTTATGTTCTCCCGAGAAACTCTTGGAGCCTTTCTCTGGCTTTTCTTTATCATTTTTAATACCTGTGTATGATCTCCATTTCTGGACAATTTTGGCAGGATAATCATGATCAAAGAAGATTTGCTTGTTCCCTACTTGCATCCCCCCCATACATTCAATAAGAATTTTTATTTATTTATTTATTTATTTTTTCGGCAAGATTCGCCTTCTGCGTCTGTAGTGTGTTTATATTCTCTGCTAGCTTGCCAGTCAGTTTCTTGTTGAAGAGGACTGACTTCTTCTTTCATCTCCCATTTCAGTTCACCTTTTAAAGTAGTTACTTCATATTGCTAGCCCAACTTGCAGTCTTATGTCTCTTCATTTAATCTCCCTACTCGTAATCTTAGTTGTCGAGTTCCAACGTGTGGTTGCATTTGTTATGCACAATAAACCAGTCAAAAATGACAATTGTGTACATGTGTACAACATGCATTTCTATCAGCTACACAATTCAAACGCTCACGTGTACTTTTTTTAATGTTGATCTATAAGGAGACTTGAAAAAGACTCAAATAGGCAAAATAAATAGCATTTTTCTGATGTAATAATTTAATTCATGTAATGTAATCATTAGATGTCCCACCTCCAGTCTATGCCAGTCGGATCCGGTCGAGTCCAGTTAGTACCTGCCAGAACTGGTCGGGAGCAGTCTGGTCGGGTTGAAATCAGTCAACTGTATGCATTTATTGCAAAAACTAATTCTAAACATTAGGCCAGACTTCCTGCTGGTCTCTGGAGTTCTCTACCCTACATGAATAGGTT
The DNA here is from genome assembly GCA_024760905.1 of Plotosus lineatus. NCBI lineage: Eukaryota > Metazoa > Chordata > Actinopteri > Siluriformes > Plotosidae > Plotosus > Plotosus lineatus. The sequence continues at coordinate 35,413,123 of CM045740.1, read as the reverse complement.
TGAATCAGTCTGAAACGATCAGAACTGGTCTGAAAAGGTCTAAATCAGTTGGGATTGATCAGAACTGGTCTGAACCGCGACCAATCAGAAACGATAGGGACCGGTCTGAACAGATCTAAATCGGCTGGGATTGATCAGAAACCCAGAACCAGTCTGAAGTGGTAGGGACGGAGCAGAACTGGTTGGGAACCAGGTCAAACCGGTTGGTACCGGTCAGAACTGGTTCAAACTGAAGTGATCTTGTAGGTATCCAGTTATCACGACAGGTAAAGGTGGGCAAGGTCTGTTGGGCTTTTTACACCCGAGCCATAGTGGCTCATCAGGCCGGTGCTTATCCCTGGTTTCCATAGCGTGAAGCGACCAGGAGTTCAACTCCCCCTGGATGGGACGCTAGTCCATCGCAGGTTACCTTCCCAGTATATTTTTACTGGTACCCATTTATACTGCTGGGTGAACAGAGGCACACTTGTGGTTAAGCCCTTGCCCAGGGGTCTTAGAACAATGGGGGTCTAACTGGGATTTGAACTCTCAACCTCCCAATCATGAGCCCATCACTCTAACCACTACGCCACTGGCCCCAAAAGGGAAAATCTGTTGGGTTTTTACACCCGAGCCTCATGGCTCATTAGGCCGGTGCTTATCCCTGGTTTCCATAGCGTGAAGCGACCAGGAGTTCAACTCCCCCTGGATGGGACGCTAGTCCATCGCAGGTTACCTTCCCAGTATATTTTTACTGGTACCCATTTATACTGCTGGGTGAACAGAGGCACACTTGTGGTTGAGACCTTGCCCAGGGGTCTTAGCACAGTGAGGGTCTCAGTGGGATTCGAACTCACAACCCCCCAATCATGAACGCAGCACCCTAACCACTACACCACTGGCCCCACATACCAACATAGTTGGTAGCAGATAAGATGATTATAGGACTGTGGACCTGCGATAAATTTAATTTATTTTTGAGATTTTAGGAATTTGCACATCTTGTAACGAGAGCATATGACAATTCACAACCTTTTTTAAAAAAAAAAAAAATTTGTATTCATACTTAAACATTTAGACAGCTGAAAAACATGCCTCAGGCAAGACACAATAAATCATGCTTTTTATTTCATTTAAATATGCCTAGTAACACCAAAGATACGATGTAACTCTAAATGTCACAAAAATCCAAAAAAATCTTAATTTTTCTTCATCATGCAAGTATATGTATTACTCGAGCTAACTAGTTGCACACGTAATCCAAAACCGATACCTACATTGTACGATTATACTATCTTCAACTTTTATTACATTTGATTGTGCGGGCTAATTTGACTGGTCAGGCAAACTCGCGTGGATGAATGGCGTTGTTTCAATGTTAACGTGGAGTAATGTTTAGTGGCAATAGCTAGAGAATGCTTTTATGAAGGAAAAAAAAAAAAAGTACTTTTTGGCAGGGCAGTGGTTACCCCACTGTCAAAGGTGGTCACTGCTGCCGCCACCCCAGGGCACCTCCCCCCAACTCTGTCTGTCTGTCTGTCTTCCTTTCGTCGTTTTCCCCTTTTACTCGGGAGTCGCCACAGTGAATCATCTGATTCGCACGTTTGATTTGGCATAGGTTTTTACGTCGGATGCCCTTCCCGTCACAACCCTTTAGCAAGGGACAGAAACACGCTGACGACTTTGCAGCTACTCTTTACGAAAGTCAGCAATGGTTCTTTTACATGCCTCTCAGCATAGACAGTGACAGACATGGCCCGCCTTCGATAACCCAGTTAGCTGCACTGGGGACCTCCCCACAACTCTAATTGGATTAAATCAGTTCAGAAAATGAATGTACATCAGTAGTTGAGTGCATGAGTGCATGTACTTAAAAAGGCAGTCTGAGTAAAAAGCAATCTATTCCATAATCAATCAAATTGTCACTTTTGACTATTTTATTGTGAATAATAGAACAAGTCAAAAAATGACAATTGTGTAGGTGTGTAAAATATGCAATTCTATGAGCGACACAATTCAAACGCTCACAGACTTAATTTTTTTTTTATTATTGTTGATCTAAAGATTTGAAAAAGATCCAAATAGGCAAAATTGCATTATTCTGATGTAACTTCAAGTTTGTTCAGAATAAAAACAAAAAGGTCATTAGATGCCCCACCTCTGTGACCTCCAGTCTATGCTGAAGATATCGGGTCATTCAGACGTGAGTAATTGAAAATCTGCCGATTGGCTACAGGAAAAGAAGTCCTGAGGGTCGGCATGTTATTAATAGTACAGCAAATGCTCACACTAGCAACAAGCTTTTTTTAAAAACAAGGTGACGTTAAGGGGCTTATACGGATAAGACAGTACAACAATTGTTAAAAGGCTATTTATATATTTAGGTCCGCATCCACTCATGGCAAATGCAGAATATGTGTATGTTTTTAGTAACTTGCACACAAACTAGACGTGCATGTTTCAAGGAGTTTAGGCCAAAATTCATGGTAGGCTAAAGTTAAATTTTATTTCTACAAACATGTTCTGTCCTCAAGAAAAACCAAAAAAAAAAAAAACAACCATGTGCATCATAACAGATTCGAGGACATTAACATATCATAAAAGTTCAATGGCAAACCATTATGCCAGAAATCTGTGCTCCCTGATAGCGGTCATCCAGGGGTTTGGGTGCAATTCAGACCTTGACACTCCCTACCCGCAGGCCAAATGATCAAAAAACATAGGTACATATTAACCAGTTTGACCAGGCAGGTACGTCCTTGAAAATGCCAGGAACAATAAGATTTACAGGTTCTGCTCACAAAATATTGCCCCATGTTGTAGATGTCTATCTAAGAGCTAGCGTGTAGACTTGATAGATGTCCTCAGGAAAGTTCTGCTGCTGTTCCTCATGGATGATGCGGAGTCCAGCTTTGGCCACTATGCAGCGCAATAAGGGGAGGTCTCTGCACACACTGCTGTCCACCTCATCAGGAATAACACCCTTGTGTGCCACGTTGTCTTTCACCACAATCAGTCCATCAGGACGCAAGGCAGTGCGGCATTGCCTGAGGAATGCCACCAAGTGAGCATCAGTCAAGTGACCTGTACAACAAGAGGAAAAAAATAAATAAATAAAATAATTTAAAAGGTCAAATTATCACTAAGTTGAACTTCATGCAAATCTGATTACAAAGGCATACCAATGACCCATTGGATCCAGATGACATCATAGCGATCTGGCTGAGGCTCAAAATCCTGGAGGCCGCAGCAGAAGTAGTTTTCCACTCGTTTGCCCTCTTCACCCAAGTACAAGCGTGCTTTGTCCAGAAACTCTTGTGTAACATCTACCAAGTCGACTGTACGGAACAGTGGCAAGAGAAGACGCTTTGTGATGCGCCCGATTCCTGCGCCACAGTCTAGGGCACAGCCTGGTCTCGTCTTACCTTCCCCTTCCTGGACACATTAGACATGGTGAAAAACACGAGAGGACATGATTTAAACCATTTAACTGGCTGGTCTAAATAGTCATAAATTGATAAACTCGCAAGTTGGGCATGCGAATATTGAACTGTGCGTGCCCTGGCTCATGGCAGTAATTTTGCCCTCACGGTACTTAATTCACATTTAGCATCTGGGCAATGTGGCCGGTTCAAGCCCCATCGTCAACATTCGTCACTGCTGACGTCACCTCTCACCACCACCACCCCAGGGCACCTCCCCGTGTTCAGAAAATCAATGTATTTTTTTTCTCTCAACATTAGAATGTACCCACAGAAAACAAATATAGTTTGAAAAGTCGTCACTTGCATACAAACGCAGCGTAGCGCTCGTAGTAATGAGCCAGCAAACCAAAGTTTGAAAGCATCAGCGTGCACATTGGTGCACTTTAAATCTTTTCTATTTCAGATTAAAAAAAAAAACAAATGTTAATGAAGTTTTTCTTTGTTGTTAGTTGAACTATACAGTATTTTTCTTTTTTGTTTCAATGTTAATAAAGATACAATATTATGCAGAGGTCTACTAATTTTATAAACAAATAATACTATTTATAGTTGCTCGCGAGGGTGGGGCAGTGGTGGTCTAGTGGATAGGACGCAGGATCGCTGATCCTAAGGTTGGGTGGGGGTTTGAGTCCCCCCCACAGGGTTGTCACTGCCCCCCCCCCAGTGCGGCTAACTGGGTTATCAAAGGCGGGCCATGTCTCTCACTATCTATGGTGTGAGGTTCATGTAAAAGAATCATTGCTGACTTTCGTAAAGAGTAGCTGCAAAGCCGTCAGCGTGTTTCTGTCCATTGCTAAAGGGTTGTGTCAGGAAGGGCATCCGACGTTTAAAAAAAAAAAAAAAAAAAGCACCAAATCAAATGTGCGAATCGGATGATTCGCTGTGGCGACTCCCGAGAAAGGGAAAAAGCCGAAAGAGAAGAAGAAGAGAATATTCGCTCGCGAGGCAGTGGAGGGGTGTGAAATGTTTTTTGTTCCGGGGGCATTGGGGCACAGAAAATAATTGAGAAGCACTGGTTTAATTCTTAGTAGGGTCGTGGGGGAGGCTGGCACCCATCCCAGCCGACTCCGGGTGGGGGCAGAGTACACCCTGGACGGCTCGCCAGGTCATCGCAGGGTAGAAACACACGGACTGCTTTGCAGCTACTCTTGTCAAAAGTCAGCAATGGTTCTTTTACAGCCTCACACTATGGACTATGAGAGACATGGCCGGCCTTTGACAAGTTAGCTGCAATGTGGGGACAGAGACAATCCGTGGAAAGTTGGCCTTGAACCCCCAACCTTAGGATCAGTCATCTAGCACCTTTACCACCAGGCCACCACTGCCCCCCCACCCCACCCCTTTTTAAAGGACATCCCAAAAACCATAAAGAAATCTACATCATATGACCTTTGGCTTTTTAAGGCTAAACTTTCGCATGACGGTTCAAAAGCCATTGTAAAGAAGTGACTGTTTAATCTCATTTTAATTTGCTTTCACTAAACGGAGTTTTATTTTGAATACTTATCTTATTTTACTTTGCAACTTAAACAGAATTATTTCAGGAAAGGAACGAAAAGGGAAAAGACTACCAGGGTCAAAATTATCCCCCTAATGCTAATAGGAAATTGTGCATCCTTTTTGCTGGATAACAGCCTGCAGTCCCCCATCTGCTTTTAAAAAGGTTTAGGACATGTCTTCTGAGGAATCCCAGCTCACATTTCTTTGCCAAGCTCCTCCAGATTTTGTTTTTTTTTGGCATGGACTCTGGTCCTCAGTTTACTCCACAGATTTTTAATGGGATTCAAATTAGGGCCGTCATAACATTCACTTTAGACTTCTGGAACTAGTTCTTCACCGGGACCGATGAACTCATTTTGGGTCGTTGTCATCAAGGAAGACAAAAGGGGCAATCCTTAACCGGGTTTTGCTGCCGACAGCTTGAGGATTTCTTTCAACATTACACATCATCTCTTCGTAATTCCTGACACAATGAAGCATCCCAACAGCATAATACTCCCACCGCAAATGTTTCAGTCTTCTTAGTTGTTCACCTCTCGCTCCCCCCCCCCCAATAAATAAAAAAATATCTCTACGGCTAAAATGTTCTAATTCAGTCTCATCTGACCAAAGGACAAGCTCCCAGTATACATAATATTTTTTTATATCCAGAATCTTAAAAAGCTCTGCAGGCTGGTTTCGCATAGTGCAGCTTTCTTGATTAGATTCACTCCGGTTATTAATACTAGGAAATGTTTTGCCAACTTTGTACATGCTTCTCATAACCTCACTGAAAAATTGTATACTGTGTGTATTAAACTACTGTTTTAACTTCGTTTTACAAACTTTGAGAATGACAACATCAGTTGGCACATCATTGTTCAACAAAAATTAATTTTGTCCCTGGCATTTTTTTGGTTGATTTATGTGCAAAGAAAGGAGGAAAAAAAATACCATACTAGAATGTATTAAATGCCACGCGCCCTGTTTGTCCTTTATATATTAAATTATTTATGCAGGGTCAGTGGATTTCACTAGCAATATCCAATCAAATCACAGTGGTTATATTAAAAAAAAAAAAAAAAAAAAAATGCATGCCCTAATCTCTAAAAATAAATAAATAGGAACCATTTGTTTGAAACCTGTAAAAAGAACTAGGAATGCAAACTGAACTCAAGTCTGATTTACTTCTTACTATTTCACTTACACATGTCTGTTAAGTACAGAATCCTACATGACATTGTGGCAGCCGTGGTCTAAACGTTGGAGAAGTGGCTTTGGGACAGAAGGGTCGCTGGTTTGATTCCCAAACCAGCACGAGTTGCACCCTCCTTTCCTCCACATTCATGGCTCAAGTGCCCCCAGCTGCTCACAGGGCACCCCAGTGTGTGTGACAGCTCACTGCTCCGGGTGTGTGCTCACTTTGGACGGGTTAAATGTGAAGGCAATAATTGCCCTTGCAGGATTAATACAGTACAATCAAAGTCAAAAAGTAACATTTATACAGTGCAGAGCCTTAGACCTCAGACATGCATATATGGACAATGCTCGCTCGCTCACCCCAAGGAATTTCTGCAGGAAATTTCTGGAACCATTAATATCGATGCTGGAAATGCTACCAAATCCTCCAAGCATTCCATCAACAGTGGGTGGAACATCCTTCCAGTACTGCTCTGCCTTCAAGTAAAAGGAGGTCTCATTTTGAATCAGGTTGTCTTCCATCCTCTTTGAACTTCTAATCAACACACAAGATGATTAGCTTTCACTGCTCTGACGTATGTAAGAAAGATTAGTCCATAAGTATTTTATACAAATAAAATGCATCATACTATAATAGCTTTAATATTATTTCAGGTCAATAACCCAGTACTTTCACCAGTATTTTCTACATTGTATAAAAAAAAAAATAAATCTACATAAAGGTTTTGTCCTGTGAAAATGACAATTTATGTACAGACTCTCCCCGGCTTACGTTTTTAATTGGTTCCGGACGGCCGAACGCAAGTTGAAAGCAACGTATGATGTGTGTAATATACATCCATAAATACCATGACCATATCTCATAAAACACCCCTAAATCAATTATTATAAACATAACATTGTAAAATAATAACATTAATTTCAAATAAATTAAATTCAAGCAAAATAATTATTTCAAATTGATGAATTTTAATCAAATTCAATATCAAATATAACCTTTAACATTCTCTATGATGCGATTTTCTGCTTGTAAATGGTTCCGATGGTCACAATGACATGAAGCAGAGCAGACTCACTTTACATGAAGCTTAAAACAGCCAATCAACGCTTACAATATGTGAGGCGCTCAATACCTAAAGTAGTGCACTTGCTGAAAGTAGTTTACTTGCTTGAAACAAAGCACGAGTTATACGGGGACTTCCAGTCTTTTAAGTGTGCAAGGGCGCCATTGAACTGGTTTAGTACTCAGCCTGCACTGATGTAAATCAGCAGAACAGAGTTGTCTTTCTTGGGTTTTCATTCATTTTACACTCTCTTTTCCTAACCGAGTATGCATGGTAGATTGTGCCGATCTGAGCAGATTGTTAATTCATCTCTGTGTATATAAAACAATTTTTTTATACACACACACACACACACACAACTGAACTGGGAAGAAGGAGGAGCACGTTTGTAAATGGACGCAGCGTCATTACGTCAGCGTACTACGTAGATATGTCTAAACTCAAAAATTTGACTAAAAAAAAAAGTGAAAAAATGTAAAACGGGTGAACGCAAGTCGGGGAGCGTCTGTATACATAAAAAAAAAAAAAAAAAGAAAAGAGCAAGACTTTAATTTTATATACAGTATATATAGTAAATGATGTAATAAGCACCCCGCTCCAATGAGTCTGTAGTGATATAGACATACGTCTGTGTGTGTGTATGTGGGAGGGGTTTCGTTCCCAATTAACCAAAGAAAGTGAGGGATCCCTGTATACACACACACATACTAGTCCTTCTCAAAAAATTAGCATATTGTGATAAAGTTCATTATTTTGTGTAATGTACTGATAAAAATTAAACTTTCATAGATTTTAGATTCATTGCACACCAACTGAAAAATTTCTGGTCTTTTAATGTTTTAATACTGATGATTTTGGCATACAGCTCATGAAAACCCAAAATCTTTCTCTTCACAATATCCCACAGATTCTCTATGGGCTTCAGGTCAGGAGAGTTGGCAGGCCAATTGAGCCCAGTAATACCATGGTCAGTAAACCATTTAGCAGTGGTTTTGGCACGGTGAGCAGGTGCCAGGTCGTGCTGAAAAATGAAATCTTCATCTCCATAAAGCTTTTCAGCAGATGGAAGCATGAAGTGCTCCAAAATCTCCTGATAGCTAGCTGCACTGACCCCGCCCTTGATAAAACACAGTGGACCAACACCAGCAGCTGACATGGCACCCCAGACCATCACTGACTGTGGGGACTTGACACTGGACTTCAGGCATTTTGGCATTTCCTTGTCCCCAGTCTTCCTCCAGACTCTGGCACCTTGATTTCCGAATGACATGCAAAATTTGCTTCCATCCAAAAAAAGTACTTTGGACCACTGAGCAACAGGCCAGTGCTGCTTCTCTGTAGCCCAGGTCAGGCGCTTCTGCTGCTGTTTCCGGTTCAAAAGTGGCTTGACCTGGGGAATGCGGCACCTGTAGCCCAGTCCACTGCTTCCACAGGTCCCCCAAGGTCTGGAATCGGCCCTTCTCCACAATCTTCCTCAGGGTCCGGTCACCTCTTCTGGTTGTGCAGCGTTTTCTGCCACACTTTTTCCTTCCCACAGACGTCCCACTGAGGTGGCTTGATCGAGCACTCTGGGAACAGCCTATTCGCTCAGAGATTTCTTTCTGTGTCTTACCCTCTTGCTTGAGGGTGTCAATGATGGGCTTCTGGACAGCAGTCAGGTCGGCAGTCTTATCCATGATTGCGGTTTTGAGTAATGAACCAGGCTGGGAGTTTTTAAAAGCCTCAGGAATCTTTTGCAGGTGTTTAGAGTTAATTGGTTGATTCAGATGATTAGGTTAATAGCTCGTTTAGAGGACCTTTTCATGATATGCTAATTTTTTGAGATAGGAATTTTGGGTTTTCATGAGCTGTATGCCAAAATCATCAGTATTAAAACAATAAAAGACCTGAAATATTTCAGTTGGTGTGCAATGAATCTAAAATATATGAAAGTTTCATTTTTATCAGTACATTACAGAAAATAATGAACTTTATCACAATATGCTAATTTTTTGAGGACTAGTGTGTGTATATATATATATATATATATATATGGGCAGTGGATCACTGATCGTAAGGTTGGGGGTTTGAGTCCCACTCTCCACAAGGTTGTCACTGCCCCCCCCCCCGTGCAACTAACAAAGGTTATCAAAGGCCGGCCATGTCTCTCACTGTCTATGGTGAGAAGTTCATGTAAAAGAGCCATTGCTGACTTTTGTAAAGAGTAGCCTGTTTTTTTTCTGGCTCCTGGTGTAATCTTGATCACAAATTACCTGATAATTTAAAGTAGGTTTTAGGATCAATTTTGGAATGACAATAACTCCAACTTTGTATTTCACTTTCATTCCATGTCACTCTCCTCAAAGTCTGACTCTACTCTTGACTCATAACAATCTTTCATTCCCATACTGCCTCGGCAGTTATTTTCAACCACTGTGCCGCGGCACACTAGTGTACTGTGAGATATTGTCAAGTGTGCTGGTTGGAAATTCTCTGCAAGAAGATCAACTGCTAGAAATGACGGCTGCCTTAAAAGTATGTTCATGAAAACAACTCTGCCGGTGCTCTTTATTAGTCATCGCGGGGTCCCCGAGATCACCACCACAGCGCTGAAAACCCTGTTACCATTTCCGACATCCTATCTGGGTGAAGCAGAGTTTTCTGCCCCGAGCGCAACCTAAACAAAACAACGGATTTGACTCAACATAAGCAACACACTCCGGGTATCATTGTACCCCACTAACACCTAGATAGGACCATCTCCTTGCAAAGAAACAAGCCCAGGGCTCCCATTAGTTTAACCTTATAGTGAGTTAAAATTTTCATGCACTTTTTCATTTTTGTGGCGTATCTGTATCTTATTTTGAAGGCATGTTTAAATGTGACCATAGCAACCAGAGCGAGTTAGAGCAGTGGTCGTCCACAGAGGGCAAGGAGTGGGGGAGGATATTGTGAGGTTTAGCAGGTACACAAACATGCAGACGCCTTATCGGACAGTTCAAAATCGCAATTTTATTTCAGCTGTTGAAAAATAACATCCATGGAGTATTTAATAAAAAAAAGTTTAGTTATATTTAGATATATGAGCATGAAATTTGGAATTGCTGGTTCTTATCATTTATATTTTGGTCCACGATGACAAAAATGTTGGGGACCACGGGTTGAAGGTCACAGCTGACTTTCTTCAAGAGACTTAAAATTATCTGAGCACCTGCATTGTCAATGAAATCTAAGGGTTATTCCAACTCTGATCCTTTCTCTAAATCAGAACCAAAACATGGTAAACATGAATGATGCACAAATTTACAAATTAGAAAATAGTAAAAGTAATGAATCATAAACACTTGCTGTATCTTTTTTTTTTTTTTTTGGGTTGAAATTTATTTTTCTGATTTTTTTTGTCTTTGATATTGCGAATACAAATTTTGGTATCAGGTGCCATTGGGGGCACAGTGTGGTTTTGGGGCCATTAACTGTGGAACGCCTATGGCCTGCCAGCCTGAAAAGTCAATGTCCCATAGATATGCAATGTACCCAATAGATCTTACGCAATTGCTGGACTTCCATCACGTACTCGAATTAACTATTCATCATTAACACCAACAGAAATACAGAAGTTATAATAGCTTTGCAATGGCTAATTATTACTATTTAAAGACATTTGTAATACTGAAATGAAGAACTATCCAATGAAGTCAGCTGATGAACAAATATATTTCAATTGTTAATGATTATACCTATAGAAGAGTAATTGTATGATTTAACATACCTTTTAATTATTGGATAATTTGTGTGATTATTTTATTGCAGTCATTTCACACTGTACGAGTGTTGCCTGGCTGTCCTTGAACATCGAAACAAAATGTTGAAGCCTGTAAAGAAACAAAATGGCCGCCCTAAGCGATTTTTTTTTTTTTGGGGGAATCAAGTCTTGACACTTGATGCCGTCATGGTAGATGTGATTAATCAAGCAGAACAAAGTCAAGTTGAGACATGATGCCATGATAGACCAGTCAGAGTGGAGTGGGCACTATGTAAGCTAATGCAAATGCTGGCAGGATGGTCTGAGGTTTTCTGAGAACATCTTTTATGCGATTGATTGTCTTCTTCTTTTCCTTTCGGCTGTTCCCTTCAGGGGTCACCACAGCAAAGGATCTGCCTCCATCTCTCCCTATCCTCTGCATCTTCCACTCTTACTCCAACGACCTTCATGTCCGCCTTCATCGCATCCATAAATCTTCTCTTTGGTCTTCCCCTGGGCCTTTTGCCTGGTAGTTCCAACCTCAGCATCCTACGATTGATTGTATGCTTTTCTTTTCCTGACAGGCTAAACAAACATTGAAAAAAAATATATATATAACTATTTCGATCTCTTGCATCATGAACTTTTCTCCAGGACAATATGAAGAAATCTGTTAATGTCCTTTGCCTTTCAGTGGTAGAACTGGGAGCCAACTAGCTGTAATGGAATTAGCTGGCTGCTTTATGGAGTCATACAGAAGAGATAGCCAGCCATGTTTTTCAAAGCTGGTGTAGTATAGAATATGGACCCGGGGTCTATTTTCCGCTGTGAAAACATTGCACAAGCCGGTAAGTATGCCACAGAAATGGAAATGCTTGCCATAGCCAGCCTACTAGCCACATCCATCTGGACCTACTCACCATTTGGGAAGGAACACAGGTGGCAGTGTTACGCACCACTGTCTGGCGTAGCTTCACGTTGTGCTGCTTCAACAAAAGCCATGTTTGTGAAGATTATGTTTGAAAACTTTGAGCATAAAAATAATCATTGTCTCAGCTTAATTTCTTCAGTGCATGATCCAGAAGCAGTACACTATTCTCCCATTCATTTTTAAACAGTTAAGACTGCTTCTAAAGCATGGCGCGTGATGAGCTTCAAACAAGACAAGAAGGAAAGAACATGGCAGATGTTGTAAACAATGATTCCATCACATTTTTTTCACGGATTTAGCCTTATATATATAACAAATTTAAGGTAATTATTTTTCTTATGGAATAGAGAAGCTTGTGGAAATCCCTGACTGGGCTTTCAAATTAAGCCGGCGGCAAGTCTTCTGTTTCACCTTCATTTTCAAAAGAATAAAAATCTGCATATTTTCTACACGGCGCATGCCTTCCGCACACAGGATATTTGAGCAAAATATATCTGATCACTGGGTCATCCTGGTGATTTTCGCAAAGCATTAGAATTTGAAACAAATGATAGAACATGAGAACTGCAGAAGAGTGCAGTACCGGTTAACAGACTTGTATAAACCATAAGGCATCATCATAGGGGATCTTGAAGAACCTGGAGACATGATTCCTTCAAGTTTCCTCTTGTTTATGTGAACTGCCTCCCTTGTATGCTAATCATGCTCATAAATTGTGGACTGCCATGCTTTTTTGCGACTGCAGACATGTGCCTCAGTGTATACCCAGGGTTATTTTGGAACTCTCCTCTATGAGGTCACGAAAAAAGGAGAATATGGGCAGGGAATGTATGTGTGTGTGTGTGTGTGTATATATATATATACACACATACATACACACACACACAGTAAACCCTCCGCTGACGAACGCTTAAGCTCACGAACTTTTCGCCTCAAGAACATTAAATTTGCGAGCATATTGTCTCTGCTGACGAACTAGTTTTCGGCGGACGAATCAAACCACGCGGTCGAACAGCGCCACGGTGGCGGCCACAAGAAGCTGACGCACGCTCATGGCGTCACAGTTCGTCACACCCCTTTCTTTGAATGCGGAAGTGGTTTGTGTTTGCTAGACATTTTGGACCATATTGAGTGTACTTTTGCTATTATGGGACCGAAAAAGACCCCACCACAGGCGGAGATCATTGAAAAACACGAACGAGGTGTGCGTTTGTGTGACTCAGCGTCCCAGTACCAGTACGCCAAGTCTACCACCATCCTTAAGAACAAGGAAGCTATTAAGGGTGCGTGTGTGGCTATGCGTGTTTCCAAACAGTAGGCGTTTCCAAACACTCCTTCCAAACAGTAAGTCCCTCCCTCCCTCCTCCTCCCACTCCATTCCATCAAGCCGTCAACTACCATCACAAAGGTAAATAAAACCACTTTATTATACAGTACAGTTTATTTCTTTAATTACAATACAAGAGCACATTTATTATACATAAAATAAGGTATATTTTTGTGTAGTTTTAAGGCTTATTTAGTAGAAAATTATGTTTTATGGGGACCTGGGAACGGATTATTCTCATTTTAATGATTTCTTATGGGAAATAAATGTTCGGAAGACGAACTTTTCGCCTCACACACACTTTCTGGGAACCAATTATGTTCGTGAGCTGAGGTATCACTGTGTGTGTGTGTGTATATATATATATACACACACACACATTCCCTGCCCATATATATATATATATATATATATATATATATATATATATATATATATATATATATATATATATATATATATATATATATATATATATAGGCTATGCAGTGATCGAATCACTTTACTCAGTGAGCGGATACTTTGACTGCCTAGTTTGACAGCGGGCAGTGGTGGCCTGGTAGTAAAGGTGCTGGATCACTGATCCTTAGGTTCGGGGTTCAAGCCCCACTCTCCAGGGGGTTGTCACTGTCCTCCCAGTGCAGCTAACTGGGTTATCAAAGGACGGCCGTGTCTCTCACGTTTAAGGTGTGAGGCATGTAAAAGAACCATTGCGAACTTTCAACAAGAGGAGCTGCATAGCTGTCAGCATGTTTCCACCCTGTGATGACCCGACGAGCTGTCCAGGGTGTACTCTGCCCTTGCCTGGAGTCGACTGGGATGGGCGCCAGCCTCCGTGCGACTCTCATTAGCATGAAGCGGTTACAGAAAATGGAGTGACTACCCGTATGGCACTGTATTCCTACAAGGTTTTGCTATTCGTACGGCATCTCGAAAATGAGATTTTGCACATGCGCGGGCTGACTTCAGTTACGTGGTCAAAATGGCGGTGGAAGAACATGTGTTCCATGTCAAAGATAAATTTATCATTAGAAGAGCTTGAAAAACACATTCAGTTGTTCCAACAGCATCACTACATTCAATTGTATAAAATACGGACACGTACAGTCAAAAACGCTATCAAACAATCGGCGAAGCTATAAATCTCGCTATAAAGTTTCTTGAAGTAGAATCGCACTGTATCCACGGGAGCAAAAAGCTCAAATCCGTATCAACAGGAACTCACCCACAAAAAAAGTGGCCCTTTCGAAGGCTTCCGTAAAGTTAAGCGTACGGCATATGCTTTGACGTATGGATATCCCACTGGTTCGACATACATTTTACCAGGATTATACACCCCAAAAAAAAAAAAAAAAAGTTTAAAACCACACTCCTTCATATTAACTTTGGACTTGATGACATCATTCTGAGTGTGCAAAATGGTGCCGTACGATTAGCAAAAGAATGGTAGCCGTACGGGCATCGTCTGCTAAACATACGGCAGAATTATTAGCCTCATTTGCAGTAGGTGGCGCCTCGACGCACATGCACAAAAGGATTGCTGTACAAATAGCAAAAAATAAATTCCGTACGGTGCTGCACAGGTAGCTACGGCCTACAGAAAATAAACTAACAAACTTTTGACGAATTCAACTCTGATTTCCTGCATAATATAATATGGAATTTTTCAATTTCAAGTCAGTTTTATTTGTATAGTGGTTTTTACAATTGACATTACCGCAAAGCAGCTTAAGTCTGTCTGTCTGTCTTCCTTTCGGCTTTTTCCCCTTTACTCGGGAGTCGCCACAGCGAATCATTTTGATTCGCACGTTTAATTTGGCAGAGGTTTTTACATCGGATGCCCTTCCTGTCACAACCCTTTTAGCAAGGGATAGAAACACGCTGACGACTTTGCAGCTACTCTTTACGAAAGTCAGCAATGGTTCTTTTACATGCCTCTCACCATAGACAGTGAGAGACATGGCCCGCCTTTGATAACCCAGTTAGCCGCACTGGGGGGACAGTGACAACCTTGTGGAGAGTGGGACTCGAACCCCCAACCTTTGGATCAGCGATCCAGCGCCCTATACCACTAGACCACCACTGCCCCTATAACAGATACTACACTTGACTGGTACCAAAATCAAATAAAAAGTCGAATCATTCAGAATAGGTCACCTGTAAAGTGTTCTAAGAGAATTTAATTGTATTTAAATCGTGTAAATATTTGCCATCCAAAGCATTAGTTTGAAAAGTAAGTTATCCATAGCTAAGTGACTACTTCTAACAAGGCACACACACAGATTTGAGTTTGTCAGACCCTAACCTAAAAGGTGTGTGCGCATATTACATGCACAAACATCCAAATAACTATACAGTCGGCCCCCAACTTACGAAGACCCCGGTGTTCGAAATCCCCAGGTTACGAAAAACATTTTCCCCGAGTTTCTGTCCCCGAGATACAAAACAACCCCCCCTTACGAAAAGAAATTCAAACGCACCAATCGACGCGCGAGTTGCTGTCTCATTGGCGGTCTCTCAACATCCCGCCCCGCTGGCCTCCCAGATAAAGACAGAAGGAAGCTTCACTCTTTAGTTTAGGTTTTTTAAGTTGTTTAATTCAGTAAATGTTTAATAAATGTGGGCACATTTGAGCTCATCTGGAATTCCGATCCTTCAAGGAATCAAGTTAAAGTTGAGTTTGTCAAGCAGGGAATGCACTTTGAATTCATGTCTTGTGGGCGTGGTCCACAGCGCACGCACGTGAGAGAGAGAAGGAATAACGCTTTAGTTTAGTTTTTCAGTTGTTTTAATTCAGTAAATGGTTAAGCAGTGAATGCGCTTTGAATTCACGTTTTGTGGGCGTGGCCCGCAGTGCGCATGCGAAAGAGAGAGAGAAGGAATAACGCTTTAGTTTAAGTTGTTTAATTCAGTAAATGTTTAATAAATGTGGGCACATTTGAGCTTATCTGGAATTCCGATCCCTCAAGGAATCTCTCAACATCCCGCCCCGCTGGCTTCCCAGATAGAGACAGAAGGAAGCTTCACTCTTTA
Source organism: Plotosus lineatus (assembly GCA_024760905.1). Lineage (NCBI taxonomy): Eukaryota > Metazoa > Chordata > Actinopteri > Siluriformes > Plotosidae > Plotosus > Plotosus lineatus. Next base: position 35,396,904 of record CM045740.1, on the reverse strand, counting down.
GTTTAGTTTTTCCAAGTTGTTTTAATTCAGTAAATGTTTAATAAATGTGGGCGCATTTGAGCTCATCTGGAATTCCGACCCTTCAAGGAATCATTAAAAATTAAAGTTGAGTTTATCAAGCAGGGAATGCGCTTTGAATTCCGCGAGAGAGATAGCGAGAGAAAAAGAGAGAGGTGTGTGTGTGTGTTAATAAAAATGTTTAATATGTTAAAATGTTTTAAAAATTTCTCTTTTAACACATTTCATACAAAATTGGTGTACAGTGATACCTCTGCTCACGAACATAATTGGTTCCCAGAAAGTGTGTGTGAGGCGAAAAGTTCGTCTTCCGAACATTTATTTCCCATAAGAAACCATTAAAATGAGAATAATCCGTTCCCAGGTCCCCATAAAACATAATTTTCTACTAAATAAGCCTTAAAACTACACAAAAATATACCCTATTTTATGTATAATAAATGTCTATTGTATTGTAATTAAAGAAATAAACTGTACTGTATAATAAAGTCATTTTATTTACCTTTGTGATGGTAGTTGACGGCTTGATGGAATGGAGTGGGAGGAGAATGGAGTGGGAGGAGGAGGGAGGGAGGGAGGGACTTACTGTTTGGAAGGAGAGTTTGGAAACGCCTACTGTTTGGAAACACCCTTAGCCACACACGCACCCTTAATAGCTTCCTTGTTCTTAAGGATGGTGGTAGACTTAGTGTACTGGTACTGGGACGCTGAGTCACACAAACGCACACCTCGTTCGTGTTTTTCAATGATCTCCGCCTGTGGTGGGGTCTTTTTCGGTCCCATAATAGCAAAAGTACACTCAATATGGTCCAAAATGTCTAGCAAACACAAACCACTTCCGCATTCAAAGAAAGGGGGTGACGAACTGTGACGCCATGAGCGTGCGTCAGCTTCTCGTGGCCGCCACCGTGGCGCTGTTCGACCGCGTGGTTTGGTTCGTCCGCCGAAAAGTAGTTCTTCAGCCGAGACTATATTTTCGCGAATTTAAAGTTCTTGAGGCGAAAAGTTCGTGAGCTTAAGCGTTCGTCAGCCGAGGTTTGACTGTACTTTTATAATTTTTAAAGGGTTTATCCAATCAGAAAACTGGAGCCTTGGAACGAATTGGGTGTTTAACATGTAAAATGCGACCCCTACCGACGAAACCCCCGCATCACGAAATTGACTCTGGAACCGGTTGATTTCGTAAGTTGGGGGCCGACTGTATATTAATAACAAAAAAATATTAAAAAAAAGCAGCACACTAAGGTTATACTGTGCTTGTAAGAGATGACTGAGGAGATTTACAACTTTTGGGATCTGCAGTTATTTTAACTCAATTTGCATGTCTCAAAGTTTCAGCATGAATCCTGCTGTGACTGTGTGAATGAAATAATTTCTCTCCAAACTACTGAAAGCTCTGCACAGACCGAATGATTACTAGATGGTGTCACTCGTCAGACAATATTATAACGCACTCCCACATTATTAATAATAATAATAATAATGCCACAGAACCACGTGGTGATCTCACAACGACCAGTTCTTTACCCACCGCTTTCTAGCCAACAAGTCAAGATGACCTCGCTAACATTGTGATTCTCCGATTTTACTCTTTCATATCTCTAAAGTATAATCCCAGGACTTACCGTGTCCCGTGGCTGCAGCCGCTCTAAAATTCTCGTGCTATAAATGACACCGTGACCCAACACCAGCTGCTGCTTCACGTCTGCCAATAGCACCCACTTCCCCCAACTGTAGTCCCCAAATCACGCCTTTTGCTTTATGACTAAACAATTCAAACTCACTGTGATAATAAGCCGGTGATCAGTTTCTACACACAGCCGTCTGTTCTGGAAGACAGGTATCCAAAATAAAACAAATACAAAAAACGGATGGGGATGAAAGCGAATAAATCATCCCCGACAGCTGCTCTTATTACGTCATTTCCGTATTCAAGTTCCGCGAATTTCCTGCTTTTATATGTCGCCCTCTTGTGGCGATTTTAACTCTGAAACTTATGTACGTCATTAAAATCGCCAAGTAAAGATCTCCTGTTTAAAAATGACAACTTTTCCCTTCAATCTTCACACTATCTGGGAATAGTGTATAGCTTACTGCAGTGATTTATTGCATATGTGCAAAATGATAATAAAATTGGCATTAATTGTTTGATAAAATCTATATTAAATCAGTCTTTGTGGTGTAGTGGTCAGGGTGCTGCGCTCATGATTGCGGGGTTGTGAGGTCGAATCCCACTGAGACCCTCACTGTGCTAAGTCCTCTGGGCAAGGTCTAAACCACAAGTGTGCCCCTGTTCACCCAGAAGTATAAATGTGTACCAGTAAAAATATGCTGGGAAGGTAACCTGCGATGGACTAGCGTCCCATCCAGAAGGAGTTGAACTCCTGGTTGCGTCACGCTATGGAAACCGGGGATAAGCACCGGCCTGATGAGCCACTAGGCTTGGGTGTAAAAAGCCCAACAGACCTTACTAGACTAAACTATGAAAAGGGCAGTGGTGACCTGGTGGTAAAGGTGCTGGATCACTGATTCTAAGGTTTGGGGTTCAAACCCTGCTCTCCAGGGGTTGTCACCCCCCCCCCCCCCCCCAGTGTAGATAACTGGGTTATCAAAGGCCGGCCGTGTCTCTCACTGTCTATGGTGTGAGCTTCATGTAAAAGAAGCATTGTTTACTTTCGTAAAGACTAGCTCCATAGCCGTCAGCGTGTTTCTGTCCCCTGCTATGGGTTTTGTCAGGAAGGGCATCCGACGTAAAAACCTACGCCAAATCAAAACATGTGATTCAGATGATTTGCCGTGGCGACCCCTGAAAAAGGGAAAAAAACAAAAGGAAAAGACATCATCATAATTTTCTGTAACGGCTTAATCCTAATTAGGGTCACGGGGAGGCTGGCGCCCATCCCAGCCAACTCCGGGCAAGGGCAGAGTACACCCTGTACAGCTCGCCAGGCCATCGCAGGGCGGAAACACACCGACAGCTTTGCAGCCTACTCTTGTTGAAAGACAGCAATGGTTCTTTTACATGAACCTCACACCATAGACAGTGAGATAAGTGGCTGGCCTTTGATAACCCAGTTAGCTGCACTGGGGGGACAGTGACAACCTTGTGGAGAGTGGAACTCGAACCCCCAACCTTTGGATCAGCGATCCAGCGCCCTATACCACTAGACCACCACTGCCCCTATATATATAATACCATAAATCTTCTCTTTGGTCTTCCTCTGGGCCTTCTGCCTGGTAGTTCCAACCTCAGCATCCTACTACCAATATACTCACTATCCCTCCTCTGTACATGTCCAAACCATCTCAATCTAGCCTCTCTGACTTTGTCTCCAAAACATCTAACATGTGAAGTCCCGCTGATGTACTCGTTTCTGATCCTATCCATCTTCATTACTCCCAAAGAGAACCTCAGCATTTTCATCTCTGCTACCTCCAACTCTGACTCCTGTCTTTTCCCCAGGGCCACTGTCTCTAAACCATACAACATCGCTGGCCTCATCACCGTCTTGTACACTTTTCCCTTCATTCTTGCCGATACTCTCCTATCACACATCACACCGGACACTTTTCTCCATCCATTCCAACCTGCCTGCACACGCTTCTTCACCTCTTTTCCACACTCTCCGTTGCTCTGGATTGTTGAGCCTAAGTACTTAAAATCCTCCACCTTCTTTATGTCTGCCCCCTGTAACCTCAAAGTTCCTCTTGGGTCCTTATCGTTCACACACATGTATTCTGTCTTACTGAGACTAACCTTCATTCCCCTCCTTTCCAGGGCATACCTCCACCTCTCTAGATTTTCCTGCACTTGTTCTCTGCTCTCACTACAGATCACAATGTCATCTGCAAACATCATAGTCCATGGAGATTCTTGTCTAACCTCATCTGTCAGCCTGTCCATCACCATGGCAAACAAGAAGGGGCTGAGAGCTGACCCTTGATGCAGTCCCACTTCCACCTTGAACTCTTCTGTCAAACAGACAGCACACCTCACTCCTGTCTCTCAGCTCTCATACATGTCCTGCACCACTCTAACATACTTCTCTGCCACTCCAGACTTCCTCATACAATACCACAGTTCTTCTCTCGGCACCCTGTCATATGCTTTCTCCAGATCCACAAAGGCAAAATGCAGCTCCTTCTGACCTTCTCTGTAATTCTCTGCTCAGCCAGATTTATTTTAAATGCACACACCAACATCATAAAATACATCTTTGAAGGTCAGACTGCAACTGTGATTCAATAGCGGTGTTAATGTCCGATACTGTGTTCAGCAGTGTGGCGGGACAGTCGGACGTCCGATACAATGTGTTTTAGTTTGTCGTTTTCAGGAGACAAGATTTCAACAACGTCACTGAGGGATTTCATAACGAACTTGTCTTCGTTGGATGGCGTTTTGGCCCGTGTAATGTTCCGAGCCAGTTGATTTGATGCAAGCATTATGGTCTCTGAGCAGTTCGTAAATTTTTGGAAAAACCGTATGTGCTTTCCTGCCTGACATTTCAAAGTGAACACCTTGTGCTTGCGAAGTTCAGCCCCTTTAGGAAATTCCTGGTCGAAGTTAGCATGCAGTGAGCTGAAGTGGTGCTGAAGATTTGAAGCTTTGAAATACACCAATGACACCTCGCCTATACTGGGAAGCTTCGCAGTATTTTCATCTCACGCACATAAGCATTTGACAATAATACCATACTGAATTCAAGCGAAGCGAACACGCACATTAAAAAAACATATTTTTCTACATATCATATATCTTACTCACATTGCATTGATTCACAATTAAATTTCAAATTTAATATAAATTAGTACTTTTACCTGATAAAGCACTGAATGGTTTACCGCCACATTATCTTTTCTTTGAATTTCTTGTCTTTGATGTAGTCAGATCTTATGAATTTTACCAAAACTTGTTTAAAATCGGTCAAATTTGGTGCTGATTCTCATCCTGGCAGCTTCACTGTCAGCTGGGAATCACTCTAATGAGAACTGGAGGTCTGGAATGGATGGAGCCGAAAGGACAACATCATCCGCAAAAAGCAGAGATGAGATCCTATGGCCATACCAGAACCCCTCAATGCTGTGGCTTGCGCCAAGAAATTCTGTCCAGAAAAATTATGAACAAAATCAGTGACAAAGGACAGCCTTGGTGATCTCCAACCCTCAGTGGAAATGAATTCGACCTGTTGTTACCAATGCGGACCGGTGATACAGAGAATGAATGGCCCGTAGCAACGGTTCCGGTACAATGTACTCCTAGAAGACACCTCACAAGATAGCCTGAGGGACATGATCAAAAACCTTCTCTAAATCCTCAAAACACACGTGAACAGATTGGGCAAACTCCCATGCCCCCTCTAGAATCCTGTAGAGAAGGAGTGGAGCAACATCATATACATGGGCACACATGAACATCACCCATCCCTTTCTCTCTCTCTCTCACACACACACACACACACACACACACACACACACACACACACTGCTGCCCAGTCAGATTTATTTTAAATTCACACACCAACATCCTCATAAAATTCTCACATCTTTGAAGGTACCAGTATAACTGTGATTCAATAGCCGTGTTAATGTCTGATTATCTGTGTTCAACAGTATGGTGGAACAGTTGGACGTCCGATACCATACATTTTAGTTTGTCGTTTTCAGGAGACAAGAGTTCAACAGCATCACTGAGGCATTTTTTAACAAACTCTCCTTCAGGGTATGACTTTCTGGCCCGTGAAATGTTCCAAGCTAGTTGATATGATGCAAGTGTTACGGTCTCTGAGCGCTTTGTAGATTTTTGGAAAAACTGTATCTGCTTTTCTACCTGACTTTTCAAAGTGAACAACTTGTGCTTGCAAAGTTCAGAACCTTTAGGAAATTCCTGCTTGAAGTTGGCATGAAGTGAGCTGAAGTGGTGTGGATGATGTGCAGCTTTGAAATGTGCTAATATCACCTGACATATAAGGCAGGATGGCTTTCCATTACATTAAACAAAAAATATAAACTCTCCCAGTCTGTTAAAAAAGTCCTGTGTTCATCTTCATCTTCATATTTTCTTTTTTTTTTTTTTGCTGTGTATTTTTCCTCTGCCATAAAGAGCTAACTTGACACAAATTATTTACTTAAATGATCTCGCCCATACTGGGAAGCTTTGCATTATTTTCATCTCACGCTCAAGCGCATTTAACGAAAATGCACTATTAAACTCAAGCGAAGCAAACCGGTACATTAAAAAAAAACACAAACTTTGATATGAATGTAAGAGCCACGAGAAACCGGGCAAAGAGCCGCATGTGGCTCGGGAGCCGCGGGTTGGCCACCTTTGCTGTACTGTGTATAGAGCTGGTCGAGAGTGCTGCAGCCAGGATGAAAGCCAGATTGTTCTTCCTAAGGTTGAGGGTTCAAGCCCCACTAGACTGGCCATGTTGCTCACTGTCTGTGGTAAGTGGCATGTAAAAGAACCATTGCTGATTTTTGCCAAGAGTAGGATGCATGTCAGCGTGTTTCTGCCCTGCAATCTGGCGAGTTGTCCAGGGTGTACTCTGCCTTCACCCAGAGTCAGCTGAGATGGGTGCCAGCCTCCCCGCGACCCTAATTAGGATTAAGCAGATTAAGCAGAGCCGTCTGCGTGTTTCTGCCCTGCAATCTGGCAAGTTGTCCAGGGTGTACTCTGCCCTCACCCAGAGTCAGCTGAGATGGGTGCCAGCCTCCCTGCGACCCTAATTAGATTTAAGCAGATCAGAAAATGAATGAATGATTCGTTTGATTCATTAGCTGAAGTGTGAATATAGTATTTTTGTGAAAAGAATTCAGTGTCAAAACTAGTATACACTACTTCTCTCTCTCTCTCTCTCTCTCTCTCTCTCTCTCTCTCTCTCTGCTACTATTATCAATATGCAATCCATTATTATAGCTGGTTGTATGTGACTATTGCTGTTGTGTTCACCTAACATCAGGTCACAGAGGCATCTTATTTAAGTGTGTGTGTGTGTGTGTGTGTGTGTGTGTGTGTGTGTGTGTGTGTGTGTGTGGGCATGCAAGAGGTTGATCAATATAGCCATGGCAGGCACCAATCCCTCCAAGAAAAGAAACGAAGAAAGAGAGAGGGATTGAATGAGAGAAACACAGAAAGCAATGAAGAGAGTGGGGAGAGAGCCCCACACAGCAATAAAAGCTAACTCGTCCATGACTTTCAGTAGTCTGACTAAGGCCTAGTACTTAAATTAGTTATTGATCTCGTCTTTCCACCCCCAGCTGCCATCCCTTCCTTCTCCATACATGCATCTTCAGGACTGTAAAACCCCCTTCTATTCAATTCAATTCAATCCTGTTTTATTTGTATAATGCTTTTTACAATTGACATCGTTGCAAAACAGCTTTACACAGTAAAAAAAAAAAAAAAAAAAAAAAAAAAAAATAGAGGCTTACAAAATATAAAAAAGATTGAACATTTTCTTTTACCTCTACATATCCTAATGAATAAGCCTGTGGCGGTGGTGGCAAGGAAAAACTCACTCATTAGACACGAGGAAGAAACCTTGAGAGGAACCAGGCCCAAAAGGCCCATCCTCATTTGGGTGAAACCACAAAAATACAAAAAAAAAAAAAGTCTTTGGGACCATTGACAGTTTTCACAATCAACAGTGCAACAAGAACGAACCATTTTAACGTGAATCCACAACACAAATCGAGAACCATCATTTTTTTTTTTTTTAGCCATGAAGTTGATGGAAGTTACCCATGAGAGAGGAGGCGAGGCGGGACACAGACTAGATTTTCTTGAAGTCATTGGCCCAAATGAAATTAGCAGTTGTTAGTGCATAGTTCTAAGTTTGGCATACCAGGTGTTAAAGATACAGCCCACAATGCTCGAGCCTACCCAAAGAGTTAAATTATGTATGGTATATTTAAATGGATTACTATAAGAGTATGGCTTTGGGGCAGTGGTGGTCTAGTGGTATAGGGTGCTGGATCGCTGATCCAAAGGTTGGGGGTTCGAGTCCCACTCTCCACAAGGTTGTCACTGTCCCCCCCCAGTGCGGCTAACTGGGTTATCAAAGGCGGGCCATGTCTGTCACTGTCTATGGTGAGAGGCATGTAAAAGAACCATTGCTGACTTTCGTAAAGAGTAGACTGCAAAGTCGTCAGCGTGTTTCTGTCCCTTGCTTAAAGGGTTATGACAGGAAGGGCATCCGACATAAAAACCTCTGCCAAATCAAACGTGCGAATCAGATGATTCGCTGTGGCGACTCCTGAGTAAAAGGGAAAAAAGCCGAAAGGAAGACAGACAGACAGACAGACTATAAGAGTATGGCTTTGCTAATGGAACACTAGTTTTTGTGAGTCTCTGTGTTTGTACAACAACACCCTCTAAATTTATTAAATTAGATTATATTAGATTAGAATTAACCTTATTGTCATTACACATGCAGTAAATACAGATTAATGAAATTCAGTTTAGCATCCAATCAGAAGGGCAGAGAGCAGCTAATGCAATATACACACACACACACACACACACACATATATATATATATATATATATGTATTCGTAGGATGAGAGGGGTTACTGAGAATGTTGCGCACCTGGCAAAGACATCTCTTCTTGTGGACATCCTCAACAGCAGGAAGTGGAATCCCTGTGATGCATTGGGCAGTTTTCACCACCTGCTGCAGTGCCTTGTGATCTGCGACAGAGCAATTCCCTTACCAGACTGTAACGCAGTTGGTCAGGATGCTTTCTATTGTACAGCAGTAGAAGTTACCCAGGATGCCAGGATGCAGGTGGTTCTTCTTCAGTGTCCCCAAGAACAACAGCCTGGAGGTGTAGCTTGACCAGGACAGATTCTTTGAGATGTGTGTCCCTAGGAATTTGGAGCTGGAGGCATGTTCGACAGCCATGCCATGGATATGGAGAAGGTCATGAGTGTCCCCATTTTCCTTCCTGAAGTTCACAGTGAGCTCCTCGGTTTTGCTGATGTTCAGGAGCAGGTTCTTGTCAGCACACCATGCAGCTAGGTGCTTTGCCTCTGCTGTGTAGTCAGACTCATCATTGTCACTGATGAGTCCGATCACTGCATTGTCATCAGCAAACTTTATAATGGAGTTGGATCCATACATAGGCCTACAGTCAGGGGTGAAGAGGGAGTAGAGGAACGGGCTCCGCACACAGCCCTGAGGTGCACCAGTGTTGAGTATGATGGTGGAGGAACAGTTGTGGCCTGACCTAACATATTGGGGTCTGTTGGTTAGAATGCCCATGATCCAGTTGCAGAGGGAGGTATTGATTCCAAGACCCTCAAGTTTTGTAGTTAACTTGGAGGGAATGTCTGTGTTGAATGCTGAGCTGAAGTCAACAAACAGCATTCTTGCATGAGCGTTCTTGTCGTCCAGGTGTGAGTAAACATAGTGCAGTGCTGTGGATACAGCATCTTCTGTATTCCTGTTGCTTTGGTATGCAAATTGATATGGGTCTAGTTTGAGAGGCAGACTTTGATTGAGGTGTACCAGGACCAGTCGCTAAAAGCACTTCATCACACTGGGTGTTAGACCAATAGTGTTTGTCATTTAGGCATATCAGGGAGAAGTGTTTCTGCACTGGCACTATAGAAATGGTGTTAAAGCATGCTGATACTGTTGCATAGGTCAGAGACAGGTTGAGAAAGTCTGTGAAGACCCCTGTGAGCTGCTCAGCAAAGGCTCTGAGCATACCACCAGGAATTCCATCAGGGCCAGCAGCCTTATGTGTGTTAATTTGGCTCAGTGTGTTATAGACCTCTACTGGGGAGAGTGTAAGAGTCTGGTAGTCATTCTATGGCTTGGTCTTTACAGCCTTGTCCTTGTGAAACAAGCATAAAAGTCATTCAGCTCGGTGTGGAAGGACATGTTCATTCCAATTGGTGTAGAGTTGTTGTGCTTGCAGTTGGTGATGGCCTGAATACCCTCCCACATTCGTCAGGGGTCAGAATTGTTGAAGTGTTCCTCCACCTTAAGCTTGTGTTCATGCTTGGTGTTTTTTATACCCCTCTTCAGGTCCACCCTGGTTGTACTGTAGGCCTGTGCATCACCTGATCTAAGGCTTTGTTGCATGCCTTCAGCAAAAGCCACACTTCCCTGTTCATCCATGGCTTCTGAATAGGATATGTGATGGTCTTTGAGTTAACACTGTCAATTGTGGTGTTCACATATTCTAGTACTGAGTGTGTGTACAAGTCAATCTCTGTGTTAGAGCCTCAGGTGGCCTGAGATGCAAACATACGCCAATCTGTGTCATTAAACCTGTTCTGGAGTACAGAGTCTACCCCCGGTGCCATACCTCGATGGTCTTCACAGAAGGCTTCACATGGTCAATGAGTAGTGTGTACTTGGGGATGAGAAACAAAGAGAGGCAATCAGATTGACCCAAGTGGGGGAGTAAGGTTGCCATGGAGGCTCCAGCGATGTTAGTGTAAACATGGTTCAAGGTTTTGTCCCCTCTGGTGTGGCAAGAAACATGTTGGTTAAATTTGGGAAGCAATGACTTGAGATTTGCATGGTTAAAGTCACCCGCTATGATGAATGTAGCCTCTGGGTGTACAGTTTGTTGTTTGCTAATGGCTGTATGAAGTTTATTCATAGCAAGCTTAGCACTAGCATCCAGAGGTATATATATATATATATATATATATATATATATATATATATATATATATATATATATATATATATATATATATATATCACATTTGTGGAAGTAAACTCCCGTGGCAAATAGAAAGGCCTACACTTAACCATAAGAAACTCTAGGTTAGCTGAGTAGTGTCTTACAACAATGACAGAGTTTGTACACCAAGCCTCATTGATATAAATGCACAATCCTCCACCTTTTGTCTTACAGAAGTTCTCTGCTGTTTTGTCTTCCCAGAGAATGTGGTACCCAGCTAGCTCGATAGCATTGTCGGGTATTCTGCTGTGTGTCCATGTTTCCATGAATATCATGACATTACAGTTCACAAGTCTCCTGTTGTTTGTGGTCCAAAATAGTAGCTCATCCATTTTTTTCATTAGGGACTGCACATTAATAAGGAAAATGATGGGTAAAGAAAGCCGGTGTGGTGTTTGCTTTAGCTTAGCTCTTAGCCCTCCTCGCTTCCCTTGACTTTGTTTACGGTCTCTATGCCACAGAGAAATGTTAGCATTTCCATTCGGCTGAGTAGCCTGAGTAGCATCGGGTGTTCCTCTGAGCTCTGAGATCAAATCTGGGATCAAATAAAAAAAACAGTCAGAGTTTTGTAATCTTATATCCAGAAGCTCTTGTTGGGTGTAGGATGTGAGCAAGAAGCTGCTCTGTACGAACAGAACCAAAATGAGCAGGAATATCGCTGTTAGCTTGCAAAATCTTAAGAGCTGCTGAGCCTCACATTGTTCAGATTATCACTTTGGACATTTAGGATTTTCCACAGGATACAAAATACTTCTAGCAGACTGAACAAATTTTAATCTGTTCAAAATGTCCTTAATTCACAAAATTATGTTCTTTTTAAAGCTAATTTATTATCTTTATATACTCTTATGTTTCTGCTTTTAATAGAGCAATATTTCTGTTATACTGACAGTCTTTAAAAACTTTGAGATCATAATTTCCAGCATAATCTTTATTCTTTTACCCAAACTGAATTTTTGCAATATAGATACTTTGTTTAGCATGTTGGCTTCAAAAAAAAAAAGAAAAAAGAAAAACAACAAACAAAAGTGAAAAGAATACATCAGCCAATTCAAAAACAGCGAAACAAAATTGCATCTGCCAACAATCATTCTCAAGTCAGTATTTGGGTATTGTGTTTATTTGTGTTACTACAGTGGTGAGTTGCAGTAATACGGCTGATACTTCACCACCTACGGCCACAGGTCTGCCATGTTCTCTACCCCAGGCAGTTTGCAGACTAGGAGAAACTGGGAGTGTGAGATGCAATAATTCACTAATCACTCATCTTCTACACTGATCTCTCTATGACCAGGATGGAGGCAATGGTGTTGTGATAATTACTTTCATGGACTTCTCCAGTGACTTCAACACCATCCAGCCTCTGCTCCTCATGGACAAACTGACACAGATGGGAGTAGGCTCACACCTAGTTTACTGGATCACTGACTACCTGACAGACAGACCTCAGTATGTGTGATGGATGGGACTGCCTGTCAGACTTGGTATTCAGCAGCACAGGGGCACCGCTGGGGACCGGTACTCTCCCCAGTCCTGTTCACCGTGTGCACCTCGGATGGAGTACTGCAATGTGCAGAAGTTGCAGATAACACTGCTATTATGGGTTGTATCTCCATCAACATCCTCAAAGCAAACACTGCATCAGTGGTGCTCTACAAGATATGCACCATAAAAAACCATTAACAAACATATGGTGTGTAAGCTTCATTGAAAAGATAATTAATGATAAACTGAATAACTGAGCTGTGGATCAAGGCAGAGGTGAACTTAACTGTTAAAATTTAATAAATACAGGTTGTTGAATCTCCGTTTCAACATCATATTAACAAGTTTAAATTACAGTTTAAACAGCAAACAATATAAATCACATGTATATAAACTACAATGCTTTAGAACATGTTTGTTGCAGATCACTAAAAACCTCAGTTGCAGTAGTCCACAAGTAAAACGCACAAAGTCCAGTAATCATCATAAGTCCTTGTTTGTGTGAGAGTGTATATGTAGAACCCCAGTTGAACAAATGACAAAAAAGTTTAGAGTGGTGTCGCCACATATAACCGATCAGATTCGATGTACCTCCTGAAAATTTGATGTCACCTTTGCATGTTTTGCAGACAGCATTTGCTTTATCAATGGTTCTATCCAGTGCTGTAGTGGTAAAAAAAAATAAGTGGGTATACTATGAGGCTGCTTCGGCACCCAAACAAAACCATAGGCCCAAGGTGCATGGAGTGCATGGGAAAGCTCTGGGAGGGGTGTGTCCCCCCACAGGGACATTTTTTTTTAAATTTCAATGCTGTAGATGCCATTTGGCAACCAATAGCAGCATGTAATATGAAATATATTGTATAGAAACTGTACATAAAATTTAGCATGTATACATGTAGTTGTTGCCATGTGTCTGAGAGCAACCGTCTTATATACTGAGGCCAAACTAAAAATTTAAAATGTAAAAAACAGAAGATAATTTGAAATACTAACAACTTTTAATTACATTATACACAAAGATTCGAGATATAGTATTACTGTATTGTAAAATAACTGAAGTGTAGCTTTACAGCACCACATGCATATATGGTCCATGCCAAACTTAAACTTTTCAAGTTTGCACTTAACTGGCTGTACAAATAACTGCTTGTGTAGTCATAAACTTGGAACATTCAGAATTTGATATTAGTAAAAATAACAATAAATACAGTAGTACAACTACAAGATGTACATGTAGCACAATTATACTGAATAAAGTATTGCTTAATGTTTCCATAATTAAAATTATGTACATTTGTATTAAATAAATTTAATATTTAATAGGCTATTGACATTCAGAAAATGCAAAACTACTAAGTTCATTAAAATAAAAATAACTCTAAGCATCAGAAAAATCTACTTATGAAAATGTAATGTTTTAAACTTTGGCACAAACATTAACACTGAAATAGAACTGCATATTGAGCAAAATAAGCTATTTAAACATATTAAATACACATGACAGGCATGAGAATAGTTTAAGTGCATCTAGTGCTTTTATTAGCATTTTGTGAAGCCTTAATCATTAATGCATGCATATTAAATTTTTAAGGAGGGATTAAAGGTGGAGAATCATCCACGTATGCGCATAACTGTATCATGTATGACTAGACCTCATCAGACCTGTGACTCTATGAGCAGTAGATTGATATATATATATATATATATATATATATATATATATATATATATATATATATATATATACAGTGGTATGAAAAAGTATCTAAACCTTTTGGAATTTCTCACATTTCTGCATAAAATCACCATCAAATGTGATCTGATCTTTGTCAAAATCACACAGATGAAAAAACAGTGTCTGCTTTAACTAAAACCACCCAAACATTCATAGGTTTTCATATTTTAGTGAGGATAGCATGCAAACAATGACAGAAGGGGGAGGAATAAATAACCGAACCATCACATTTAATATTTTGTGCCCCCCCCTCCCTTTGGCAGCAATAACTTCAACCAGATGCTTCCTGTAGCTGCCGATCAACCTGGCACATCGATCAGGACTAATCTTGGCCCATTCTTCTTTACAAAACTGCTGTAGTTCAGTCAGATTCCTGGGATGTCTGGCATGAATCGCTGTCTTGAGGTCATGCCACAGCATCTCAATGGGGTTCAAGTCTGGACTTTGACTTGGCCACGCCAGAACAGTGTATTTTGTTCTTCTGAAACCATTCTGAAGTTGATTTACTTCTGTGTTTTGGATCATTGTCTTGTTGCAGCATCCATCCTCTTTTTATCTTCAACTGTCTGACAGACAGCCTCAGGTTTTCCTGCAAAACATCCTGATAAACTTTTGAATTCATTTTTTGATCCCAATACCAATTGGTTCAAGCCCCACTGTCAATGGTTGTCACTGCTAGTCCCCCCCCCCCCCTTCCTGGTGCAGCTAACTGGTTTATCAAAGGTTGGCCATGTCTCTCACTGTCTATGGTGAGAGGCATGTAAAAGAACCATTGACGACTTTTTGTCAAGAGTAGACTGCATAGCCGTCAGCGTGATTCCGCCCTTCGATAACCCGGAGAGCTGTCTAAGGAGTATTCTGCCATTACCCAGAGTTGGCTGAGATGTGCACCAGACTCCCGACGACCCTAATTAAGATTAAGCGGTTCAGATAATGAATAACATGGATAAAAGAAATAATTATATGGCATTTATCTATTAAATTAAAGAAAGATTAGAGGGAAATAGATAAGAAACCCCTCCTTCAATTGCCACCTTTTTGTGGTGGAGGGGTTTGCATGTCCTCATGTTCCTAAGAGCTATGTTGGGGGGCCATGATGCTCCTGGTAGGGTCACCCAAGGCAAACAGGTCCTAGGTGAAGGTCTGGACGAAGCATGGTTCAAAAGACCCCTACGGATAACAATAAAAGGACATGTTTTCCCTCACCCGGACACGGGTCACCGGTATCACCCCCTGCCCCCCCGGAGTCAGGCCTGGTGGATGGGCTTAAAGGCAAGTGCCCGGTGGTCAGGCTTCCGCCCATGGAGCCCGGCTGGGCTCAGCCTGAAAAGGAGACCTGGGTCCACCCTCCCATGGACCCACTACCTGTGGGAGGTACTATAGAGGTCGGGTGCGTCGTGAGTTGGGTGGCAGTCGAAGGCATGGGTTCTGTTGGACTGATCCTTGGCTACTGACTCTGACTCTTGGGATATGGAATGTCACCTCTTTGGCGGGGAAGGAGCTTGGACTGGTGCGTAAGTTTGAGAGATACCGACTAGATATAGAGGAAGAATAATATAGCAATGTAAAAATAAAAGGAGAAGTGCCTTTGCGGGAGGATTTCTTTTTTCTTTTTTACTGTATTTCACCTTTTTTTTAAATTAAATTTTATTCAATAATGTCCAATAAAGTTACACATGTATAATATCTGTATTTTAGATCAAGACAAATTAGACAAACAAAAACAAATAAATAATATTTATAAATTTTAGCACGTCTGCCTCACTGCAAGAAGATCCTGGATTAGGTTCCCAGCTTGGGGGGTTTCTGTGCAGAGTTTGCATGTTCTTCCTGTGCTTACTTTTTAATGTGTATTTCTTGGATTGTGGGAGAAAACCAGAGTACCCAGAGGAAATCAACACATGCACTGGAAAAACATACAAACTCCATACAGAAATTCTCTCACCCAGCATTGGACTCAAACCCAGTACTTTTTTGGCCATGAGGCAGAATTATTAACCATTGATTCCCACTCACAGGCACATTCATTCCAATAAAGCTATTTTTCAGCCACTGGAAGTGTTCAGAACTGTTTCACCAGGTGGCAGTGTTGCTTTTGGCTCTTGTTTGTTTCTGACCCAGCCCAAGCAAAGGGATCTCAATTTATCCATCCCAGAGAATGCCAGAGAAGTGTGTGGCCCATAAAAGGTACATAAACTGAGTTCAATAAATGGAAATGCAAGTTGGATGTAGGGAAGGAACATGTGAAAGAGAAGTCTTCCTCTCAGGATTGGGAGAATCTCATTAATAAAAAACATTTAATTAACATTAACATTTAATTACACTGATATTAAATAATTTAATTCTCTGTGTCTCTTCTTTATGGGGGAGGTCTCTCTCTCTCTCTCTCTCTCTCTCTCTCTCTCTATCTATCTCTCTCTCTCTCTCTCTCTCTCTCTCTCTCTCTCTCTCTCTCTCTTTCTATTTGCAGATTAAATGGGTGGTTTGCCAGTTTTTTTTATATTTGCTGGCAGAAAAGGGGCCAATAACTTTCTGGAAAGGAGGGGCTTACAGAAAGGTTACATTTGCAGAATACACCTATGGGGGAAAAAAACACTTTTGGGAAAAACAGGGTTACCAAGTGCTCAGCTTTATGGTAAAATTAAACTATATTTGTAATGCTGCCATTGGATTCATTCTTTTGCTTATTGGTTTGGGATTAAGTATTATGCATTTATTAAGTGGATCTTTTGAAATTAAAGCATAAAAACTAATAATTATAATTTTCATCACGCTCGGACTTCCAGCTCTCATTGGAGTGCTTTGTAGCTGACTGAGATGAGGGATGAGAATCAGCACTTCCAAGTCTGAAGCCACAGTTCTCACGGGAAAAGGGTGGAATGCACCTTCTAGGTCTGGAATGAGGTCTTGCTCTAAATATATGAGTTTAAATATCTCAGGGTCTTGCTTACAATTGAGAAAAGGGTGTAACAGGAGATCGACAGGCAGATTGATGCAGCCTCTGCTGTAAAGCGGAGCTTCTACCGATCTGTTGTAGTGAAGATGAAGCTGAGTTGTAAGACAAAGCTCAATTTACCAGTTGATCTATTTTCCAACTCTTACCTATAGTCACAAACTTTGAGTAATGACCAAAAGAACAAGATCATGCATTCAGGCAATTGAAATGAGCTTCCTTTGTGGGGTGGCAGGGCTCTCCCTTAGAGATAGAGTGAGAAGCTCAGAAATCTGGAAGGAGCTTGGAGTAGAGCCACTGCTCCTCCACCTTGAGTGGAGCCACTTGAGGTGACTGGGGCATGTTATTAGCATACCTCCCGAACACCTCCTTGGAGTGATGTTTCAGGCTTGTCCAACCAGGAAGAGACCCTGGGATCAACCCAAAACACTAGAGGGACTAGGTCGCTCGGCTTGTCTGTGAATGCTTTGGTGATCCCTTGGAAACCTGGAGGAAGTGGCTGATGAGAAGGCCTCACGAATTTGGCTGTTGAACCTGATCAGATTTAAGAAGATGATGTTGATGATGATGCTGAAGAAAGCATATAGCATAAATGTTGAATACGTAATAGAATGTTTTTATACACAAATATACTCTAACTCAATAAAATTGACATGAACTTAAACAGAAACTTTGGTCATACCTACCTTACTGGTACAAGGTGACACGTTTAATCTTCCATAAATAAAAGTTCCGGTGCCATCTGTGACTAACCAGTAAGAACCTGCTTACCATGTCTACAGTGACATGTACTTGTCGCCATCCAAGCAGTCTCTCATACATGTATTTTTTAAATTTTATTCACAAGACCAGCCATGTAGTTGACTGTATTTTCCATGTACTCTTGAGTCCTGCAGTTGATTTGTACTTAATACTTTTCTTTACTTATGACAGTAAATAATAATTCGGGTCCTGGGGAGGATGGCACCCATCTCAGCCGACTCTGGGTGAGGGCTGGGTACACCCTGGACAGCCCGCCATGCCATGCCAGGGCCAACACTTACACAACCATTCACACTGACACCTATAGGAGATTTGGAACAGGTAATTAGCCTATTATGCATGGTTTAGTACTGTGGGAGGAAACCGGAGTACTCAGATGAATCCTACACAAACACAGGGAGAAAATTCAAACTCCACACAGAAACGACCAGGCTGGGAATCAAACCCGGCCTTCCTGCAGTGAGGCAGACATGCAAACCACTACGCCACCATGCCACCCATTTTAGCACAATGCACCTTATAATCAAAGGCTCTACCTCTGACATGTCATTCACCCTGCTGTGTTTATGTGAAGAGGTCTGAAAACATGTATGGTCTGTCAATGTGTGAATATGTGAATATATGTGATATAGGTTGTATATAGGCGTATATAGAATTTTGATTCGCTGTGGCGACCCCTGAGAAAGGGAAAAAGTTGAAAGTATAGAAGAAGATAGGCGTATATAGAATTTATATATATATATATATATATATATATATATATATATATATATATATATATATATATATATATATATAGTATTATATGCACATGTATAACTTAGTAGCTTAGTTCTTTAGTTGTCTTTTGTGCATGTTTTTAAATAATTGGTGCTAAGCTGCTGAGAAAAGAGTTCCTAAACTGATGTTCATTGTTCATGCAACAGTTGACAATAAAGATCTCTTTATCTTTATAGTAAATGCTTTTGATATGAAACAAATGACACTCTGATGCCCTACATCAAGTTTGGTGGGCAATGGCTGCTACAGGCCACTACATATATGAGGGGTCAACATCTTAAGATTCATTCAATTTGTTGAAAAAAATGATTGGCCCAATCTAGGACCACTCCTATGGCCACCCCACAATGCTGTTGTGATTGCTCAAAATGGGACTGGCCTGTCATGCTGAACCGCTTAATCCTAATTAGGGTAGGAAGTGGCCGATGCCCAGCTTAGCTGACACTGGGCGAAGGCAGAGTGCATCCTTGCCAGCTCACCAGGCCATTGCTATGCAGCCTACTATTTACGAAAACCAGGAATGTTTCTTTTACATGCCTCTCACCACAGACACTGAGAGACATGACCGGCTTTTGATAACCCAATTAGCTGCACTGGGGGACAGCAGTGACTACCAGTTGATAGTGAGGCTTGAGCCCCCAACCTTGGCATCAGTAATCCAGCACCCTTTCACCGAGCCACTAATGCACCAACTAACAACCTCATAAAGGTTCATAAATCAAAAGTTAGATATAAATTAAACAATTGCTTGCAGTTGTACTTATTAAGGATTTGAATTAAAGGGCTGGGAACCATATTGTTTTCACTTTTTTAGGGGTCAAAGCCCAACAGGGCTGGGAAACCTACTGTTATTGTTTTTTGTTATACTCTTCTCATTATTACTGTTGTTCCGTGAATAGCTTAAGCTGGTGCTGCTTACTGTGAATACTGCTGGAAAGTTTGAATTTCACACTGGAATTAAAACATAAACAGTATATATCTATTTATCTTTCCATGTATCTGTTATTATTATTATTATTATTATTATTATTATTATTATTATTATTATTATTATTATTATTATGGATGCTTGAATGGGGCAGTGGTGGTCTAGTGGACAGGGCGCAGGATTGCTGATCCTAAGGTTGGGGGTTTGAGTCCCCACAAGGTTGTCACTGTCCCCCCGGTGTGGCTAACTGGGTTATCAAAGGCCAGCCATGTCTCTCACTGTCTATGGTGAGAGGTTCATGTAAAAGAACCATTGCTGACTTTTGTAAAGAGTAGCTGCAAAGCCGTCAGCGTGTTTCTGTCCCTTGCTAAAAAAGGGTGGTGTCAGGAAGGGCATTTGACGTAAAAACCTATGCCAAATCAAATGTGCAAATCAGATGATTCGCTGTGGCGACTCCCGAGAAAAAGGGAAAAAGCCAAAAGGACGAAATTATGGATGCTTGTATAGCGCATACTTCATACACGTGTATGCTCAATGTGCAGCACCAGTTATTGTGTTGTTCTATCCTTTTTTGATGCTGAGCGCCAAGCAGGAAGTAACAACTCCCAAATTTTAATGTCTTATGGTATGATGCAGCTGGATTCGAACTCCAACCTTCCGGAGGATAAAACGGACCCTCTACCAACTGAGCTAAATCCCCGAAATTAAATCTATCAATGTAATTGATTGCGCAGCACAAACCAATGGGCTTTCAGAAGCTCATTTATTCTGCAGAGGTAAATTAAAAAAAAATATTAGACACATTATCTTAAAGAACTAAATGAGGCAGTGGTGGCCTAGTGGTATAGGGTGCTGGATTGCTGATCCTAAGGCTGGGGATTCGAATCCCACTCTCCACAAGGTTGTCACTGTCCCCCCCCATTGCAGCTAACTGGGTTATCAAAGACGGGCCATGTCTCTCACTGTCTATGGTGAGAGGTTCATGTAAAAGAACCATTGCTGACTTTCGTTAAAAAGAGGAGCTGTAAAGCCGTTAGCGTGTTTCTGTCCCTTGCTAAAGGGTTGTGTCAGGAAGGGCATCCGACGTAAAATCCTATGCCAAATCAAATGTGCGAATCATTCGCTGTGGCGACTCCTGATAAAGGGAAAGAGCTGAAAGGATATCATCATCATCCTAAAGAAATAAATAGGTTTTTGCTTATAATTCCAAAACCCCATGTTGCACATTAAAAATCTTTACATCCACATTTTTACTGTATGAAGCTGAGTCTTATAATGTTGAACATGTCTCTTTCCACCTTAAAAGTTTTTTATAAAAATTGCAAAATATACGGTATTCTTTTTCAAACTTGTAAAGTTTGTGGCCCATTTCAATGAAACTTGACCAGGCAAAAAGTTATCAAATGAAATTTTGCCTGCAACCACAGTAAATGAGCTCAAGGGAAACCTTAATTCTCTTGTTTGTAATGACACTTTGATGTTTTGTTGAATTTTTCATCCATTGGCCACTAGTGAGCGCTAGTGCATCTCAAGTGGTTCGTCCGATTGGTACAAAACTTTGTTTTGTATAGAATCAACAGACATTCCTGTGATCACCACTACAGTATTAATGCATTGGATAATGTAAACCTGCCAATGTTCACAATTGGCCGGTTACGTTTCGTTGAATACAGCCAAATTTACAGGCAAGAACACGTAACGATGTACATATGCACCACAAGATGGCAGTTTAAAGAAAAAGTGTTTTGGCCCATAACTCAAAACCAAATATCCTGTAATCAAAATCCTTACATCCCCACATGTCCAAATTAGTTTTGTTTCAAAAAAATTCTTAAAAAATTGCAAATTATATTGGTATACAAATTTTTAAGTTGTGTGCTTCGAAAATGTGAGGTTTGTTCCTTGATTTTGTCACACTGAATTGACTAATACTAATTAGCTACTGTTTCTAAGATATTTAAGTTTTTATATTTAGCATCTACATATTGTGTAGATAGCTGTATTAGAGATTTTAAGATAAATCATACAATTTTTTCATGTTTTCTAATAAATTTTGAATTAATCATAGTTTTTCTGATTATTTATATACTAATATTTCACCCTTTGTCTTTTTGTAACACTTTGCAAATAAAAATAATTATTATATATTGAATTAACTTTGGAACAAAAGTGAAAAAAATCTCCAAACATTATTAATAGTTATAAGTACAGAGATCAGTTCTTATTCAATGTTTACTTGGCGCTTCTTGGACTGCTTCTTTTATTTATTAAATAGAAGTGTACAGTTCATTTTTTTTCTTTGTTGACAAAAGTTTTCCACGTGGCGGTACTGAGCAGAAATATTAATGGTTGATATAATCACTTGACTATCCAAATCATTGTCTGTCTTCCTTTCGGCTTTTTCCCGGGAGTCGCCACAGCGAATCATCTGATTCGCACGTTTGATTTGGCAGAGGTTTTACGTCGGATGCCCTTCCTGTCACAACCCTTTTAGCAAGGGACAGAAACACGCTGACGACTTTGCAGCTACTCTTTACGAAAGTCAGCAATGGTTCTTTTACATGCCTCTCACCATAGACAGTGAGAGACATGGCCCGCCTTTGATAACCCAGTTAGCCGCACAGGGGGTGACAGTGACAACCTTGTGGAGAGTGGGACTCAAACCCCCAACCTTTGGATCAGCGATCCAGCGCCCTATACCACTAGACCACCACTGCCCGACTATCCAAATCATTAACACAGCAAAAAAGCATTGCTTTTCATTTCTTCTTCAACCACTGGTGAAAGTTTGTTGCACTATTGTTGCAACATATGTTGGGCTCAGTTCTTTTCCTAATCCTCAATTTTGCATTAAAGTAAAGGTGCTACACTTTCTTAAGTACATCAGTTATACTGTGCTTTTGGACTGCAAAAGTCACTACAAACAAAGAAGTTGCACACAAGAGCAAGACATGTATTCGTTTAACCAACAAAACATTTGGTGCCCTTTAAGATCTGAAAAATAAAACACTGACACAAATCAGAGATCACAATTTACCTAAGATTTAATTCTAGATTAAGTGAAAGATGTATTATTTAGTGACATCTAATTTAAACTCAGATCCTTCCTCTATAACTGCCCCATTCTTTATGATTCTTAAGTCTGGGTGGTATATGGTGATCTAGTACCAAAAAGTAAAAGCTATCATTTTCATTCCCAGCGACCCAAAATTAAAATCAGACTATTTATTTCAGAAGCATTTTGGCTGCCAGCCAGCGTTATGTAAAGCTTACTTTTTTTGACCTCCTCTTCAGTTTTTCCCCAATTTCCACAACTGCAGCTTTTAAGAGTAGCCTGACAAAAATATTTCAAAAATAATTTTCCTATAATTATGACTGCACAAATTATTAACAAACAAATTGTACTAATGAGCATGCTAATTACAAAGTCTTACATGTCATAGCCACATAAATTTGATCAACAAGAAACATAAGACTCTACTTTGCAATGCTATTCTGATGCTCTGTATTAACTTGAGCACTGGCCACTAGGGGGCAATACAATATGAGAAGTACTGTATACTAAAAATGGTTTATCTGAATTAGACTAGACTTGGTGGTTACAATCTATAGTCACTACTGTGGCCACACCCATAATGCTGTTGTGATTTCTCAAAGTGCCCACTAACATTGTTAAAATTTTACCAGTGAGATTAAATGGCACATGTAGGTTACTGAGCCAATGAAAGGTACTTGTGTAGATAGGTTTGAACTCATAACTGTTTGCAGTTCTAGTTAAAGGTTGCTTTCTTCCTGCAAATTTGACACCCCTACAAGACAGTCAATAGAACACAGAGAGAGGGAGCAAAGTAAGGGAGGAAGTATGAGAGAACAGATAGGGTGAGAGAAATGGGGAAATATTTCAGGGTTGAAAGAGAGAGAGAGAGAGAGTGTGAGTGAGAGCAAGAGAGTGAGCAAGAGAGAGAGACAGAGAGAGAGTGAGTGAGAGAGAGAGAGAGAGAGAGCACTCAGGATGGACCAAACAACTCTGCTGTTCGGCTGTGCTCGGGTAATGGAAAAAGCCCTCCAGGGGAATATTCAGTATGCAAGGGTATCGAGTTGCTCTCTATCATTACAGTGCTGCTTGTACCACCTCCCCCTCTTTAACTTCCCATCTATTTCTACTACCTCCTTTCCCCTCTTTCTCCAACAGCTGCAAAAGCCCCCATGAACATACCCAATGCATAGGTTTTCCCTTAATTTTTGTGCCTGTGAAAAAAGAAACACCTCTCATGGAGAAAGAGAGAGATCCGGCCTTTTTCCAGATAGGCTCATAGGGGTCTGCATGCATGAATGTGTGTGCTGAACTGCAAAGGCTGCCTGGCAAGTTTCAGGGAATGTAAGATTTGGAGAGATGGTAGTAAAACCAGACTTGTTCAGTAGGTTACATAAGAGCAAAAGCAGACAGATAGGAGGAAAAACAACAATAACAACAACAACAGGAAGATTGTATATATATGTTTTTATTGTTGTTGTTGTTATTATTATTATTATTATTATTATTATTATTATTATTAATAATAATAATAATAATAATAATAATAATAATGAAAAACTGTGACAGGAAAACACAACTAGGAATAGAAATGGTATACAGTAGGCCCTTGACTATTTGCAGTTTTGTGCTCACGGTTTGTGTATTCGCGGACTGACAAGAAACTCTCACGTGATTCAAATTCAGCCAATGGCTGTCCTCCTTCCGGCTGATTGGTTGAGAAGATATAACACCCCTTTTTCCTCATTCGCACACAAGTTGTCAATGAGCCTTTTTTTTTTAGTGTGTTTTAATTACCAGTTAAATTCTATGTGCCTGGAGAGGAATAATCATCTGAACTGTTGTAAAACACCCCACATTAAAGTCTTTTTCAATTATTATTCCAGTACATTACCTAAGTTAATGTTTAGAATGTTTGTATGTGTGATTTTATTTACTGTGGTGTAGCATGTTTCTCATTTTGTTTTGTTTATTCAATTTATTACATTTCATGTTCCTTTATGTCCTTTTTGTTATGGTCTGTGTTTTGGGGGACTTTGATTTTGGCCCTGTGCCTCTAGCTGACTGTTTACTCTCTGCTTCAGCTGAGGTGTGTGGCTGAGCTGCTCAGTGGCTCACACCTGAATTCACTATTCTCATTTACTCCCAATAAACAAAAGCAGGCTCACCTCTGCACCAGAGGATTAACTCACATCACATCATCGCTTCTTTGATTTGTAAGGCTTTCTAACTCTTTCACTCTAAAACTCTGTTTTCTACTTGCTCCGGCTGAGGGGCATGGCTGAGCTGCTCGGACTTAAAGCAGTTCATACCTGAATTCAGTCATCTCATGCCTAATGCAGTACCTTCCACTAGTCAGTATTTTTGAAAACTATACTGCTGTATGTTTCAAGGAGAATACATTTAAAGGTGTTTTTATATGTATGCTGTATAATGTTTATATTTTATTATCAATAAATATCACAGTAAAAAAAAAATAAGTTTTTCTTAATCATTACTACATTTTACTACATTAATACTGAATTAATGAGTAAGACTGTCTATAGAATGTGTTTAAGAAGCATATTTTAGCGCATGTAATAGATACATAGTATTTTATTTTCGGTTGCTGATTCGTGCATATAATATGATACATGGGGTTTTACTTCCGGGTACAGAAGTCGCAGATTATCTTCATTTGCGGGAGGGGCAGGAACCGAACCTATACTGGTGTTGTATGGTGTCACACATTATATTATACACTGTACTTTACCAGTGAACAATGAAACAACATTGTAGGTCCTATCCATGGGTAACCTTACTTCTTGTTAATTCTAACCATAAGCAAGCATTTGAAACCATACTATACAGTAAAGACTTATCAGAAAGTGAGTCATTGTGGAAAGGATTCTAAGGCCAACAAAGTCAGATACATTTAAGTTACTACGCCCCCAGTAGACAATTCTCCAGGTGTACAAAATGGACAGGTGTATACTTGAACAATCTCCCTATTCACACTTTTTTTTGTAATTGCTAATGAGTGAGTTCCTTTTGTCTTTTTCCCTTTCTCAGGGGTCGCCACAGCGAAAGATTTGCACGTTTGATTTGGCATAGGTTTTTACGTCGGATGCCCTTCCTGACACAACCCTTTCGCAAGGGACAGAAACACGCTGACAGCTTTGCAGCTACTCTTTATGAAAGTTAGCAATGGTTGTTTTACATGCCTCTCACCATAGACAACGAGAGACATGGCCAGCCTTTGATAGCCACTTCCTGTTATCACTCTTGTACTGCACAGAGCCCATCTGCAGCAATGTCAGAGAAAAGAAAAGTCAACAGTGAGTGTCGGGTGATTGATAAGGAATGGACAACTAAATACTTTTTTTCTGAAGTCCGGTCAAAGGCTGCATGTCTTATTTGCCAAGAAACTGCTTCAGTTTTTAAAGAATACATCAGCCGCTGCTTTCTCATCAAGCATGCTAATTACACCAACAACCTGCCACCTCAAGAACTTCCGACTACCACTGATAGGTTGGTTGCAAACTTGCAGGCTCAGCACTGTGCACAAGGATATATGCATAATTCAGCAGGAAGCACTGTGTAAATCCGTGGTGCAGCTCGACCACGTAGTGAAGCTGACTTAACCATCATCAGTTTAATCATTTTCTAGAAGAAACTGACGCTCCTTGAGAACACTGACACTGTTCCTGAGCGGAAAGACACAGATTGGGTGTGGTTTTAAGCTTTTACTGTGGACAAACATGAACGAGCTGAATATGAAGCTGCAAGATAAAAATAGTTTATTCATGAAATGAAAGTAAATATCAGAGTCTTCAAAACTAGACTAGTTTTATTTTCAAAGCAAATGTCAGACAAGTCATTTGCTCATTTTCCCCACACTGGCCATGTTAACAGATGTCCTACAACATGTGAACAAATCCAGGAAAGCACTGGATGACCTGCATCAACCGTCAGTTTTGTGATTTTGGAAAAATTGACAAGGCACTTCAGCTGGTGTCAGGTCCCATCTCACAAGACCCTGAAACGGTACCACAGGAGTTGTGGTCGGATTGGATTGAGCACCAATGAGAAAGGAGAAGTTCAACTCCCTTAAACTAGAGGGGTTTTATGCTTCATTAAGTGCATCCAAATTTCCAAACATCCAGAAGATGGCACAGAGGATGCTAGTGTTGTTTGTACAGTATTTTACTTCTGGATGATCATTCACACATGCGATATGATACATGGGGTTTTACTTCCGGGTACAGAACTCGCAGATTATCTTCATTTGCGGGAGGGGGCTGGAACCGAACCCCCATGAATAACGAGGGCCTACTGTATTTGCAATTTTGTTCTTTCAGCCACGTAACCATAGGTAATTTAAAATAATAAATAAATAAACTAAATAAATAAACTAAAAAAATAAATACCATTTCGTAATTATTTGTAGGGCCAGTGGCATAGTGGTTAGGGTGCTCTCACGACTGGAAGGTTGTGTGTTCAAATCCCAGTTATACCCCCACTGTGCTATGACCCCTGGGAAAGGTCTTAACCACTAGTGTGCCTCTGCTCACCCAGCAATATAAATGGGTACCATTAAAAATTTACTGAGAAGGTAACCTGTGATGGACTAGCGTCCCATCCAAGAGGATATGAACTCTTGGTTGCTTCACGCTACAGAAACCGGGGATACGCACCAGCTTGATGAGCCACTAGGCTCAGGTGTAAAAAGCCCTTTACCATTTTGCAATTATAAAGGTAATTTATGTGTGTTCTACTCTACCTGAATTTTCTATTTAAAATAATACAATTAGACTGAGGCAGAATGCAGCCGTGAGGGAGGGGCACAAGCCAGTGTCTCTCCCTCATGCTGGTCCCAAGCCTGGATAAATGCAGAGGGTTGCATCAGGAAGGGCATCCGGCGTAAAACAAATGCCAAGTAAAACATGCGAGTCATCAAAAAAATTCATACCAGATCGGTCGAGGCCCGGGTTAACAACTACCGCCACCAGTGCTGTTAACCAACAGGGTGCTGGTGGAAATTGGACTACTGGTGGTCGAAGACGTCGAAGAAGGAGAGGCGGGAGGCGTGTCCGTAGGCAGAGAGAGAAGAGGAAAGGCATGAGTCTAGGACTGAAAGTAGGGACTTTGAATGTTGGAACTATGACAGGAAAAGGTAGAGAGCTGGCTGACATGATGCAGAGGAGGAAGGTGGACATACTGTGTGTTCAGGAGACCAGGTGGAAAGGTAGCAAGGCGAGAAGCTTAGGATCAGGGTTTAAGCTGTTTTTTCATGGTGTGGATGGGAAGAGAAATGGAGTAGGAGTCATCTTGAAGGAGGAGTTTATCAGGAATGTTCTAGAAGTGAAAAGAGTGTCAGACAGAGTGATGAATCTCAAGTTAGAAATTGAAGGCATGATGTTCAATGTTGTTAGTGCTTATGCCCCACAGGCCGGATGTGAGCTAGAAGAGAAGGAGAGATTCTGGAGTGAGTTAGATGAAGTGATGCAGAGTACCCCCAAAGATGAAAGAGTGGTCATTGGGGCAGACTTCAATTGACATGTTGGTGCAGGAAACAGAGGAGGCGAGGAAGTGATGGGCAGGTTTGGTATCCAGGACAGGAACACAGAAGGACAGATGTTGGTAGATTTTGCAAAAAGGATGGAAATGGCTGTGGTAAATACTTTCTTCCAGAAGAGAGAGGAGCATAGAGTGACTTATAAAAGCGGAGGTAGGAGCACACAGGTAGACTACATCTTGTGCAGGCGATGTAATTTGAAGGAAGTCAGTGACTGCAAAGTAGTAGCGGGTGAGAGTGTTGCCAAACAGCATAGGATGGTGGTGTGCAGAATGATGCTGATGGTGAGGAAGGTGAAGAAGGCAAAGGCGGAGCAGAAGACAAAGTGGTGGAAGCTGAAAAAGGAGGAGGGTTGTGTTGTCTTCAAGGAGGAGTTGAAACAGGCTTTGGGTGGTCAGGAAGTGCTTCCAGATGACTGGACAACTACAGCTAATGTGATCAGGGAGACAGGTAGGAGAATACTTGGTGTGTCATCTGGAAGGAGAGGAAATAAGGAGACTTGGTGGTGGAATGAGGAAGTGCAGGAGTGTGTACAAAAGAAGAGGTTAGCTAAGAAGAAGTGGGACATAGAGAGGACTGAAGAGAGTAAACAGGAGTACAGGGAGACACAGCGTAAGGCAAAGGTAGCGGTGTCAAAGGCCAAACAGAGGGCGTATGAGGACTTGTATGCTCGGTTGGAAAGTAAAGAGGGAGAAAATGATTTATACAGGTTGGCACAACAGAGAAATGGAGATGGGAAGGATGTGCAGCAAGTTAGAGTGATTAAGGACAGCGAGGGAAATGTATTGACTGATGAAAGAAATGTGCCGGGAAGATGGAAAGAGTACTTTGAAGAGCTGATGAATGAGGAAAATGAGAGTGAAAAAAGAGTAGAAGAGGTGACTCTTGAGGACCAGGACGTAGCAAAGATTAGTAAGGGTGAAGTGAGGAGGGCATTGAAGAGGATGAAGAATGGAAAGGCAGTTGGCCCTGATGACATACCGGTGGAGGTATGGAAGTGTCTAGGAGAGGTAGCAGTAGATTTCCTGACAAGAACATTCAACAAGGTCTTAGAGAGTGAGAGGATGCCAGAGGAATGGAGGAGAAGTGTGCTGGTGCCCATTTTTAAGAACAAGGGAGATGTGCAGAGTTGTGACACCTACAGAGGAATAAAGTTGATGAGCCATACGATGAAGTTATGGGAAAGAATAGTGGAAGCTAGACTAAGGGCAGAGGTCAGCAATCGTGAACAACAGTTTGGTTTTATGCCAAGAAAGAGCACCACAGATGCAGTGTTTGCCTTGAGGATGTTAATAGAGAAGTACAGAGAAGATCAGAAGGAGCTGCATTGTGCTTTTGTGGATCTGGAGAAAGCATATGACAGGGTGCCGAGAGAGGAACTGTGGTATTGCATGAGAAGGTCTGGAGTGGCAGAGAAGTATGTTAGAGTGGTGCAGGACATGTATGAGAGATGTAAGACAGTGGTGAGGTGTGCTGTCGGTGTGACAGAAGAGTTCAAGGTGGAGGTGGGACTGCATCAAGGGTCAGCTCTCAGCCCCTTCTTGTTTGCTATGGTGATGGACAGGCTGACAGATGAGGTTAGACAAGAATCTCCATGGACTATGATCTTTGCAGATGACATCGTGATCTGTATGTAGTGAGAGCAGAGAACAAGTGGAGGAAAATCTAGAGAGGTGGAGGTATGCCCTGGAAAGGAGGGGAATGAAGGTTAGTCTCAGTAAGACAGAGTACATGTGTAAGAACGACAAGGACCCAAGAGGAATGGTGAGGTTACAGGGGGCAGAGATAAAGAAGGTGGAGGATTTTAAGTACTTAGACTCAACAATCCAGAGCAATGGAGAGTGTGGAAAAGAGGTGAAGAAGCGCGTGCAGGCAGGTTGGAATGGATAGAGAAAAGTGTCCGGTGTGATGTGTGATAGGAGAGTATCGGCAAGAATGAAGGGAAAAGTGTACAAGACGGTGATGAGGCCAGCGATGTTGTATGGTTTAGAGACAGTGGCCCTGGGGAAAAGACAGGAGTCAGAGTTGGAGGTAGAAGAGATGAAAATGTTGAGGTTCTATTTGGGAGTAATGAGGATGGATAGGATCAGAAATGAGTACATCAGAGGGACAGCACATGTTAGATGTTTTAGAGACAAAGTCAGAGAGGCTAGATTGAGATGGTTTGGACATGTACAGAGGAGGGATAGTGAGTATATTGGTAGTAGGATGTTGAGGTTGGAACTACCAGGCAGAAGGCCTAGAGGAAGACCAAAGAGATGATTCATGGATGTAGTGAAGGAGGACATGAAGACAGTTGGTGTAAGAGAAAAAGATGCAGAGGATAGGGTGAGATGGAGGCAGATGATTCGCTGTGGCGACCCCTGAAGGGAAAAGCCGAAAGGAAAAGAAGAAGAAGAAGAAGACTGAGGCAGATATTGGAATCTAAAATCAAAGTGAAAGGTTGTATGAAGCGTTAAAATTCATAAAACAATGTCACCTTTAAACTTGTGTAGAGATACAGACAAAAGCAAATATAAATAATTCTGAATGTTCCATATTTAATTCCATACATTTTAGTCCATTTTAGTGGGCAGTGGTGGCCTGGTGGTAAAGGGTGCTGGATCGCTGATCAGGTTGGGGGTTCGAGTCCCACTCTCCACAAGGTTGTCACTGTCCCCCCCAATACAGCTAACTGGGTTCTCAAAAGCAGGCCATGTCTCTCACTATCTATGGTGAGAGGTTCATGTACAAGAACCATTGCCGACTTTCATAAAGAGTCACTGCAAAGCCGTTGGCGTGTTTCTGTCGCTTGCTAAAGGATTGTGTCAGGAAGGGCATTTGATGTAAAAATCTATGCCAAATCAAACATGCAAATCAGATGATTCGCTGTGGCGACAACTGAAAAAGGGAAAAAGCAGAAAGGACAAGAAGAATTTTAGTCCTATTTTGTTATCAAAACACAAGTGCTTGTCAAACATTTGTGGTCCGCATAGGAGAAAAAAAATGTGTCAAAAACTTTGTCAGCCCTGCTGACAATTGTTTTGTTGGTGCACAAAAGTGAACAATTTGAAATTAGTCGAACAATGTTGAGGTCATTGTCAACTGACTTTTCATTTCATGAAGATAAATTTTATAGTTTGAAAAATCACTTTGTAAGTGTCTATCTCAAGTTATGGCTGTCTAAATTACTATTATTTCATATTGTACTTTCTGTCCTTGTGTGGTTTTATTAAAGTTTAATAAATTGAATTGAAATTTGAATTATGACATCTCCTTTTCTTCTTTTTCTCTTGAAATTATGGGAAATGATGTATTCAAATGACCTGCCAAGTTTAATGTCAATAGAAGGCAGATCGCCCATTGGTTGCTAAAGATATTTGACGGATACTTTGGAAGAACAGTCCAATAGACTTCAAATGGTTATAACTTTGTAAGTTTTCAAGTTATTTCAACAAGGAGTCTCTAGAATATCTATAGTCTTTAAAATGCTAACAAACTGTGCCAAATACATACATCTCATGAACCTACACCTCAAGTATATTTCTTTATTTTTATAATTAAAAAGGCATAAACAAAATAAATTACAGATTATTATCTGTGACATACTCCTCTTGTCTGTTTTAATATTACTTTTTAAAAATAAAACAGGTGGTACAAAACCCCAGTGTACTGCAAACACTAAAGAATTGCCCCCAACATGTCATAGGGTACCACCATCCATCAGGCAAGTGACAGGTTTTATTTCAGTGAAGGGACACAGGTCTACATTTTAACCACCAACACCTTTCCACCCCACCCCTGTCATTCCTTTCATTGTCTCTTTCTCATACCAGACAGTGTCTAGACTGAAGCAGTTACAGACACGGGTTGAGAATCTTACAGCTTCACAATGATTAAGGTCTCCAGATCCAGTGCTGTTGAGGCAGAACACAGTAGGGGAGGGAGTGGGAGTATGGGAACAAAGAGTAAGGTGTTATCATTCAGGCTTCATATTGCTGACCTACAGGTACATTCTCCTCTTACAAATGTTCCTACAAAAAAAAAAAAAACCTTGTAATGTTTTAGACTTCTCTATATATGTGTCACCTTCCAGCAAAGCTTGGGTGACACAGAGGGATCATGAGCATTTATCACAATTTTAATCTATCAGCAACTCCCCCTAAACTGTATATGGAATTTCAACCAAATTTTGTCTTTAGGTTCTATTTTATTAAACCTTAACGAAAAGAAAAATAGACAATATATATACAAGTAGGCATTGTGGGGTGTGATAAGTATTGCCACGACTAGGTGGAAAGTTTGTGAGCAAGCAGAAAAGAAAGGGCTAAGAAGATGCTAATGCTGGTAACTTTATATTTTGGTCAAATATCAGTTGGTAGATGCAATTAGAAAATAAAATGAATTAATGGATTTGGAAGGGTCCTTTTTTCACAAAACAATAGACATTCACAGTACTATGTTGCTCGCCTACTAGTCAGCATCAGTGAGTGCCGAGTTTAGAATGCTATACAGCTAGCTGTTAAGCCTGGAGTGTATGCGTAGGACCCAGAGATGCAGGAGACCAAAAGAAGGTTCGACGATTTATTAAACACTAGGTACTGTCAATCACTGGAATATTAAGTCGAGAGAACTAGTCGAGCATGAAGCAAGAACCAGGGGTCAGCGAGAAAGCCGAGGAGCAGAGTCACGGTGAAACCAATCTTCTGACATCGGAGGGAAGCACATTTATAGCTGGCTGCTTTGCTGATTGCAGATTGGAACCAGGTGCACTCAGCTCGGACTTGCCTACCGGCAACCGCCACACCCCTCGCCAGCGTCTGCAATGATTAAGGAAAAGTTAGTTCCGCCAGCCAGCACAGACCATAACACTAGCACTGTTTCTGATTCATTCTAAACAGTAAAAATTATCAAAATATGGAATTAAAGTACGTATAGTTATGGTAGTGCTTCTCAATTATTTTCTGTTGTGCCCCCCCGAGGAAGAGGAAAACATTTTGCCCCCACCACTATAACTAGTTGTGGGGCCGGTGGCATAGTGGTTTGGGGTGATGCGCTCATGATTGGGAGGTTGTGAGCTTAAGTCTTTAGCTGTGCTAAGACCCCTGGGCAAGGTCTCAACCGGGAATAAGCACCGGCCTGATGAGCCACGAGGCTCGGGTGTAAAAACCCAACAGACTTTACCTTTTACCTTTACCTACTCTAAATAGTATACAGTAATTTGTTTATAAAATTGTTATAAGTAATCCTCTGCATAAGACCGTATCCTTATTATCATTATGAAATACAAAAAAAAGGAAGAAATATAGATCAGCGTCCAACAAAGAATAATTTTATTAACAATTTTTAGGCTTTAAACAAAAAGATTTAAAGTGCATCAATTTGCCTGAAATTAAAAAAAAATCCTTATTTAAACTGTAAACATTCTTTGACCAAGAGTGAACCATTCGATACTGAAAAATAAAATTAAATAATATCAATAAATAATAATAAATTCAAATTGATCAGCAACATTAACTCAAGAGCACAATATATAAAACACTTTAACCTACAAACAAAAATGGATAAAACAATTTGTATTTTTTTTTGTCAAAATGATTAAGTCAAGATTAATGCCTGCAATGAGCGCACAGCTTTTCGAAGCCGGGTTTAAAGCACGATACTGCAACTCTCAGCTCCTGCTCAATACTGATCTGGGACCTGGACTTATTTTTTGCAGCACTGTTGTCATCCAGCAAAACAGAGACCGTGTCTGCTGCAGGTAGGAACAGTTCCTCTATGCTGTGGGTTTTTTTTTTTGCACTGAGCAATTTGGAACGCCACCTTATATGATGCTAAAAGAGCTCGCTGGTTTGCTGAAGTAGCATTCACAAAGCGGGGTGGTTGTTGGCAAAATTCGGCACATTTTCACTGAAAAATCTCAAATGGCTTATCAGCTTGATTGGGGTGGAATGTCTTGAAGTCACCCCTTAATTTATTTGGCTTCATGCTGTCCGCTGCCAATGTTTTCAGATACAGGAAACACCGGTCTTTCCTTGTTTCTCAT
The DNA here is from genome assembly GCA_024760905.1 of Plotosus lineatus. Classification (NCBI taxonomy): domain Eukaryota; kingdom Metazoa; phylum Chordata; class Actinopteri; order Siluriformes; family Plotosidae; genus Plotosus; species Plotosus lineatus. The sequence continues at coordinate 35,362,919 of CM045740.1, read as the reverse complement.
CGCAGTCACAGTGAAACCGAGTGCTACATCCGCTTCATCATACCTTCTCAACTTAGCTTTCAGGAGACTTTTGTTTCTCTCACCGTCTCTGTCTCTCTCCGCCTCTCTTTTCATCCCTTATAAAAAGTTTTTAATAGAGGTTTTATTAACTTCACTTCAAATTTTACCATTGAACTAATTCTCTCTGGGCACACTCTGACAGTGAGGGAGCCACTGCCACCTACTGTAGTGGATGTACAATTACACGGCAGAATGGCAAAAAAAAAGCATGTTCCCTGGGGTCACATGTGCCCCCCCCCACTGGCATCACACCGCACCACCTCCCAGAGGGGCGGGCACCACTATTTGAGAACCACTGAGTTATGGACAAAATGGACAAATAATCACATACAAAGACAATTAGAAATTGACACATATCTCGCCAAATAATTAACAAATTTCATTCAATGATGACTTAAAATAACCCTTTGATGGTACAAAATATTATGCGCTAACAGTAGTATTAAAAATAAATGCCTTCTAATTGTAACACAGGTAAACACATGGTTACTAATTTTATTGGAAAAAACCCTAGTTTCCAACACTCCCTGAAAGCACTAGTTTCCTAGTCCCCTTGAGCGCGTCATAGGCACGTGCTGCATGCGACCAGCAGAGAGTGCAGCAGAGAGCGTGAAGAGCAGGACGCATACAGAGCCCTCGAAAAGCGACACGAGTGAGTCAACGATCAAAAATGTGATTAAGTGAACTTTTAACAAGTTTAACTAAGTTTGTGTGCTTTTCAGAGCCTTGTATGTGTTTTGTTCTCTCTGAATCAAACCGGGTGGAGAGAGTTTGTTTTCTTGGAAACTCCGGTGAGTCATTGCAATATGAAGCTAGTTTAAGAACCTATGCTAACTTTACACGTGGTGAACCTATGCTAACTTTACACGTGGTGACTTTTAAAGCTGTGTGCACTATTTTTGTCTTTAAAAAGCTAAGACCAGTCGGAGTACATAACAAAGATTGTGCTGTGCACAAAATGAACCTTACATTTTATTTTTCTAAAATGTTTTGTTGAAGCACTTTTGCTAATGCACTAAAGTAGTGCAGATAAGCTGTTTTGTTTTGTATTCCATTCCATTCAGTGCCTTTCATGCACTTTTGTCATTTTATTTAGGAATTATTGTTGTTAAATATTTTATTCATTGTGTCTGTACTGCATGTGCAGACTGGTTTTTTAGTGGATCTGGATTTGATCTTGGAGCTGGTTTCGGACACGGATGGCGAGCCAAATCCAGTGAGAACTCTTGGTGGATCCAGAAGCAGTGTGGCCAACTGTTCTCTGGATGCGAGAGTAGATCTACAGACCCAACCACTTCAAATCACAGGATCCCAGATAAGAACAGATAAAAACACCTTTATCCCAAACGGATCACAATCCTGGAAAAGACTCCCGGGTTCACACGAATCAAACCTTAGAGACTTAAGCTTATTTTATTTTATTTTTAATTTGTAAAGAAAGTTCTACAACATTGTTTGCACTGTTTCTTGTAATATTGTTAATTGTAATAAATCTGCCGGCTGTTCAAATTCAAATCTCCACAATTCATTTTACTCCTCCAGAACCTAGTATAAAACCTAGCACAGCTATATCAAGCTGGTGTTACATAATCATTACTGTTTCTTAGAACATACCCATTTTTGCCTGGACAAAAGTCTTGTCGCAAAGACTTAATTTCACTTTCACTTTTTTCATGCTGCTTCTGGAATGCTGCTGATCCTGATCCTTCTGCTTTGTGAGTCCTGTAGTCTGTCCTGGTGTGCTGATGCTGCCAGGAGTTCTCATCTTGCAGGCCCCTTGCTCCTGCTGATGAAGCTCCCAGATAAGCACTCAGAGACTGTGAAGATGACTTTTCACTGCTGGTGATACAAACTCTTCCACGAAAATTATTTAGGACTTGGAGCAGTGGTGGCCAAGTGGTAGTGTTACATTACTGATCCCAAGGTCAGGGGTTCAAGCTTCAAGATCAACAGGATGTCACTGCTGTGGCTCTCACTGCCGTGTGAATATTTATTTGTGTGTGTGTGTGTGTGTATATATATATATATATATATATATATATAGAGGATTTTCTGAGTAGATCCTTCCGTAGGAGAGTGCTCAATACTTTTTGGTAGAGCAAATAACAAAAGTAAAAGGACAGGACAAAGACTTTCTATTGAAACTCCATTTATCACGTGATAAATGGAGTTTCAATAGAAAGTCTTTGTCCTGTCCTTTTACTTTTGATATATATATATATATATATATATATATATATATGGCGGCACGGTGGCGTAGTGGTTAGCACGTCCGCCTCACAGCAAGAAGGCCCGGGTTCGATGCCCGGCCTGGGCGTTTCTGTGTGGAGTTTGCATGTTCTCCCCGTGCTTGTGCGGGTTTCCTCCGGGTGCTCCGGTTTCCTCCTGCAATCCAAAGACGTGCACTGTAGGTTAATTGGCTGTTCTAAATTGACCGTAGATTCTCTCCTGCAGCGGCACTGGAACCCAGTCGTATTGGCATTTGCCTTTCCATTGGATCCTTCCGGGGGGACTTGCTGCTTGGGTAACAGCCTGTCCCTCATTACTCCCTACCCAGGCTCTGCGCACTGGGGGGTATCACCAGGCGGGATACCAGCCAGAGTGCAGCCATAGTCCTTCGGGACTGACGGAGGCCTACCATACATATACACACACATTATATATATATATATATATATATATAGTGCTGTGCCAAAGTTTTTGCCCCTTACTAATTTTTTACATTTTTGTACCTTTGTCACACTTAACTTTTTCCGATCATCAAACAAATTTAAACATTACACAAAGATAACCCAAGTATTCAAAAAATGCAATTTTCCTGGTGTGATTTTATTTGTTCATCCTAGCCAAACCTACACGAACCTCTGTGGAAAAAGTAATTGCGCTCTTGTTAAAAGGTGAGGTAACTATGATTAATCCTATTATTGGGGAAAACTGAGGTCAATTTAATGGCCACACCCAGGTTTGATTGCTGCCAGACATTTCCAATCAGGAGATCCCTGACATAAAACCTGTCTGACAAGTTGAGGGAGGCCATACTGAACACATCATCATGCCGCGATTCAGTGAGCTTCAAGAGCAAACAAGAAAGAAGATTATAGAGATGTCTCAGTCTGGGAAAGGATACAAAGTCATTGGCAAATCTTTGGGACTCCAGCAGACCACTGTCAGAGCCATTATGCATAAATGGAGAAGGCATGACACAGTGGTGACCCTTCCCAGGAGTGGCTGACCTACCAACATTACTCCAAGAGCATGGCGCAAACTAACTGGAAAATTCACAAAGGATCTAAAAACCACTTCTAAACACTGATAACCTCACTTGCCTCAGGTAATGTCAATGTTCATGAGTCCACCATCAGAAAGACACGAGGCAAAAATGCCATACATGGAAGAGTTCTGAGTCGAAAGCCACTGAGGACAAAAAAGAATATCAAGGCACAACTCACTTTTGCCAAGAATCATCTTGATCATCTCCAATGCTTTTGTGAAAATGTCCTCTGGACTGATGAAACTAAAGTTGAACTTTTTGGGAGAAATGCATCTCATTACGTGTGGCGCAAAAGCAACACTGCATTTGATAAAAAGAACATTGTGCCAACAGTGAAACATGGTGGTAGAAGTGTGATGATCTGGGCCTGCTTTGCTGCCTCTGGACCTGGGCGACATGTCATGATTGATAGAACCATGAATTCTGCTCGCTACCAAGAAATCCTATATACTGTACATACATACAGGAATCCCCGCTACTTTGTGCTTCAATTCATGCGGCTTCAGTGCATCGCATTTATTTATTTATTTTTAATGGTCATTGAATTAAAAAATAAGGAAATTGCCACAAAACAAGGCCAATTATGCAACTCCTCCCCCAAACAAACAAAAACAAAAAAAAAAACAACCCAAAATCTCTGTCAAAACTACTTACATTTTTGTGAGGTGCGCATCTGAGTGTGTGTGCATGCGTCTGTATGTGTGTGTATTTATATTTAATTTACATCTTATGCATTATTTTTTAATGTTTAATTGTTATTATAAGCATTTATAGCATTGAATATGTATTTATTCATATTATATATACATGCATATATACGTCAGTCGGTGGGGTTGTGGGGGTGATCCTACTTCGCGGATTTCGGTGGTCGCCTGGGGATCTCAGTCCCAATTAACCACGGAAAGTGAGGGATCCCTGTGTGTTTATGTATGTATGTGTGTGTGTATATATATATATATATATATATATATATATATATATATATATATATATACTAGGGTGGCGCTAGCGTGGGTAATGTCATCATGAAAATTAAGAGAACATTATCATGAAAAAAAAAAATTTCACTCACTCCTACTCCCGTAATTTTCAAGCTACACAAATGTTTTACATCAAAACAGCACTTGTAGACTTGTTTCACAGTATAGAAAAATAATTTGTATCACTGTGCTCACCAAAATTCTTGCCTCTCAAATACTGTCAATCTCATTGCAATGGGAAATAGGGTTTCAAATCAGAACCCCAAAACCGAGACGCACTCCATATAATTTTTTGAGTTGTAAAGGCAGTGTAACAGTCAGTAACTGACAATGATCCGGTTTAACCGGTTTTCATGTTAACTGGTGACTTTGGCTTACAGATGTTTACACCCAGATGTACATGTGCATTTTACAGACATTTACTTTGCTTCTGTTTGACTTCTGAATGTCTTGCCATCTGTTTGAATTTTGAAATCTGTTTGAATTTTTCTTCACTTGAATTTACTCATGTGTGGCCCGATGTATACAAAGAGATATTTTAGCGTGATGATTGTAGGCTGCTACTGATACAGTTTTGATAACTTACCATTAGAGTTATGATTTGAGCTGTCACAAACAGGGTTGCCATTAAGTCTCCATTAGTAAACAGCTGATAACGTCAACAAATTAGATTTTATGTTTTAAAAAAAATGTGAATTTCCTGCCACAAAACTTTTAATGCAGCCTACTCAAATTAACGTGAAAATGACATTCTTGCTTGTTAAAGATCCACAGCCCATCTCAACCATTCAGTGTTAACATGTGTCAGTAGTCCAAACAGATATTGCGTAACATTGGATTAACTGTTGAAATCAAAGGTTAGGAGAATATATGGAACTGCACTATTAGAATATTACATACGCATGACAAATAGGAAGCCAGACCCCTATGAAAAAAACATGAGGACACAGTTTCCCTTGCCCAGACATGGGTCACCGGGACCCCCCCCCGGACCGGAACCAGGTCTGAGGGAGGGGCTCGAAGGTGAGTGCCTGGTGGTCGGGCATCTGCCCATGGAGTCCGGCTGGGCCCAGCCTGAAGAGGAGACATGGATCCATCTTCCCATGGACCCACCACCTGTGGGAAGTGCTATAGGAGTTGTGTGGCAGCCAAAGGTATGAGTTTTGTCGGACCGATCCGCAGCTAATGACTCAGACTCTTGGGATATGGAATGTCAACTCTCTGGAGAGGAAGGAGCCTGAGCTGGTGTGTGAGGTGGAGAGATAATGACTAGATATAATTGGACTCACCACAAAGCATAGCTTGGGCTCTGGAACCACCCACCTTGAGAGAGGCAGGACCTTATTCCATTCTGGAGTTGCTCATGGGGAGAGGCTGCGAGCTGGTGTGGGCATCCTTGTTGCCCCTCGTCTCAATGCTCACACGTCAGGGTTCTCCCTGGTTGATGATAGGGCAGCTTCATTCGGCTTTTGGGTGGGGAATGGGTCCTGACTGTTATTTGTGCTTATGCACCAAATGACAGTTCAGAGTGCTCACTCTTCTTGGAGTCTTTAGGATGTGTCTTGGAGAATACTCCCCCGGGGGACTCACTCATTGTCCTGGGAGACTTCAACACCCATGTGGGCAACAGTAGTGTGACCTGGAAGGGTGTGATCAGTAGGCCTTCAGTCTGAACCCGAATGGTGTTTTGTTGTTGGACTTCTATGCTCGTCACGGTTTTTCCATCCATGTTCAAGCATAAGAGTGTCCATAAGTGCACTTGGCACCAGGACACCCTAGGTCGCATTTCGATGATCGACTTTGTAGTCTTGTCACCGGAGTTGCGACACATGTTCTGGACACTTGGATGAAGAGATTAGCTGAGCTGTCAACCGATCACCACATGGTGGTGAGCTGGCTCCGATGGCGGGGAAGGCCGCCCTCTCAGTGATCCCCAACCTTTTTATCACTGCGGACTGGTCAAGGCTTGACAATTTTACCGCGGATCGTGTGTGTGTGTGTGTGTGTGTGTGTGTGTGTCATAGATTGTTTAAATTGTAAGTATAATTTATTTATTTATATAAATTATTATTATTATTATTATTATTATTATTTATTATTAATAATAATAAAAACACTGCATGAATGTTATTTTTCAACAGCTGAAATAAAGTTGGTTGGGAAGTAGAGCTTGAACTTTTCTATTTAAAAAAACCCCCACAAGTTATCATGCACCAGCTGGGAGAATGAAGACTCAGGCTCAGTCTCACCCAAAGTTGGTGGTTCAGCCATTGCTGGGGCTGAGATTGTCAAGTTAGTCAAAAAGCTCCTCAGTGGTTGGATTCTGGGGAAGAAGAGCTCTGCTCTGAATATTTCAGGGCTCTGGATGTTGTAGGACTGTCTTGGGTGATAAGTCTCTACAACATTGCATGGTCATTGGGGGGTTGTACCTCTAGATTGGCAAACCAGGGTAGTAGTTTCCCTTTTTTGAAAAGTGGGATCAGAGGGCGTGTTCCAATTATCATGGAAACACACTCCTCAGCCTACCTGGGAAATGAGTAGATGACCTGACCAATAGTTGAACCTTGGATTCAGGAGGAACAATGTGGTTTTCATCTTGGCCACAGCACTCTTGACCATCTCTATACACTCTACAGGATCCTTGAGGTGGTATGGGAGTTTGCCCAATTTGTCCACATATGTTTTGTGGATTTAGAAAAGGTTTTTCACTGTATGCTATCTTGTGGGGTGTGCTCTGGGCGTATGGTGTACCCGACTTTTTTGCTAGGGGTCATTAGGTCGCTGTACCCTTGAAGCCAGAGTTTGGTCTGCATTGTAACAATAGGTCGAATTTGTTTCCAGTGAGGGCTGGAGTCCACCAATGCTGTCCTTTGTCATTGATTCTGTTCATAATTTTTATTTACAGAATTTCTAGGTGCAGCCAAGGTATTGAGGGGTTCTATTTTAGTGGCCATATTATCTCTTCTCTGCTTTTAGCAGATGACATTGTCAATTTTGCTTCATTAAGGTGGGACCTCCAGCTCTCATTTGTGCAATTTGCAGCTGAGTGCAAAGTGGCTGTAATCAGCAGCTCCAAGTCTGAGGCCATGGTTCTCAGCCAGAAAAGAGTGGAATGCACCCTCTTTGTCTGGAATGAGGTTCTGTCCCAAGTGGGGGAGTTTACCTAAAGCAGAGCTTGTAGCGGTCTGTCATGGTGAACAGGGAGCTAAGCTGGAAGGCAAAGCTCTCAATTTACCAGTCAATCTACGATCCAACCTTTACCTATAATCATGAGTTTTGGGGCGTGGCTGAAAGAACAAGATCGCAAATACAAGCGGCTGAAATTAGCTTCCTGTGCAATGTAGCAGAGCTCTTTCTCTGAGATAGGGTGAGAAGCTCAGATATCTGAGAGGAGCTCAGAGTTGAAGAGAAGCCAGTTGAGGTGGATTGAGCATCTGATTAGAATGCCTAACTGCTTTCTTTGTGTGGTGTTTTGGTCATGTCCAACTGGTAAGAGACCCTGGTATTTATCCAGAACATGTAGGAGAGACTATGCCTTTTTGCTAGTCAGGGACTGCCTCAGTGTTCCCATGGAAGAGCTAGAGGAAGTGGCTGGGCAGAGGTATGCCTGAACCTCACTGTTTAGGCTGCTGCCTCATGACCCAACCTCAGATCAAGTGGAAGATGACTGACTGACTGCAGTTTCAAACCCGAGTCTGCAGGTTAAAATATTCTGTCATCACCAGCACGTCTCCACCTGAACTACCACTGCGGAGAAAACTTTGAACTATCTATAGTAATAGTCTGTCTTCCAAAAACATGCCAAGATGTGATGATGGCTATTGTGATGAAGTGCTTCAAGTGGCTGGTCAAGGCACACATCCATTTCTCCGTCCCCACTTCATTGGACCCCCTGCAGTTTGCTTTTTTTCTCCAACCACTCCACATCTAATGCCTTTTCACACACACAACATTGCCCTCTCACATCGAGAGGAAAAGAACACATCTATGAGAAGGCAATTCATTGACTTAAGTTCAGTATTCAACACAATCATCCCCCTGCAGTTAGTTAACAAACTCTTTACTATAGCCATTTTTTCTCTCTTGAAACAGTTTTAGACATTGTATATATACTTTGTTTCCTTCAAACTCTTCTCCACTTCAGAACAGCGTGCAGAGGGAATCAACAGTATCCTGTAACTATTTACAAGTCTCCAGCTAAGTTTTTTTTTTTTTTTTTTTGCATCATGGCTACTATTCATTTTATTCTGTGTGTTGATTGCGAGACGTTTAGTCGTTCTCCCTCCATCATTAGTGATAACTTCATCTGTGATAAGTGTGTACTAGTTAGCTCACTGACAGAGAAGATTGTAGTATTAGAAGTACATATCCAGCCTCACTCAGGGCTAGTGAGAGTAGCATTGTTCGAGTAGTGCGAAGTCTGGGTGGCATAGGTGGGCATAGTAACCCTCCTCCTCTAACATGAGAGCCCATGAAACGGAGTGAATGTGTGACGACTCGACAGCATACTTGTAAAGCCAAAGCTAATGCTGAGGTTTGCCCATGGGAGCGCCATTCGTCTGTGCTACACATGTCAAAAAAGTTTGCTCTCCTCAATGAATACGGTGTTGTGATGTAGCTTACAGCAGGCTCTGGTCACTGAAATGCTGGATGTCCAAGTGGTGTTCTGAAAATGAAGTGGGCTTTATAGATAATCAGAGTACTTTTGAGGGTAAGCCTGGCCTGATAGGGCGGGATAGTATCCATCCCACTCGGGAATGTATTGCTCTCATTACTGGCAGCATAGCACATAGTCTAAGAACGGACCAAGTCAGGTTGTGACTATTCAGAGCCAGGGCCAGAGAGTAGATGAACAGGCTAATCCGGGAATCTGCTAGCTGCACGGAGTCATTACTCAAGGTCAAGTTCAATGACTCCATTTCCCAAACTAAACAAAAATGTAAAAACTCTCAGAGAGTTTGTTTTAGTAATTTTATTAGCATAAATTTATATATATTATATTATATATATATACAATAATTTATTTATTTAGTAATTTTATTAGCATAAATTTATATAATGCAGCCGTGAGGGGGGGGGCACAAACCAGTGTCTCTCCCTCACGCCGGTCCCAAGCCCGGATAAATGCAGAGGGTTGCGTCAGGAAGGGCATCCGGCGTAAAACAAATGCCAAATAAACTATGCGAATCACAAGAAAGAATGACATACCGGATCGGTCGAGGCCCGGGTTAACAACGACCGCCATCAGTGCCGTCAACCAACAGGGTGCTGATGGAAATTGGACTACTGTTGGTCGAAGACGTCGAAGAAGGAGAGGCGGGAGGCGTGTCCGTTGCCAGAGAGAGAAGAGGAAAGGCATGAGCCTAGGACTGAAAGTAGGGACTTTGAATATTGGAACTATGACAGGAAAAGGTAGAGAGCTGGCTGACATGATGCAGAGGAGGAAGGTGGACATACTGTGTGTTCAGGAGACCAGGTGGAAAGGTCGCAAGGCTAGAAGCATAGGAGCAGGGTTTAAGCTGTTTTATCACGGTGTGGATGGGAAGAGAAATGGAGTCGGAGTCATCTTGAAGGAGGAGTTTGCCAGGAATGTTCTAGAAGTAAAAAGAGTGTCAGACAGAGTGATGAGTCTCAAGTTAGAAATTAAAGGTGTGATGGTCAATGTTGTTAGTGCTTATGCCCCACAGACAGGATGTGAGCGAGAAGAGAAGGAGAGATTCTGGAGGGAGTTAGATGAAGTGATGCAGAGTACCCGCAGAGGTGAAAGAGTGGTCATTGGGGCAGACTTCAATGGACATGTTGGTGCAGGAAACAGAGGGGATGAGGAAGTGATGGGTAGGTTTGGTATCCAGGACAGGAACGCAGAAGGACAGATGTTGGTAGATTTTGCAAAAATGATGGAAATGGCTGTGGTGAATACTTTCTTCCAGAAGAGAGAGGAGCATAGGGTGACTTATAAAAGTGGAGGTAGGAGCACACAGGTAGACTACATCTTGTGCAGGCGATGTAATTTAAAGGAAGTCAGTGACTGCAAAGTAGTAGCGGGTGAGAGTGTTGCCAAACAGCATAGGATGGTGGTGTGCAGGATGATGCTGATGGTGAGGAAGGTGAAGAAGGCAAAGGCAGAGCAGAAGACAAAGTGGTGGAAGTTGAAAAAGGAAGAGTGTCGGGTTGTCTTCAAGGAGGAGTTGAAACAGGCTTTGGGTGGTCAGGAAGTGCTTCCAGATGACTGGACAACTACAGCGAATGTGATCAGGGAGACAGGTAGGAGAATACTTGGTGTGTCATCTGGAAGGAAAGTAGATAAGGAGACTTGGTGGTGGAATGAGGAAGTGCAGGAGTGTGTACAAAGGAAGAGATTAGCTAAGAAGAAGTGGGACATTGACAAAACCGAAGAGAGTAAACAGGAGTACAGGGAGACACAGCATAAGGCAAAGGTAGCAGTGTCAAAGGCCAAACAGAGCGCGTTTGATGACTTGTATGCTCGGTTGGAAAGTAAGGAGGGAGAAAATGATTTATACAGGTTGGCACAGCAGAGAAATAGAGATGGGAAGGACGTGCAGCAAGTTAGATTGATAAAGGACAGAGAGGGAAATGTATTGACTGATGACAGAAGTGTGCTGGGAAGATGGAAAGAGTACTTTGAAGAGCTGATGAATGAGGAAAATGAGAGAGAAAAAAAAAAGAGTAGAAGAGGTGACTGTTGAGGACCAGGAAGTAGCAAAGATTAGTAAGGGTGAAGTGAGGAGGGCATTGAAGAGGATGAAGAATGGAAAGGCAGTTGGTCCTGATGACATACCGGTGGAGGTATGGAAGTGTCTAGGAGAGGTAGCAGTAGATTTTCTGACAAGAACATTTAACAAGGTCTTAGAGAGTGAGAGGATGCCAGAGGAATGGAGGAGAAGTGTGCTGGTGCCCATTTTTAAGAACAAGGGAGACGTGCAGAGTTGTGGCAACTACAGAGGGATAAAGTTGATGAGCCATACGATGAAGTTATGGGAAAGAATAGTGGAAGCTAGACTAAGGGCAGAGGTCAGCATTTGTGAACAACAGTTTGGTTTCATGCCCAGAAAGAGCACCACAGATGCAGGGTTTGCCTTGAGGATGTTAATGGAGAAGTACAGAGAAGGTCAGACGGAGCTGCATTGTGCCTTTGTGGATCTGGAGAAAGCATATGACAGGGTGCCGAGAGAAGAACTGTGGTATTGCATGAGGAAGTCTGGAGTGGCAGAGAAGTATGTTAGAGTGGTGCAGGACATGTATGAGAGATGTAAGACAGTGGTGAGGTGTGCTGTCGGTGTGACAGAAGAGTTCAAGGTGGAGGTGGGACTGCATCAAGGGTCAGCTCTCAGCCCCTTCTTGTTCGCTATGGTGATGGACAGGCTGACAGACGAGGTCAGACAAGATTCCCCATGGACTATGATGTTTGCAGATGACATTGTAATCTGGAGTGAGAGCAGAGAACAAGTGCAGGAAAATCTAGAGAGGTGGAGGTATGCCCTGGAAAGGAGGGGAATGAAGATTAGCCTCAGTAAGACAGAATACATGTGCATGAATGCCAAGGACCAAAGAGGAACGGTGAGATTACAAGGAGCAGAGATAAGGAAGGTGGAGGATTTTAAGTACTTAGGCTCAACAATCCAGAGCAATGGAGAGTGTGGAAAAGAGGTGAAGAAGCGTGTGCAGGCAGGTTGGAATGGTTGGAGAAAAGTGTCCGGTGTGATGTGTGATAGGAGGGTATGGGCAAAAATGAAAGGAAAAGTGTACAAGACGGTGTTGAGGCCAACGATGCTGTATGGGTTAGAAACAGTGGCCCTGGGGAAAAGACAGGAGGCAGAGTTGGAGGTAGCAGAGATGAAAATGTTGAGGTTCTCTTTGGGAGTAACGAGGATGGATAGGATTAGGAATGAGCACGTCAGAGGGACAGCACATGTAAGACGTTTTGGAGACAAAGTCAGAGAGGCTAGATTGAGATGGTTTGGACATGTACAGAGGAGGGACCAAAGAGACGATTCATGGATGTGGTAAAGGAGGACATGAAGGTCGTTGGTGTAAGAGAAGAAGATGCAAAGGATAGGGTGAGATGGAGGCAGATGATTCGCTGTGGCGACCCCTGAAGGGAAAAGCCGAAAGGAAAAGAAGAAGATTAGCATAAATTTATATCATACTGAATCTTCAGCATGTACCTTTGATCTAAAGTTAGAGTTGTTAAATGTTGGATCGCTTACATCGAAAGCGCTTTTTGTCAATAAACCAATTATTGATCACAAGTTTAGCGTAGTGTGTTGAACAGAAAAATAGATTAAACCCAATCAGGTTTTTTTGCATTAAATGAAGTGAGTCCTCCTGGATATAGTTATGTACCCCAACCTCATCTAACTGGCAGAGGAAGAGGAATCACAGTTATTTATACTGATAATCTCGACCTCATACAAAACATATATATGATTTAATGCATTGGAAATTCTATATACTATCAGAAAAAATATGTCCACACAGCTGATTCCTTTAATTATTGTTTACAGACCCCATGGGCTGTATTCTGAATTGCTATGTGACTTTGCAGACTTCATTTCAAACCTAGTCATTTCTTTAGATCAAGCTTTAGTTGTAGGCAAGTTTATTATTATTTTGATAACCTAGAGGACCCTTTAAGAACAGAGTTTGTATCTATCCTGCATTCAATAGAGGTAAATCAGAATTGAATAGGACCCACTCATTAAGCTTTCCACACTAGATTTAATACTAACTTTAGAATTAAATATTAAAAATATAGTTACAGTTCCACAGTCAGAAACTATTTCAGATCATTGACTTATCGTGCTTATAATGTCTCTTAGTACTAATATATACATCCCGCCACGTTATTGCATTAAGTGTACTTTTACATCAACTACTGAACCGAGTTTCATTAATAATCTTCCAGAATGATCAACTATGGGATACCATGAGACCATATAGTACTCAATCAAGCCACTGAGTGCATTGAGTCAAATTTACACCGTAGACTAATAACGTAGCTCCTTTTAAATGAAAACTAATCAGAGAGCACACTGGTATAATAATCAAATATGCACAATAAAACAGAACACCTGGAAATTAGAACGAAAAATGGAATCAAACTAAATTAATGGGATACCAACTAGAATGGAAGGAGATTCTCCTTAATTACAGATAAGCTCTTAATGCTGCTAGAGCAGTATATTTCTCAAATTTAATACGCAATAACAAAAATAATCCAAAATATTGTTGCAGGATTAACTAGGAATAAGAACATAAATAATACATGTAGACCGTCAATTGAGGGCACTTTTTAATGCTTTTTAATGATTCCCTCAGTTTAGAGACAGATATATCAATGACTAAAACAGTGAACAATAACATACCTCTATCAAATCCGCAAGTAGAGTGAGTTAGCCCCATTCAAGAGACAACTAAACTCATTAATTTCCTTTTTTTTTTAAATATTGTCAGACGTGATAAACATTTTATGATAGGTAATTAATTCTTCCCTTAGCATTGGTGTTGTTTCTAAATCCTTTAAGCTAACACTTATCAAACCTCTGATTAAAAAAAACCACCTGATCTCGACCCATATCAGCTGTCCCAACTATAGACCGATATCAAACCTCCCCTTTATCTCTAAAATCTTAGAAAAAGATCTAGGAATAACACTTATGACATGTATCAGTCAGGTTTTAGGTTTCATCATAGCACAGAGACAGCACCCATGAAGGTAGTAAATGACCTATTAGTAGCCTCCGACCATGGCCTCGTCTCTCTGCTTGTGCTACTTGACCTTAGTGCAGCCTTTGACATGATTGATCATATGATTCTCGACAGATTAGAAACTGTGTTTGGAGTTAATGGAACGGCCCTCTCTAGGTTTTAATAATCTCAAATGCTCAATGTAAATGCTATCATTTTGTCGAAGTAAAGGATTTCACTGTAAGATCTAATACAGAGCTTGCTGTTCCACAAAGTTGTGTCCTAGGCCCATTGCTTTTCTCTCTTTACATGCACCCTTTCTGTAATATTATTCATGATCTTGTCATTAGCTTTTGTTGTTATGCTAATACGCAGTTATATATTTCAGCAAAACCAGATGAGACACACAGATGAATAAAACTGAGAAATGTATAAAGGACATTAGACACTGGATGCTTACTAATGTCCTCTTATTAAACTTTGATAAGACAGTAGTTGTACTCAGATCTCAGGCAACTAGAAATAAGGTTCTGATTATGTAGTAAGTTTGAATGGTGTTTCAGTTTCATCAAGTGGAGCAGTAAAGGACCTTGGAGTGATTATTGACTCTGGTCTTTCATTTGAAGCTCATGTAGATAATATTACTCTGCTAGTCTTCTTTCATCTCAGGAATACAGTATTGCTAAAATAAGAAATATAATGTCACTGTATGATGTGGCACTAAATGGTCTCACATCACATTATCTTAGAGAACCTCTTGCCGTTTATGATCCAGCGTGCCTCCTTAGATCAAAAGGTGCAGACTGCTTAGTGATACCTCGGATAATGAAGACCACTACAAGTGGCAGAGCTTTCTCTTACAAAGTCCCACAGTAATGGAATAACCTTCCAGTTAATGTTCTGGACTCAGACACAGTATATGTTTTTAAGACAAGGCTGAAAATGTACTTGTTTAGTCAAGAATTTTGTTAATAGGCTTTTAATAGGTAAAGGAGCAGGTGTTCTCAGGCATAGAGAGTTCTGGTAAACTGTGATGTTGGGATGCTGTCACTCCCTCACACGACATGCTCTCCCAGGTCCGTTGATAGTGGGGTGTCCGATTGCCTAACATCACAGGATGCTCTCATGCCTGCCTTCCTTCTGTTTTTTCTCTTTTAGTTTTACTGCCAGTCATGCCCGAGTCCTTGGCTTGCACTTTGCAATAACAAATTCTTCTATTACACTATTATGAGTATACCTAACAACTCTCTCTCTCTCTCTCTCTCTCTCTCTCTCTCTCTCTCTCTCTCTCTGTCTCTCTCTCTTCCTCCCTCCCTCCCTCAAATCTCTCATTCCATCTAAATGAGGATGGGTTTCCCTTTTGGGCCTAGTTCCACACAAGGTTTCTTAATTGTAACTGAGAGAGTGTTTCCTTTCCACTGTTGCCACTGGCCTGCTCATTAGGGCTATGTAGGGTTTGTAGAAAATGTTTAAATTCTTATAGACCTTATAAATTCCTACTTTTTTTGTGTAAAGCTGCTTTGCGACAATGTCAATTGTAAAAAGTGCGATACAAATAAAAACTGAATGTTGGGGTTCTCAGGAATAGAGAATTCTGGTAAACTGTCATGTTGGGATGCTGTCTCTCCCTTTCTC
Organism: Plotosus lineatus; assembly: GCA_024760905.1. NCBI lineage: Eukaryota > Metazoa > Chordata > Actinopteri > Siluriformes > Plotosidae > Plotosus > Plotosus lineatus. The sequence continues at coordinate 35,347,265 of CM045740.1, read as the reverse complement.
TACATACTTACCTAGGTCCGTTGACAGTGGAGTGGCTGATTGTCCAATGTCACAGGATGCCCTCCTGTATGCCTTCCTTCTGGTGCTCTCTTTTACTTATACTGACATAGTCTGTCATGCCAATCTTGTCTAACTGGCAAAGGAGTATGCATCGCAGTTATTATACTGATAATCGCAGCCTTATACAAAAATGTAGACATAAATTGAACACCCTTGCTTTTTTCTCTATACATGCTCCATTTGTGTAATATCTCATGGAGAAAGAAAGAGACAAGCAACTTTTTTAAGAACAAGGGAGACGTGCAGAGTTGTGGCAACTACTGAGGGATAAAGTTGATGAGCCATGGGATGAAGTTATGGAAAGAATAGCGGAAGCTAGACTAAGGGCAGAGTCAGAGGGCACCGAGAAGGTCAGTGGGAGCTGCATTGTGCCTTTGGGGATCTGGAGAAAGCATATGACAGGGTGCCGAGAGAGGAACTGTGGTATTGTATGAGGAAGTCTGGAGTGGCAGAGAAGTATGTTAGAGTGGTGCAGGACATGTATGAGAGATGTAAGACAATGGTGAGATGTGCTGTCGGTGTGACAGACGAGTTCAAGGTGGAGGTGGGACTGCATCAAGGGTCAGCTCTGAGCCCCTTCTTGTTTGCTATGGTGATGACAGGCTGACAGACGAGGTTAGACAAGATTCCCCATGGACTATGATGTTTGCAGATGACATTGTGATCTGTAGTGAGAGCAGAGAACAATTGCAGGAAAACCTAGAGAGGTGGAGATATGCCCTGGAAAGAAGAGGGGTGAAGGTTAGCCTCAATAAGACAGAATACATGTGTGTGAAATAGAAGGACCCAAGAGGAACGGTGAGGTTACAGTGAGCAGAGATAAAGAAGGTGAAGGATTTTTAAGTACTTAGGCTCAACAATTCAGAGCAACGATGGAGAGTGTGGAAAAGAGGTGAAGAAGCATGGTAAGAAGAAGAAGATATATATATATATCCACTAGACCACCACTGCCCCAAATCTGGAATTGGATACTGAGTCATTATACATTTTGGTTTTGAAAATGAATATTGGAAAAGTTCTTTTCTGTTTTTTGATTTCATATTAAAAAGCAAATTGAAAGGATGATACACACATTCAGTGTCTTAACCACAAGTGTATCTCTGTCATCTATCAATATAACTGGGTACCAGTAAAAAAACTGCATGGGCTGACGTTCGATTCAGAAGGAGAACTCCAGGTTGCTTCACACTATATGAATACACCCCGGATGGGAGGAGTCACTAGGTTCTACCCAGGAGCCTTACCTTATTATCCTCTTAGAATACAGTTTTTCTAATTCTACGATAGCAAACCATTCTCTCTCTCGCTCTCTCTCTCTCTCTCTCTCTCTCTCTCTCTCTCTCTCTCTCTCTCTCTCTCTCACACACATACATACAAATTAAATATGAGCACTGTACACAATGTTGTGTGCTTGAATTCCTAGTACAGTGGTACCTCACCTTACAAAAGACCCAACAAACTAAAAATCCAAGTTACGAAACGCATTTACGTAAAATTTTCGTCTCTGGCTACGAAAATTCACGTTAAGAAACGCACCATCACAAAAATTCAAACAATGTGCGAGTTGCTCTCCCATTGGCTATCTCCCAACACCCTACCCCGCTGCCCTCCCATTGGCTAGGAGAGAGCTGCATCTTCATAACAGCCATGATGCTTTTCATGTGTTTTTGACCCATTGTTCATCACGGAGATGCAGCTCCCAACCATTGGCTAGGAGACAGCTGCATCTCCATAATACCCATGATGCTTTTCGTGTGCCTTCAACCCATTGTTCGTCACGGAGTTCTAATACGCGTAAAGGACAGAGTTACTGTTGTTTCGTGAGTTTTTCGAGTGTGCTCATTGCAACTTTATTTTTCGTCATTCATCATGGTCCCCAAGAAATTGAATCTCGGTGTGAGTGAAAAGAAGAAGCGGGCTCGTGGCATGCGGATGAGTGATATCGCAAAGGAATATGGCCAAAACTCGTCTACCATCGGTACGATATTGAAGCAGAAGGAGGCCTTAAAAGGTACACTGTGAAAATTTTTAAAGGGTTTAAGGGGTAGTATTGGGGGCCTTGGAACGAATCAGGCCTTTTACATGTAAAATGCTACTCAACTTATGAAAAAAATCAGGTTACGAAACCACTTCTGGAACGGATTAATTTCAAAAGGTGTTCATGTAAGTGTACCTGAGCTGAGATAACTTAACAAAAAGATTTATCATCATCATCATCATTTTTTGTAACAGCTTAATCCTAATTAGGGTTGCGGGGAGGCTGGGGCCCATCTCAGGTGAGGGCAGAGTACACCCTGGGCAACTCGCCAGACCATCGCAGGGCGGAAATACACTGATAGCTTTGCAGCCTACTCTTGTTGAAAGTCAGCAATGGTTCTTTTACATAAACATCTCACCATAGGCAGTGAGAGACATGGCAGGCCTTTGATAACCCAGCAGTGGCATGCGGGGGGGGGGGGGACAATCTGTGGTGAGTGGGGCTTGAACCCCCAGACTTAGGATTAGTGATCCAGCACCTTTACTACCAGGCCACCACTGCCCCTACAAAAATATTAGCTTACTATAAATTACATGCAAGTGCTAAATACAGATATTTAAACATTACATACTTACAAATGTTCTAGTGCAGGGGTCACCAACCTTTTTGAAACTGAGAGCTACTTCTTGGGTACCAATTAATGCGAAGGGATACCAGGTCGATATACACTTCTGAAATTACAAATTTGCTCAGTTTACCTTTAATTATATGTTATTATTAATAATTAATGAGATTCATCTATGTGAAGATATTGCTTGGATTTAAAAATATATAGAAAAAAATAAGATGCAGCTCAATGAAGAGTGGCGCTATGGAGCCATGGGCCTGTCCTAAAAATAGCAGTGAACAGGTCCGCGGGCAACTTATATTGTCCTTGCGGGCTACCTGGTGCCCGCGGGCACCACGTTGGTGATCCCTGTTCTAGTGAGTATATTGGTCGTAGGATGCTGAGGTTGGAACTACCAGGCAAAAGGCCCAGAGGAAGACCAAAGAGAAGATTTATGGATGCGGTGAAGGCGAACATGAAGGTCGTTGGAGTAAGAGTAGAAGATGGAGAGGATAGGGAGAGATGGAGGCAGATCATTTGCTGTGGCGACCCCTGAAGGGAGCAGCCGAAAGGAAAAGAAGAAGATACTTACAAATGTTCTCAAATATAAAGTTTCAGAATGTTATGCATACAATATATATTATATAGCTTTTAGAGTTGTTACCCGAGATAATTTTGGCTTTTAATTCTTTGACTTCGCAAACAACACAGCATATATGTACTACTATATACAGTAAAACCTCCGCTGACGAATGCTTAAGCTCACGAACTTTTCGCCTCAAGAACATTAAATTTGCGAGCATACAGTCTCTGCTGACGAACTAGTTTTCGGCGGACGAATCAAACCACACGGTCGAACAGCACCACGGTGGCGGCCACGAGAAGCTGACGCACGCTCACGGCGTCACAGTTAAATCACCCCCTTCTTCGAGTGCGGAAGTGGTTTGTGTTTGCTCGACATTTTGGACCATATTGAGTGTACTTTTGCTATTATGGGACCGAAAAAGACCCCACCACAGGCGGAGATCATTGAAAAACACGAACGAGGTGTGCGTTTGTGTGACTTAGCGTCCCAGTACCAGTACGCTAAGTCTACCATTGCTCCCATCCTTAAGAACAAGGAAGCTATTAAGGGTGCGTGTGTGGCTAAGGGTGTTTCCAAACAGTAGGCGTTTCCAAACGCTCCTTCCAAACAGTAAGTCCCTCCCTCCCTCCTCCTCCCACTCCATTCCATCAAGCCATCAACTACCATCACAAAGGTAAATAAAACGACTTTATTATACAGTACAGTTTATTTCTTTAATTACAATACAATAGCACATTTATTATACATAAAATAAGGTATATTTTTGTGTCGTTTTAAGGCTTATTTAGTAGAAAATTATGTTTTATGGTGACCTGGGAACGGATTATTCTCATTTTAATGGTTTCTTATGGGAAATAAATGTTCGGAAGACGAACTTTTTGCCTTACACACACTTTCTGGGAACCAATTATGTTCGTGAGCTGAGGTATCACTGTACTTAGAAATTCCAGCTGGAGCATAACAAGAGACTATAAATGAAGATTGCTCTTGTTATCTTACGAATATTTTTAATAATATATCTTTGCTTTCAGCAGCAGATCCCACCACTAAGTCAATACAGTCCACACAGACACAAATGTAGGATCCAAATACCCATTTATTTTCATTTCCTCTCAATCATATATAATACAAATACACAAATAACAAAAATAATTCCTCTTCCTACACTCATGTTTTGCCTCCCTCTTTCCACTTTTTCTTGTTTATTTTTACGAAGCTACAGTCAGCTTTCTATCACCCTTCACCTACCCCTATCTATATGTCTTTTGCTCATCATCTTCTCAAGCTCTATTTTCTTACAGTATATTTCTCACCTGCATTATTTTTACCCTCCCATGCCCAGGCTTGCTTTTTTTTTGTGTGTGTGTGCTTCTCCCTCTCCTTGCTTCAACCTCTTCGACTCTAAAACTCCTGTAGTGATGTAATCCCACCCACTCTCTCGGACACTGACACATAGATCTCTCTCTCTCCCTCTGTGTGTGTGTGTGTGTGTGTGTGTGTGTGTGCGCGCGCATGTGTGCTTGTGTAGATAGCATTGCTCTCCCATTACCACAGAGAGTGAGGCTTCAGCAGGAAAGAATTCTCCCTCACACACAAACACACTCTTTTACCAGAGTTCAGCTCAATGCGCACCCACGAAATGGATACAAAAAAAGCTTCATATGAGTGTGTTCACATGTGCATGTGCATGAACACACACACACACACTCACACACACACACACACACACACACACACACACACACACACACACGTTTTCCATTCTTTAAAGGATCGAATATTTCTTTATTTATCCACCCATTCCAGTGGTTCTAGAGACCAGAAAAAATCTAAATGAAAAGTATTTCTTTAAATAATATAAATTCTAAACTTTTTGCTCCATGCTGGTTTTACTCTTGTGAGGGCTGTTTCTAACGTTCTAGTCTTGTGAGGTCCACTTTCACACACATTTCGAGTTTTTACATCTTACCATTTACATCTTCACTTTCTGAATAGTCCGTGGGCTTTTTACACCCGAGCCATAGCGGCTCATCAGGCCGGTGCTTATCCCCGGTTTCTGTAGCGTGAAGCAACTAGGAGTTCAATTCCTCCTGGATAGGATGCTAGTCCATTGCAGGTTACCTTCCCAGTATATATATATATATATATATATATATATATATATATATATATACACAATATATATATTTTATTTATTTATTTTTTACTGGTACCCATTTATCCTGCTGGGTGAACAGAGACACACTTGTGGCTAAGACCTTGCCCAGGGGTCTTAGCACAGTGAGGGTCTCAGTCGGATTTGAACTCACGACCTCCTGATCATGAGTGTAGCACCCTAACCACTACACCACCGGCCCCACACTTTCTGAATAGGCCACAAATAAAAAAATCTCTGGGTAAGAAATCCATGCATGTAAATGAACACAAAATAATCAGTAGAAATGAAAAACAAAAATAGTTTGAGATAACAGTGTTGATCATGTCATGTCTTCATGCCATGACAGTGTAGAATTACTCCATACCTGTGTGGTCGTATCACTGTTTGAATCATCACAAAAAGGTTTTAGGTTACCTGGAATTCAAATCAAAACACATTAAGTGCTGATGGTCACGGCATATTTACAGATTCATTCATTCAATTTCTGAAGCGCTTAATCATGATAGGGTTAACACCCATCACAGCCAACTCTGGGTGAGCACAGTCTACACCCTGGACAACTCACAAGGCCATTGTAGGGCCTGAAACATGCTGATGGCTATGAAGCCTACTCTTTAAAAAAACAGAAATGGTTCTTCAACATGTGTCTGACCACAGACAGAGAAGCATGGCTGGCCTTTGATAACCCAATTGACTGCACTGGGGGTGTTTACAGATTTACGACTTGTAAAACATGTGAAAACAGTTCCCAAAGCACATATAATATATAATATCAACAGGACTCACAGTAACAAATGAAGGATTAAATTTAAAATACCATTTTAAACATGCAACAGATAAGGTGTAGAATTAGACTACAATATATCTGAAGACGGACAGGGGTTGCCCAATAAGGTTAACTCATTGAAAGCCAGATCCAAATGGGAGCTCCCATTAGGGAAGATATAAAAAACCAGGAGTATGTGAAGTTATTTGGCACAATTATGGTCCATTAGGGTAAAAGTATAGGTATTCACAAGGTGCACACAGACTATATTGATGATAAAATGGAATTACACATGGTTCAGGTGATGGTGTTTGCATTTCCATTACTTCTGCACTAGTATCATCTATCTAAATAAGTCACATGATGGAATTTTCTTGGCATTTCTTCAACAGCCAAAAATATGGTTGGTTTACTGTTTTTTTATTGTGCAATTTGGAGATTAGTTGTTTTTATTCAATCATATAATACAGCAACTGATTTCAAACAACATGTTATTCGATGAAAACCCTTCAAAATGCTCTATAAAACTGCTACAGAATTCTACAGAAACCCTTAAGTCAGCATGACTGGCCTTTGATAACCCAGTTAGCTCCACACTTGGAGGGGGGGCAGTGACAACCTGTTGAGAGTGGGGCTTGAACCTCCGACCTTGAGATCAGTGATCCAGCATCTTTCCACCAGGCTACCACTGCCCCAGAATCCACACACACACACACACACACACACACACACACACACACACACACACACACACACACACACACACACACACACACACACACACACACACACACACACACGCATGTAAGTCTAATATTAGAAGTTACTAATTTCTAGAGCTGTACAATTTAATGTCCACAGGTATGAATGATTTCCTGTGTTGAGTAGAGCATTTAAGTGATATCAGTCTCTCACTGAACATGCTGCTGTGACTGATCAACAGATTGTGAAGTAAATGGGAGGTGTTGTTCAGTATTGTCTTTATTTAGCACAACATTCGCCTCTCTGACACTACTATCAGAAAGTCTAGTTCCATCCCAACAATGCTACTGGCCTTGCGGATCAATTTGTTCAATTTGTTTGTGTCTGCAACCTTCATCCTGCTACCCCAGCAGGCAACAGCATTGAGGATAGTGTTGGCCACAACTGGCTCATAGAACATCCTGATCAGTGTCTGACAGATGTTAAATGATCTTAGCCTCCTCAAAAAATAGAACTGGCTCCGACCCTTCTTGTAAAGTATGGTAGTGACCTTATCACAGTCCAGTTTATTGTCAATATGAACTCCATGGCATTTGTAATTCGCCACTATTTAAATGTTGTTGCCCTGGATGGAAACAAGTGTCCCTGGTATTTTGGATATCCTACAATTCACAATCAGTTCCTTGGCTATTGTCACATTAAGTTGCAGATGATTCTGCTCACACCATGTGACGAAGGAATCCACTACAGCCCGACATTCTCTCTCATCACCTCCACTAATACAATCGAATACAGCAGAGTCATCAGAAAACTTCTGAAGATGGCAGGTCTCTGTGCAGTATCTGAAGTCCGTTGTGTAGAGGGTGAAGAAGAAAGGGCAGAGGATGGTCCCCTGTGGTGCTCCGGTGTTGCTGACCACTGTGTTCGATACACAGCTCTGCAGGCAGACATACCGTGGTTTTCCGATCAAGTAGTCCACAATCCAGGATAAAAGAGAGGCATCCACGGCTTGCTATTTGGGTACCAAGACCATCTGAGCTGGATCAGTGGTGTCAGTGCAAAAATTAATGTTGAAAAGTACTCAGTAAGCCCATCAATGTCCTCAACGTGTGGCTTACAGAGTACAGGACAATCTGTAGTTTGAAAAGTGAATTGTAACTCCTCAATGGCCTCCTCTGACCATCCCCTAAGACTCCTATGTGTGTGGTAGTGTACATACTATGTTTACATTTAGAGACTTCCTGTTGATTTATATCCTTAATTTTCAGAAAGAAGACTGCCCATAACATGGGAACTGAAGATGCTACGGCCCAACTGAAAGACAACTGGTTTCTTTAAATGTATTACCATTAAAAGTGGATGTTTTTAGGGGTCATGCAAGTTCACTGGAAGTGATACTAGACTCTTTTTCATAACTTATTAACTGTTATTGCCATCATGAAATGTCATTTCAGCCACCATGACTATGCTTCACTCTCTGGCTGTTTGATGAGAGGGATTTCCTTTCGGCTTTTTCCCTTTATCAGGGGTCGCAACAGTGAATGATTCGCACCTTTGATTTGGCATAGGTTTTTATGTCGGATACCCTTCCTGACACAACCCTTTAGCAAGGGACAGAAACACGCTGACGGCTTTGCAGCTACTCTTTTTACGAAAGTCAGCAATGGTTCTTTTACATGCCTCTCACCATAGACAGTGAGAGACATGGCCGGCCTTTGATAACCCAGTTAGCTGCACTGGGGGGGACAGTGACAACCTTGTGGAGAGTGGAACTCGAACCCCGAAACCTTAGGATCAGTGATCAATCCTGTTATGTGTAAAATTGCGTTCATTAATTAATACAATTTAAAGTTTCCATGTTGTTCACTATAATAATTAATTAAATGCCATGAATGCATGTGTGTAGTTTATGAAGTGTGTTTATGTAAAACAAGCATGTTTTATATTGAAGAAAACTCTTCAGCAAACAATGAATACTGCAAATTCCAGATGCTGATGAACTAGAAAGTCTCAGGAAAAAAAAAAAAAAGTTTTGGAGCTGAGAAAGGAAAATGCTTCCCTGTGAGATGTGTCAAAGCATAATAGACAGTGAGTTGCTTGAATGTTATTTAAAAATAAATAAAATTTCAGTATGTACTTACTACTGAATTTTGGGATTATAGCGCCACAGTATATAAGATAAGATACAGCTTGATATACCTGACCGATTGAACTGATTGATACCTAAGATGTGGCAAATCTTCTCTGAATGCCTCTGAATGGAAGGCTCATTGAATAATTAAAAAAATCTTAGTTTGTAAAAGCTGTCATTTTCATTGTTTAGGACTTCCACATCTGTGAAACAACATGAACAGGACAGTAGTTGTTGTAATAATGTGGAACATTACAGTAGACTGCAGCTTCTGGGGATATGCAACAACCAAGTGCAGCCTCACACGTGTATGACTGGGGCATATCCACAGAAGAGCTTTACCATCATCACCAGCACCGTCCATTAAGGCTACAAGATCAACACTGGTTTGTGCCTAATGTCAATGGCAATTTTTATTTTACATTGTCACATTTTGCATTTTTGCACATTCCTTACACTTTATTTATTCACTTTATATTCATCCATTTTCTGAACCAGTTCATCGTTTTCCATAACGCTTAATCCTAATTAGGGTCATGGGGAGTTCATGGGGAGGCTGGCGCCCATCTCAGCCGACTCTGGGCGAGGGGCAAGTACACCCTGGATAGCTTGGTAGGCCATCGCAGGGTAGAAACACCCTGACAGCTCAGCCTACTCTTGTCGAAAGTCAGCGATGGTTCTTTTACATGCCTCACACCATAGACAGTGAGAGACATGGCCAGCCTTTGATAACCCAGTTTGCTGCACTGCTGGGGACAGTGACAACCTTGTAGAGAGTGGCACTCAAACCCCCAACCTTTGGATCAGCGATCCAGCGCCCTATACCACTAGACCATCACTGCCCCTCTTTTCTGAACCACCTAATCCTAATTAAGGTAGCAGGGAGGCTGGCGCCATCTCAGCTGACTCTGGGCAAGGGGCGAGTACACCCTGGATAGCTTGGCCATCCATCACAAGGCAGAAACACCCTGATGGCTATGCAGTCGACTCTTGACGAAAGTCAGCAATGGTTATTTTATATGCCTCGCACTATAGACAGTGAGAGACATGGCTGTACAGTGAGTAAAGCTACACCAGAAAAATTTCTTGTTTGTTTGTATAACATGAAGCTGCTGATTCTGTGTAATTGAATCATTAATTGAAAGGAGCATGTTGAAAATAACAGCAGTGTTCAAGTAGTGAGGTCATTAATTCTTTGAAGAACAGGTGCCAATTATTGTCTTTATTTAAGGAAAGAAGGCAATGCAGCCGTGGGGGGAAGGGGGGGGGCACAAACAAATGCCCACCCTCACGCCGGTCCCAAGCCCGGATAAATGCAGAGGGTTGAGACAGGAAGGGCATCCAGCGTAAAACTTTTTCCAGAATACAAAATGCAAACCGTAAAGACAAATGTCATACTGGATCGGTTGAGGCCCAGGTTAACAATGACCGCCATCAGTGCTGTTAACCAACAGGGTGCTGGTGGAAATTGGACTACTATTGGTCAAAGAAGGAGAGGTGGGAGGCGTGTCCGTAGGCAGAGAGAGAAGAGGAAAGGCATGAGTCAAGGACTGAAAGTAGGGACTTTGAATGTTGGAACTAAGTAGCATATTATGATCAAGTTCATTATTTTCTGCAATGTACTAATAAACATTAGACTTTCATATATCTTAGATACATTACACACAACTGAAATAGTTCAAGCCTTTTATTGTTTTAATATTGATAATTTTGGCAAAAAAGTAAGGTAGAGGTCAGTCTGTTGGGTTTTTACACCCGAGCCGAGTAGCTCATCAGGCCGGTACTTATCCCCGGTTTCCGTAGCATGAAGTGATCAGGAGTTCAACTCCCCCTGGATGGGACGCGAGTCCATCGCAGGTTACCTTCCCAGTATATTTTACTGGTACCCATTTATACTGCTGGGTGAACAGAGGCACACTTGTGGTTGAGACCTTACCCAGGGGTCTTAGTCTAGGGGTCTCTCAGTGGGATTCGAACTCACAACCTCCTGATCATGAGCACAGCACCCTAACCACTACACCACTGGCCCCAAGGGATCCTTTAATTAGTTACTTTTCTAACACCATAAAAAGTATCCTGTGTGGCTGCATTACAATCTTTCTCCACACAAGCCAGCAGGCTTCTGAATCGCTGAAATAAAACTCATACTGCACGCCACTGTTTGCACACAACAGCTTGTACACACTGTACATAAACACACCATTACCTCTGCAACACAGCTGTCGATTTATAAAAAAAAGTAAAGAAAAAACAAAAATCCCTATCATATCAACCATATCAAAAAATTAGCATATTTCATCAGACCAATAAAAAGTGCTTTAAATACAAAAAAGTCAACCTTCAAATAATTCTGTTCAGGTATGCACTCAATACTTGGTCGAGAATCCTTTTGCAGAAATGACTGCTTCAATGCAGCGAGGCATGGAGGCAATCAGCCTATGGCACTACTGAGGTGTTATGGAGGCCCAGGATGCTTCGATAGCGGCCTTAAGCTCATCCACAGTGTTGGGTCTGGTGTCTCTCAACTTTCTCTTCACAATATCCCACAGATTCTCTATGGGGTTCAGGTCGGGAGAGTTGGCAGGCCAATTGAGTACAATAATACCATGGTCAGTAAACCATTTAGCAGTGGTTTTGGCACTGTGAGCAGGTGTCAGGTCATGCTGAAAAATGAAATCTTCATCTCCACAAAGCTTTTCAGCAGATGGAAGCATGAAGTGCTCCAAAATCTCCTGATAGCTAGCTGCATTGACCCTGCCCTTGATAAAACACAGTGGAGCAACACCAGCAGCTGACATGGCACCCCAGACCATCACTGACTGTGGGTACTTGACACTGGACTTCAGGAATTTTGGCATTTCCCTCTCCCCAGTCTTCCTCCAGACTCTGGCACCTTGATTTCCGAATGACATGCAAAATTTGCTTTCATCCGAAAAAAGTACTTTGGACCACTGAGCAACAGTCCAGTGCTGCTTCTCTGTAGCCCAGGTCAGGCGCTTCTGCTACCGTTTCTGGTTCAAAAGTGGCTGGACCTGGGGAATGCGGCACCTGGAGCCCAGTCCACTGCATCCACAGGTCCCCCAAGGTCTGGAATCGGCCCTTCCCCACAATTTTCCACAGGGTTTGGTCATCTCTTCTGGTTGTGCAACGTTTTCTGCCACACTTTTTCCTTCCCACAGATGTCCCACTGAGGTGCCTTGATACAGCACTCTGGGAAGAGCCTATTGGCTCAGAGATTCCTTTCTGTTTCTTACCCTCTTGCTGGAGGGTGTCAATGATGGCCTTCTGGACAGCAGTCAGGTCAGCAGTCTTACCCATGATTGCGATTTTGAGTAATGAACCAGGCTGGGAGTTTTTAAAAGGCTCAGGAAACTTTTGCAGGTGTTTAGAGTGAATTTGTTGATTCAGATGATTAGGTTAATAGCTCGTTTAGAGTACCTTTTCATGATATGTTAATTTTTTGAGATAGGAATTTTGGGTTTTCATGAGCTGTATGCCAAAATCATCAGTATTAAAACAATAAAAGACCTGAAATATTTCAGTTGGTGTGCAATGACTAAAATATATGAAAGTTTAATTTTTATCAGTACATTACAGAAGATAATGAACTTTATCACAATATGCTAATTTTTTGAGAAGGACTAGTCTGACAGGAAAAGGTAGAGAGCTGGCGGACATGATGCAGAGGAAGAAGGTGGACATAATCTGTGTTCAGGAGACCAGGTGGAAAGGTAGCAAAGCTAGAAGTTTAGGATCAGGGTTTAAGCTGTTTTATCATGGTGTGGATAGGAAGAGAAATGGAGTAGGAGTTATCTTGAAGGAGGGGCTTGTCAGTAATGTTCTAGAAGTGAAGAGTGTAAGACAGAGTGATGAGTCTCAAGTTATAAATTGAAGGCGTGATGTTCAATGTTGTTAGTGTTTATGCCCCACAGGCATGACAGAAGTGTGCTCGGAAGATGGAAAGGATACTTTGAAAAGCTGATGAATGAGAGAAAAAAAAAAAAGAGTAGAAGAGGTGACTGCTGAGGACAAGGACGTAGCAAAGCTTAATAAGGGTGAAGTGAGGAGGGCATTGAAGAGGATGAAGAGTGGAAAGGCAGATGGTCCTGATGACATACCGGTGGAGGTATGTAAGTGTCTAGGAGAGGAAGCAGTAGATTTTCTTACAAAAACATTCACAAGGTCTTCGATAGTGAGAGGATGCCAGAGGAATGGAGGAGAAGTGTGCTGGTGCCCATTTTTAAGAACAAGGGAGATGTGCAGAGTTGTGGCAACTCCAGAGGGATAAAGTTGATGAGCCATACGATGAAGTTATGGGAAAGAATAGTGGAAGCTAGATTAAGGGTAGAGGTCAGCATTTGTGAACAACAGTTTGGTTTCATGTCAAGAAAGAGCACCACAGATGCAGTCTTTGCTTTGAGGATGTTAATAGAGAAGTACAGAGATGGTCAGATGGAGCTGCATTGTGGCTTTGTGGATCTGGAAAAAGCATATGACAGGGTGCCAAGAGAAGAACTGTGGTATTGCATGAGGAAGTCTGGAGTGGCAGAGAAGTATGTTAGCGTGGTGCAGGACATGTATAAGAGATGTAAGACAGTAGTGAGGTGTGCTGTTGGTTTGACAGAAGAGTTCAAGGTGGAGGTGGGACTGCATCAAGGATCAGCTCTGAGCCCCTTCTTGTTTGCTATGGTGATGACAGGCTGACAGACGAGGTTAGACAAGATTCTCCATGGACAATGATGTTTGCAGATGACATTGTGATCTGTAGTGAGAGCAGAGAACAAGTGCAGGAAAATCTAGAGAGGTGGAGGTATGCCCTGGAAAGAAGAGGAATGAAGGTTATCCTCAGTAAGAGAGAATACATGTGTGTGAATGACAAAGACCCAAGAGGTTACAGGGAGCAGACATAAAGGAGGTGGAGGATTTTAAGTACTTATGCTCAACAATCCAGAGCAATGGAGAGTGTGGAAAAGAGGTGAAGAGCGTGTGCAGGCAGGTTGGAATGGTTGGAGAAAAGTGTCTGGTGTGATGCGTGATTGGAAGGTATCGGCAAGAATGATAGGAAAAGTGTACAAGACGGTGTTGAGGCCAGCGATGTTGTTTGGTTTAGAAACAGTGGTTCTGGGGAAAAGACAAGAGGCAGAGCTGGAGGTAGCTGAGATGAAAATGTTGAGGTTCTCTTTGGGAATAATGAGGATGGGTAGGATTGTTACGTATGCCTAAGGGATTCTATCAGACGAGCCCCCACTTGTTATGGATAGGAGAATTTAGATGATTGAAATTGCCCTGTGAAACCAGCAAAGCATGACAGACCACGACATAAACTATCTACACTTTACTAATATGAGCAAAATAAGACAAAAATTCACATTATTTACAGCTTAGACCTAAACCATATACAAGTCACCCAAGGGTCCCATAGTCACCAAGCGCCTGCAGCAGGGTAACTTTAGTGATGGCGCATGGGCTGGCTGGGAAAGGCTTGCCATCTCGTGTGTCGGACGAAACAACTGATGACCATCCTCGCATGGGCTGTGTGTGGACAATGGACTGTGTCAATGAAGTCCCGAACAATGAAACTTAGATGAAGCATGTTCCTGAGATGAGTTGATCCATGATCCACCCAAAGAGCCACGAGGAGACTGGAAGAGCCTCTAGGAGACTGTAGGACTGTAGCCAGTTGACAACAGGTCCTTAATATAGATTCCCCCAACAAATTGTTTTCTCTCTGGTACAAGCCTGAACAAGCCCATGCAAGCCCAGACAAGCCCCAACATGTCAGAGTTGCTCCTCCCCTCCATTGGATTACGCAACTCCAGTCCCCTTTTGGAAAATTATAGACTCAAGCTGCTGAGTCACATCATGTGACTTTCTTCCATTATTTTTATATTTACATTCACACAAATATTTACCTTAACATCCCGTAACAAGGATCAGGAATGATCACATCAGAGGGACAGCACATGTTAGGGGTTTTGGAGACAAAGTCAGAGAGGCTAGATTGAAATGGTTTGGACATGTGCAGAGGAGGGATAGTGAGTATATTGTTCGTAGGATGCTGAGGTTGGACCTACCAGGCAGAAGGCCGAGAGGAAGACCAAAGATATTTATAGATGTAATGAAGGAGGACATGAAGGTAGTTGGAGTAAGAGTAGAAGATACAGAGGACAGGGTGAGATGGAGGCGGATGGTTTACTGTGGCGACCCCTGAAGAGAAAAGCCAAAAGGAAAAGAAGAAGATTTAAGGAAAGAAGTCAGCAAATGTTGTACATACTAGTTATACAGCATTTCTGACATTTTGAGGAAAATTGGTTGTTCCACAGATTGTTCAGAAGAACAGCATTCCTAGATTAAAAAGTTGATTTCAAGAGGGGAAAACTTATAAAAAAGTGCACAAAATGGTAGGCTGCTCATCTAAAATGATCACACATGCTTTAAAATGGCAACCAAAATCCAAAAGACATGAAAAAGCAAAAAAAAAAACATTCGAATGGATCAAGGAACAGGACAAGGACTGCGCCAACAATCAGCTCCAGGAAGATCAAAGAAGATCTAAAGTGACCTATGAGTACTGTTACAATTAGAAGATGCCTACATGAAGCCAACTCCCTGAATTGCCACCTTATGGTGGAGGGGTTTGCGTGACCTAATGATCCCAGGAGCTATGTTGTCAAGGGCGTAATGCCTCTGGTAGGGTCAACCAAGGCAAACAGGTTCTGGGTGAAGGTCCAGACGAAGTGCGGTTCAGAAACCAACACCGCAGTGCCGATGCGGTCAACAAGGGTGATGCTGTACGTGACTTTGTTCCAGCACCGGTCATTGACTGCTCTGTGTAGACTGTCTTGGTCTTACCTTGCCTCTGCGCTTCCGCAAAACCTCCAAGAAAGTTGAATGTCTGTATTCTGACAAGCAATGCTGAAAGAGACAAGCTGGACTCCAAGATCACTGGTAACCTTCCACCCATGGCAATCGGTAGCATAGAGGAACAGTGGAAGGCCTTGAAAGACACAGTCTACAGCACTGCCACAGAGGTCCTTGGCAAACCCAGCAAAATTCTGCTGAACCGACTCCAGTCTCTTGCAGAAGACATCCTTCCTGAGAGTGCCAACCGATCCACACAAGACATGATATTCACACTCAGGCAGCTACAGGAAGAGTCAACTGAACAGCGGAAGCCTCTAATTGTGCTACAGGAAGAGTCAATGGAACAGCGGAAGCCTCTAATTGTCACTTTTGTAGATTTCAGCAAGGAATTTGACACAGTGGACAGAGAGATCCTATGGAAACTTCTTGCTCGTTATGGGTGTCCAGCGAAATTTGTCAATGTTGTGCGCAGCTATCATCGTGGTATGACTACCCGCCTTCTGTGCAACAATGAATGCTCAGATTCATTCAACGTTGGGCATGGTGTGAAGCAGGGCTGTGTTCTCGCCCCAACACTCTTCACGATCTTCCTAGCTGCAGTTCTACAAAGTATTCCAGAAGAACTCAGAGATTTATATGTACGAACAAGAAGTGATGGCTATCTATTCGACCTCAGTTGTCTACAAGCGAAAAGCAAGACGCGTGACATACTTATTCAAGAGCTCATTTTTGCAGATGACTCGGTACTCATGATGCAAAGTTTGCAAGCAATGCAAAGCCTGGTGACGAGTTTGCTGATGCCACAAAGAGATTCATACTAACTATCAACTGAAAGAAGACTGAAGTACTGATTCAGGACACTCACATCAATGCAGTGACCCCCAGGGAGGTGCTACTTGATGGCGCACTGCTTGCAGAAGTTGAAAAGTTTACGTACCTGTGCAGTACAACATCTAACAACGGAACTGTCGACGCTGAGATTACAAGAAGAACTCAAGCTGCTGCAATGGCTTTCGGAAAACTTCGAAACCGACTTTGGGACCAGAAGGACATCTGCCTGAAGACCAAGATTAAGCCTGAGAGAGCCATTGTGCTTCCAACGCTCCTGTACGGATGTGAGACCTGGACTCTGTATAGACACCATTAGAAGCGATTGGACACCTTCCAGCAAAGACACCTCCATCAGCTCATGAACATCTCGTGGAAAGATCACATATCAAACTTCGAGGTCTTGAGAAGTCTATGTCTGAGATATCTTGAGATGTCTGAAAACAGGCTTCCGGAGGCTGTACTGTATGGTAAACTGCGACAAGGCACCAGAAACACTGGAGCTCCAAAGCTGAGGTACAAAGACACATTCAAAAAATGCATTAACAACATTGACCAATTCACCAACTAGAGACAAGCTATTGAAGACTGGAAAGCGAGGAGAACAGTTGGGGATGGTGCTACAGATGCAATCCGAGAGAGAAATATAAAAGCCTTGACAGACGAGAGGGCGTGAATGAGCCAGCCAACAATGATGAATGAGGCGGCCGCTGTGTGTGACGTCCGTGGAAGAAGTTTCATCTCCAATTCGGGCTGTTCTCACACCAACGTCACCGGCATTGGACAATTCCTTCCATATCATCATTGGCCAGGACGGACTGCTAAAGAAGAAGAAAACATGAAGCCAAGCTATTGGCCAGAATCCCGTGCTGAAGATGTTACAATTTGCCAAAGAACACATTGACGGACCTAAAGAGAAATGATGCAACATTTTGTGGACTGATGAAGGTAAGGTTGTTCTTTTTGCATCTCGTGGCCCCTCTACATGACCCCCAAATACTGAATTCTAGCCACAGTACACTAAAATAGTGAATCATGCTGGTGCAAACATCATAATATGGAGATGTTTCTTATAGTATGATCTTCTTTTCCTTTCAGCTTTTCCCTTCAGGGGTCGCCACAGCGAATCATCTGCCTCCATCTCACCCTATCCTTTGCATCTTCTTCTCTGACATCAACGACCTTCATGTCCTCCTTCACCACATCCATGAATCGTCTCTTTGGTCTTCCTCTAGGCCTTCTGCCTGGTAGTTCCAGCCTCAGCATCCTATTACCATTTATACCGTTTCTTATAATATGATGTCAAGGCTATTTATCACATACCAAGGATCATCAGTTTGAATACATCAGAATATTTCAAGAGGTCATGTGGCCTTATACTGAAGATTAAATGTCCTTGAAATAGGTGTTCTAACAAGACAACGACCCCAAACACACCAATAAATAGGCAGCATCTTGGTTTCAGACCAACAAGATTGATGCTATGAAGTGGCCAGTCCAATCCCTGGACTTTAATCAAATAGAAAATTTGTGTGGTGACATAAAAAATGCAGCTTGTGAGGCAAAATCAAGAAATACAGAACTGTGGGACGTAGTCCAGTCATCCTGGATTGGAACACCTGCTCACAGGTGCCAAAAGTTGGTTGACTCTATGCAACACAGTCTCTGCCAAACATTCCCAGGAGACCCTAACTACATGTTTGGACCTGCCAGGTCTGGAGTGTGGCCTGCCCCGCCATCAGAGCCAGCTGATGATCAGTTAATAGCTCAGCTCCCCTCTTCACCTGAGTGTCCAGTTCACACTATCATTGCCCACATAGGCATTGAAGTCTCCCAGAACAATGAGTCTCCAGGGGACAATTCTCCAAACACCACCCCAAACACTCCAAGAAGGGTGGGTACTGTGAACTGTCATTCACAAATAACAGTCAGGACCTGTCCTCCCCCACCTGAAGGCAGAAGGAAGCTACCCATTTGTCAACTGGGGAGAACCCCAACATGTAGGCACTGAGACTGGGGTCAACAAGTATGCCCATATTGGCTCACCGCCTCTCCCCATGAGCAACTCCAGAATTGAATAAGGTCCAGACCCTCTCAAGATGGGTGGTTCCAGAGACCAAACTATGCATTGAGGTTAGTCCGACTATATCTAGCCAGTGTCTCTCCACCCCACACACCAGCTCAGGCTCCTTCTTTTCCAGAGAGATGACATTCCATGTGCCAAGAGTCAGAGTCCGTAGCTGAGGATTGGTCCGACAGAATGCTTGCTTTTGGATGCCACCAATCACACTGCACCTGACCCCTATAGTGCATCCCGCAGGTGGGGGGGGGGGGGGGTGGTCTATAGGAGGGCGGACCCATGTCTCCTTTTCAGGCTGGGCCTGACTGGGCTCCATGGGCAGAAGTCTGACCACCATGTGCTCGCCTTCAAGCTCCCCACATAGGCCTGGCTCTGGGGGGACCCTGGTGACCTCCGTCTGGGCAAGAGAAACTGTGTTCTTATTTTTTCTTTCTTCATCACAGGTCATTTGAACCACACTTTGTCTGGACCTTCACCTAAGACCTGTTTTCCTTGGGTGACCCTACCAGGGGCATAATGCCACCTACTGGTGTGAGCCAGTTTTTTAACCACATTAAATGATTTCAGGTACATGGCATCCACTGAGTATTTGAAAGCCCTATGGCAATCTGCGAGAGGCAATAGGGACAGGATTAATGAGATCTGGGAGTCCTCAGTCTCAAACCAACACAGTAGGTGGCAGAGATCTGATTCAGCTGTCCACTCTTGGACTGGACATAAGAGTTGTTTGGCAGTGACTGAGTGGTCCAGTTTAGGATCCACTTTTCTCACCTAGGAATGGGGAGAAGGCTAGAAACGATACCAGAGAGACAGAGAGAGAGAGAGAGAGAGAGAGAGAGAGAGAGAGAGAGAGAGAGAGCTTTTCTTGTATACTCTTAATACTGGGAAGGAAATTCAATAATTTATTATTGCTGAGTGCAAGCAGGTACTCTGGCATTACTGGCTTTGGCAGTTTAACTCAAAAAGCGAGAACAAAGCAGACACAAGGGCACCCTGTGACATTCGGGCAATCGGCCACCGCACTGTCAACGGACCTGGATAAGCACGTAGAGTCAGGAAGTGACAGCATCCCAGCATCACTGTTACCAGAGCTGTCCATGCCTGAGATCCAAGATCTGCTCCTTTACCTAATACAAAATGCTTGACTGCTGCATTCTGGATTAACTGGAGAAATTTATGCTCCTATTAGAACATCCAGACAGCAACACATTACAATAATCTAATCTCGAGGTAACAAAAGCATGAACAAGTTTTTAAGCATCATGCTGTGACATCATATTTCTTATTTTAGCAATATTTCTGAGATGAAAGAAGGCCACCTGAGTAATATTATCTACAGAAGCTTCAAACGAAAGACCAGCATCAATAATCACTTCAAGGTCCGTTACTGCTACACATGATGAGACTGAAACACCATCAACACTTACTACATAATCAGAAATCTTATTTTGTAGCTGCCTGAGATCCGAGTACAATTACTTCTGTCTTATCAGAGTTTAATAGGAGATAGTTAGCAAGCATCCAGTGTGTAAAGTCCTTTACGCATTTTCTATCTCTATTAAACTGATGTCTCTCACCTAGCTTTGCTGAAATATATAACTATGTTATCAGCATATCAAGGAAAGCTAATACAATGACCACAAATGATATTACTCCAAGGGAGCATGCATGGAGAGAAAAGCAACGGGCCTAGTACAAAACCTTGTGGAAACCAAACTTAACATTAGAATGTACACCATTTACATCTACAAACTAATAATGGTCAGTTAAATAAGATTTAAACCAGGAGGGGGCTGTTCCCTTAACTGCTAGACACCCACTGCCTATTTAGTGCTGTGAAAACTATCTATGGTCCCACCATGTGTGGCAAGACTGCAGCCAAGGACAGGACTTTCTTGAAAGATGGCAAAATCATATGCCACTGAACACTTCCAAAAGCTCTTAAATTTCAATTCTACTTTAAACAAAAGGTTTATGACAATACTGAGCAGCTCACTATAAATCTGGAGCTTGAGAGTGAACCCAGGTTCTCAGAGATATGAACTGCTATCTTACAAATTAAAAACACCGAAGCACCAGGCATCAATAGAATGAGACATAAAGCATCAGCCGCAGAGATATTTAAGCATGGAGGGATTGAGCTAGAGTGCTGCATCCATAAAGATTATCCTACACATTTGGGAAAAAGAGGAACTACCACCAGACCTAGAAGAAGCAGATATTGTGAGAGTTTAGAAGAAAGGAAATCTCCAGGCGAGATCATTACTTGAGTATTGGCCAACCATCTACAACCACATGCTGAAATGTTTCTTCCAGAGTCACATTGTGAGTTTTATGCCAACAGAGGAATGAGTGATAAGATCTTTATGGCTCATCAACTTAAAGTTATGAGCAGAATCAACACCAAAACACTCTACATAGTCTGAATCAACCATTCCACGGCCTTTGACTCTGTTAACCATGAAACCCTGTGGCGGATCTTAGCCAAATATGGTTGTCCTGAGAAATTTATGATTATTCTCAAACTAATTCAAGAAGACAAGAGTCCTTGACAACTTTTCCATCAGCAAATAATTTGAGTTGCAGATAAAGTGTTAAGCAAGCCTGCGATATTACAACCCATTTCTTTATCTTTATATCAACAATCGTTTACCTAATGAAAGCCAAACTCCCTGAAGGTGTCACAATAAGCTACCAACTAGATGTGAGCTTAATCATCCTACAAGGCTGAAAGCAAAAACCAAGACTTGCACATCTTTCGTTAAGCTCCAATATGCTGAGAACAATTTCATCTGTAGCACTACTGAGGAGAACATTCAGGATATTCTGGATTTTTCTGGGCAAGGATCCCAATGGTCAAGGCCTTAGCTGGTCTTCCTTATTGTTTAACAGGTTTCCGTTTTCATCCCACACCAGCCCACTACTCTGCCTACATTTGTTAGCCAATTTTCTGGTGATGTCATCTAGCTCCTTCATATTCCTTTGTGTAGCTGCCTCTTGTGCTTGCTGAGCCAAATCTTGAATGCAACTCCTCTTATTTCATCTAATGCATCTTCTAACATCCTTATGGCATTCTGAATACTGCTTCTGAGCTACTGATTTTACTGCCTGTGTTTGGCTCTTATTAAGCATTTTTCTGGTCTGTATTGTTGGGGAACTTTGACGGCTCTGTTCTAGCTCTGTCTCTTTCCAACTCTGCAGGCTCCGGCAGAGGGGCGTGGCTGACATACATGGGTGGATTGCACCGCGCACACCTGATCCCACTTGCCAATCTACCACGCTATAAAGACATGCTCACCTCATTGCCAGAAGATTGTCTTGCTTCACATCTCAGTTTCCGTGTGTTCTCTCTGGCTCCTGGTTCCTGCTCCGTGCTCGACCAGTTACCCATGCCTTAGTTCCCAGTGCTTAGTGTTTATTGTGTTTCAATTTGTCTCCAAGAGTTACCATGTTTGCATCCTGCTTGAGTATTTCCCCTTTAAGTAATAAATCAGCTCTGTCATCTCACACTGTCTCCTACATTTCTGTGTCCAGCTGAAAGTTCATTACATCAAAAGCATGCCCTTTTTTTCTTACTCTCATCTATTTTCTTAAGTGTGGCTGTTGTAATCCAAGACTTGTTTCAACATTTCTTCTTACCAACAACTTCATCACCAGCCGCCTTCCATACTTTCTTCCGATTCTTCCAGCGTGTCTCTATCATGTTGCTACTGTCATCCGCATGGGCATCTTCTAAAGCCTGAAGTGCTTGATATTTATTTGACAAGGTGATCAAGGTGATTATTTGACAAGGTGCATAACACTGCACTACTTTATCCTGCGATGGCTTATTGTTACGTGGCCCCTCTTAAATTCTTACAAATGGAAAATACCAAAGAATATCAAGTAGTAATAACCTGTACAGAATGACCAAGTAAATGACCAACAAACAAGGTGGCTAACTCGAAATAATCGTTTAAATAATGAACCATTAAGCAAGGCATGATACAGTTACAAGGTTGAGCACAGGTACCATTTAGGATAAGAACTAACTCCTCTGGGTGAGCACAGAGTAGAGTTCATTGTGGGGGGGATTGATCTCACCAAACTCGCTTGCAACTGATGAACTGCAATTTATGCAGGTACATGTCCATACAGTCATTCAGTGGATTTCCTCACGACACACCAAGGTCTTGACATGTATCATTGGGGAAAAGTTACTGCTGGGGACAAGAACCACTCCTGAGGAGATGCAGCCAAACAAAATGGACACTCCTCCAGAGATCCTTCGTGGACCCACTCTTGAGTTGTCCTAACCAAATATCCAGGATAGGCAAGCAGAAAGTCCTCACCTGAGTGAAGGACAGTTCAGCCCTGGAATTCACCAAGAACCCTTGCAGATTCAAAGTGCTGCTTCTTCTCCTCTGTCAGTATTAGCTCTCTCTCAAATACAAGTTGTCCTGGTTTCCCCCAGCAAGGTGTTTTTTCCCTCAGGTACAAGCCTGAACAAGCCCATGCAAGCTCAGACAAGCCCCAACATGTCTGTGTGGCTCCTCCCCCTCCAGTCCTTTATGGAAAATTACAACCTCCCACAGCTGAGTCACACCACGTGACTCTCTTCTATTGTGTTTATATTTACATTCACCCAAATAGGTACATACTCCTAACACTTGTCTTGAACTGAGGTGTAATGATCCTGGAACTGATGGGTTCCCAGCTTGTAAGAGCTTTCTGCGCTTCTATGGACAACATAAGTCCCAACCCCTCTGTGTGATATGGATTCTCCTCCATATGACCTGAATACAGAACTACCTCGCCAGATATAAGCTTCGATTGACCCGCCTTGAGTCAAAGTGTTTCACACAAACCAAGAACTTGCAGGTTATAGATCTTCATCTCTCCTGCAATTATGGTAGCCTTCCCTCTTTCATACATACTCCTCACATTCCACGTTTCTTGTGATCGTCTTTGATGATAGAAGTGTTGGTAGTGCAGATTCCTTGCGGCTTTGTCCGCTCTGTGTCATACTTGCCCTTCTAAATGAAGGCTCCTCCATCTCAATATCGATCCGATGCCTTCTATTAGTCGATGTTTCCAATATCGTAGAAAAACCACTGAGTGGGGGATTAGCCTACCCAGCATCACCTGAGCCCCTTTAGCCAGCACGTTTCAGAGTTATTCCAAACAGGCCTTCATGGCAACGTAACGGCCCAGGCAGAAGACTGCCTACTATGCATCGACCCACTTGGCAATCCTCTACTTTTCCTGTCTCCACCTCATGTGAATAGGACAAGGGGTTGGACTTTGGGAGACTGATGATGTTATACTAATTCCTTATTCTATATATTTGTTTTGTCATAGCTGGACCTGGCTGTTTGCATTGCTATATGCTGACATGTTTAACATCTCAACATTGCGATATCTGATATGCCTGGTGGTGGTCATGACTTTTATTTTGTCTTAAATGCATTGAAGTTTGGTGACTTCTCATCTAACCCTTTGTTCAAGCTAATTTACTAAACATCTAAGACCTGCTTTTGGTGGTTATGTGTACCTGCCAGGGCTGATGGTATTTTATACAAACATGATGACAGTAGCCTGACTTTAAAACCAGGAATTAACTGTATTTGTCTAATTTGAATGCCGATTATCATTTACTTGATTTGAAGCAGCAAAAAACAATCGGGGCAGCTGATACCCAGTGTGTATGTACTGTACCAGTCTTTATAAATTCTCATGATATTTTAGGTACTTCTGAATTTACACATGTATATTATACCCATCCCTTTTTACAGTATCATTAATCTCTCTCTTTGTACTTCAGATTAATATCCTACTTGCATCATCAGAAATCCTTGACAGCATAATCACATATCAGTCATGTTTTTCAAATGAATAAGTGAAGGTAACTAGGTTTAGCAAGAAGGGAGGAGCCAGCCTAGAGTCAACAAATAAAAGCCAAACATGGGCCGGATGTGAAAGCTTTCCTTGTGTTTTTTACGTGGACCTCTCAATCTACTTATATTTCAAACAGTTTTCATTACTCTCTCAAACTGCTTGCTAGCACAGTCCTTCTCTGAATGTAAACCCAAACCCCTGAAGCTTGGCCAGGGTCCAACATTTGGAATAACTTCTGGTCCACAGTGTCTCACACTGAAACACTCAGTGCTTTTCCATCCTCAGCACAGCCTGTTCTCATTCTTTCTCTCTCCCTTGCTCTCCCTCCTTCTATACTCATAGGCTGTTTTTAGAACTGCAGTCTCTGATGGATATGTCCAATTCCCAAATATGTAGTTTTAAGTTGAAGTAGTTTATGATGTAACTTACAAAGATAAGTGCAAGAAATATCTGTAGCTACTCTGGAAATACACAACTCTATGTGAATTAAGGCTTTGTATGTCCATCCGTGTGTCTACCTGCTCATCTATCCATCCATCCATTTCAATTATTCCACCCATCTATGTTTTACTGAGATTTTGTCTATAAATGTACACAGCATGTGTATCTGAGGTCTCAGTGTGCTGTGGGTGGTAATGCTTGGTATCTGGAATGCCTTCGGCAGACTGAAACAATTTTAGCATGGGGGAACAGCAGAGCTAGATGCCACTATAAAGACACAAGCATATCCCAGCTGGGATATGCCATGCCATTAAATTTCAAATTTTGCCTCTTTAATATTCACAGTTGTAACATGTTAAACATGTTAGCACATGCAAAGTACAAGTCCATTATAAAGAATAAAAAGAAATGTTAAGCAAATAATTATATTACTATACTACAATGCACTCGCAAAAATAACACCAAATATTGATGAGGCGTCAATGGAACTTCTTAAATGAATGCATGTGGATCACAAACAGGAATGAGGCGAAACTGATTCTGATTGGAATCAGTAACATTATTCTTAAATACAGCTCTATAATTTGATCTCAAATTATTATGCCTTTGTTCTTTATATCTTGATCGGTACGTGTAGTGCAATATAGTCTAAAACATGCCTGACTCCTCTGCCAGGTTTGCCTATGTCTGGTGTCTTTGAAATAACAACCCTCTTCTGCACTCCGCTCAATTCTCCCTCCCCCCACACAAACTGAATCTCCCTTTCTCTGCTTCTTTCTCCCTTCCTTGCTCATTCACTCTCTTCCCTCACACCCTCCCTCCCTTCCTCTCCCACTCGACTTCTATAATTCAAATCCTGTCAGACCTGTTCCAGACTGCTGGCGCCAGCCTCTCTCTCCAGTAAAAAAAAAAAAAAGAGGAAAAAAAAATCAAAAAGAAGAAAAAAGCTCTTCGAAGGACAAAGCCAATGGACGGACACACACACACACACACACACACACACACACACACACACACACACACACACACAAAAAGCAGGAATGAAGTTCTTTAAGAGACAGCTGTGGATGGACTTTTCACAACCCATTTTTTTCTTTTCAGA
Organism: Plotosus lineatus; assembly: GCA_024760905.1. Classification (NCBI taxonomy): domain Eukaryota; kingdom Metazoa; phylum Chordata; class Actinopteri; order Siluriformes; family Plotosidae; genus Plotosus; species Plotosus lineatus. The sequence continues at coordinate 35,321,085 of CM045740.1, read as the reverse complement.
TTTCTCCTCAGTTTTTTCTCTTTTGTTTTACTCCCCCTGTTTCACTCTCTGTGTCTTTGATCACTGCACTGCCATAATTCCATGCCATAAAATCCTCCAATTCATTCTTGGCTAGTTTTATTGGCTGTTTAAAATGTCTTACAGAATTGACTGTTTGCCGAATGGTTCAGATTGGGGAAAATGTTAGGAAAGAGATGGGCAGATTGCAAACTCTATCAGTGGGATTACAGACTAACATAAACAGTTAAAATTGGATAAAAATAGCTTGAAGACTGAAACCATATACATGTATTTTAGGTCTGAATGAGCAGGCCAGTTATGTGACTCATGCATATGTGCAGAGATGTGAGGCAGCTTTGGCAAGGACATATTACGCTCTTGCATGCAACCATCATTCATGCCCATGCGCCCCCTGGCTGGTAAACATGTACAAACATCCACATACATGCACCTTCACCAACAAAAACAAACAGATAAAAAAAACAAGAATTATTGAAATCCTTCAAAAAAAAAAAAAAAAAAAAGAACAAAAATACAGAAAAAAAAAAACTTCCAGCAAGTGGTATTTTGAACTTAAATACAATAAATGGCTTGTAGTTTTATAATAAACACTATATTGTCATAGACAAGTTTTTCCTCGACATTTACATCTACAAAACCCAGGCTTCAGAATGATAGGCTATCACTATAGGTTTATTCAACTCAATTGCAAAAAAAACCCCAAACAAAAACAAACAAAAAACAAAAACTGGGAGGCCATGGGGACGCCTTTGGCATAGTGGATAGAGAAGTGGTTTTGGGACCAAAAGGTCATTGGTTAGATTCTTGAACCAGCAGGAAAAATGTATCATGATTAGGGTAAGTAAGCTGCACCTTTCCTTCCTTCACATTTATGGCTGAAGTGCCCTTGAGCAAGCCACTTAACCCCCAACTGCACACTGGGTGCCATATTGTTAACTGTGTGTGTGTGTGTGTGTGTGTGTGTGTGTGTGTGTGTGTGTGTGTGTGTGTGTGTGTGTGTGTGCGTGTACGTGTACGTATGTGTGCTCACTGTTTACATGTGTGTGGTCACTTTGAATGGGTTAAATTCAGAAGTCAGTTTCCCTTTCAAAATGAATCTTCTTCTTTTCCTTTCGGCTTTTCCCTTCAGGGGTCGCCACAGCGAATCATCTGCCTCCATCTCACCCTATCCTCTGCATCTTCCTCTCTTACACCAACTACCTTCATGTCCTCCTTCACCACATCCATAAATCGTCTCTTTGGTCTTCCTCTGGGACTTCTGCCTGGTAGTTCCAACCTCAGCATCCTACTACCAATATACTCACTATCCCTCCTCTGTACATGTCAAAACCATCTCAATCTAGCTTCTCTGACTTTGTCTCCAAAACCTCTAACATGTGCTGTCCCTCTGATGTACTCATTCCTGATCCTATCCATCCTCGTTACTCCCAAAGAGAACATCAACATTTTCATCTCTGCTACCTCTAGCTCTGCCTCCCGTCTTTTCCCCAGGGCCATTGTTTTTAAACCATACAACATCGGTGGCCTCAACACCGTCTTGTACACTTTTAATTTCTGGAATGCTCTTAATTTACCAGTAGATTTAACTTGCTACCCTCACCTATGGTCACAAGCTTTGGGTAATAACCGAAAGAACAAGATTGGGAATACAAGTTGCTGAAATCACTGCTGATGATATGAACTTTCATCCCCACAATTATTTGACTTACAGCTGTTGTATAACCAACTGATATCCGGAATACTTTTTGGACTGTAATGAAGTTCTCATACATATTATATAACATATAATTCTCATATATATATATATATATATATATATATATATATATATATATATATATATATATATATATATATATATATATATATACACACACACACACACACACACACACACACATATATTGTGTGTGTCAAATAGTCTATTGATGCACAAAGAGCTAGCTCAGCATTGAGTGAAAGGGAACTAATGTGTGAAAGCTTTCCTTGCTTGTACATGGCAGTTGCAAAGCTGCCAACCAGCCTCTAATAGACAAGCCCGATGTAGTTTCTCCCTGCGGTGACACACGGAAACTTGGTACCCTGCGACCCCAGGCTGAACTATGAGTATTCGAAGATGGTCTGCATCTAGAAAGCGGGATGCATGGCCCACTGGTGTATGGACATGCCCTGGTGCCCATGAACAGACCTCCTGCTATTGGGCAAATAGCCCCGGTGATTCCAGGGTTGGTCTTTTGGCCAGAAGCTAAGGGTGAGGTATCCCTGATAGAAACCTCTTGGTACTGCTCACCACAAACACGTCTGGCAGACTGGGTGGATGAAATCATCAATAATCACTAGATTCAATGGTCAGGAAGGCAGAGTAGCAAGGCACTGTAGAGTGCTTAGAGCGTGTCAGAGCACAAGTAACCCTTTACTCTTTACATGGTCATCTACTTCAGCTGATGTTGTCCCCAGATGTAATGACTCTTTGTGCCACTTGATCAGGACCTCGGAGGCTGAGAGAGTGGGATTGTTGCAGTGCAACAGCTCTTCCACTAAAATAACCTTCACACACACAGGTCTCGGTTGTGTACACAAACATGACCTACAGTGCTGGGAAACTGCCAAGCAAAAGGTGGAGATGACCACTGGTAGTTGAAGTCATGAACCTATATGTAGGCGACTTTGGACATTGGTCGTTTTTCTTTGAACTCGGGGCAGCAAAGTCGGGCAACATCCTTAGGGACTGAGCAGCCCTCTTATAAAGCTCATAATCAAGTATGGAAAGGGCCTCGAAAAGATGGTCTGAAAATTTCCTACCTTAAGTCTGGCCAGCCTGCCGCAGCTTGCAGATCATCCCTCTAAGCAGTCAAAACAATAGAAAATGAAGAAAGAAGCTCATTTTAGGGGTATGGAATGTCCGTACCCTAATGGACAGAGACAAAGCTGATAGACCACAAAGAAGAACAGCCCTGGTTGCTAAGGAATTGTGGACATAGTGGCTCTTAATGAGACAAGACTAGCAAACGACAGATCTCTTGTTGAATCATCTGATGGTTACACTTTCTTCTCGAAAAGCAAACTTGAAAACGAAGACATTATCCATGGAGTCGGCTTAGCCATAAAGTCAGGTCTGTGAAAACAGCTCCCAGACCTTCCAGTTGGTATCACTGAAAGATGAATGAAACTTTGCTTGCCACTTGAACAAAAACGGCACCTCAAAATCATCAGTGCCTATGCACCAATATTGACGAACACAGAAGATACCATAGAACAGTTCTATGCTGACCTCAATTCCCTTCTCAGCTCTGTGTCTTCCAGTGATAAACTTATACTCTCGGTGACTTTAATGCCCGAGTCGGTTGTGACCACTATCGACATGAAGGTGTACTTAGTAGACACGGTGTGAGCAAGATGAACAACAATGGTCTTCTTCTGCTGAGCAAATGTGCGGAGCACAATCTAGCTGTCAGTTAACACCACGTTCAGGATGGCTGATAAGCACAAGACCACATGGATGCACCCACACTCTAGACAATAGCACCTCATTGATTATCTTATTCTTCACCAGCTCGACATTAAAGATCTGCTAATAACAAGAGTAATGAGAGGTGCAGAATGTCGGATGGATCATAGGCTTGTGCACACAATACTTTGATTGCACATAGCTCGCCATTTCCCAAGGAGGTCATGCAGCTTTCAACACAGCCAGACTCCAGGACTCCTCCTATGTTGGTCTGTTCAAGGACAGTCTGGACCAAAAGCTGTCCACTACAGGACCATTGACTGGAGACCCAACTCACAAATGGGAAACACTAAGGGGTATGATACAGGAGACAGCTAAGACTGTGCCTGGCCCTAAAGACAGACATCACCAAGACTGGTTTGATCAGAACAACACTGCCATAGAAGATATCTTGGCCAAGAAAAACAAGACATTCATGGAGTGGCAAAACAACTCAGATTCAGTACCAAAGAAAAGCAGATTCAAGTTTTTGCAGAGTGAGGCTCAGAGGGAGACAAGGAACATGCATGATAAGTGGTGGGATGAGAAAGCTGAAGAGAGCCAAGGGTTTGCTAACTCAAATAACTCAATGCAGTTTTCAGTTCCATCAAGACAGTGTTTGGTCCCTCCAAATCTGGCTTCACTCCTCTGCTTTCCTCAGACAGAACAACACTGGTTAAGGACAAACCTGGCATCAACAACAGATGGAAAAGAACATTTCAGCCAACTTCTGGATCGCCCTTCCACAGTTGATCAGTGTGCACTTGACCAGATACACAACAAAACAACAAGCAGAACACACTGAATTAGATGAACCACCCTCTATGGATGAAATCAAGAGAGCCATTAAACAGATGAGCTGCAGAAAAGCTCCTGGCAAGGATAACATTCCTGTGGAAGTCTACAAAGCACTAGGTGGCATAGCCCTGGAAGCCTTTTGCAGTATGCTAGTCAGCATCTGGGTAGAGGAAGAACTGCCTGCGGACTTTTGTAATGCATCAATAGTTGTCCTCTTCGAGAACAAGGGACAAGAGCAGACTATGGAAATTACAGAGGCATATCTCTCCTCTCCAAAGCTGGCAAAATACTGGCCCAAGTGCTACTAAACAGAGTCATTCCAACCGTGGCTGAGAGAAATCTCCCAGAATCACAGTGTGGCTTTTGCCCAAACCACAGCACTGTAGACATGGTCTTTGCCTTCAGTCAGGTCCAGGAAAGTGTATGGAACAGAACATGAACCTGTACTCAATATTTCTAGACTTCACCAAGGCATCTGACATGGTCAACAGAGAAGCTCTCTGGACTGTTCTCAGAAAGCTTGGCTGCCCTCCAAAATTCACCGCATTAGTCAAACTGTTCCACCAGGACATGATGGGAGAAAAACTCTCAAATGGCGAACCATCAGTCTGCTTCGAAATTTCCCATGGATTAAAGCAAGGTTGTGTCCTGGCTCCTGTGCTGTTCAACCTCTTTTTTTACTGAAGTACTTAACCATGCTATCAGTGACCTTGACCTTGGAGTGTACATCAAATACCGGCTTGATGGGTCAGTGTTTGACCTGAGGCACCTAAATGCAAAAACAAAGACACTTCACAGGTTAGTATTGGACGTCCTGTTTGCTGATGACTGTGCTTTCATGGCCCATGATGAGAACCACCTGCAAACCATAACTGACAAATTCTCTGAAGTGGCCAAGCTAGTCGAACTCACAATTAGTCCAGGAAAAACTGTAGTACTCATACAGCCAGCACAAAATACGACCCTCCAGCCACAATGCATCATTTTCGATGGCACACAGTTGAAAAATGTCCAGACATTTAAGTACTTGGGCAGCACTATCTCCAGTGATGGTTCTCTTGATGGAGAAATTTCAGCCAAGATCCAGAAAGCTAGTCAGGCACTAGGCAGACTTTACACCAAAGTGTTGAAGCACAAAAGCATTCATCTCACCACAAAATTCAAGGTCTACAATGCTGTGGTCATAACATCCTTGTTGTATGGATGCGAGAAATGGACTGCGTACTGAAGCCACATCAAAAAGCTTGAGCAATTTCACTGACCACTCCATCATGAAGATACGGTGGCAGGACCGTATCACAGACCAGGAGGTGTTAGAGCCAACACCAGTTCCACTCTCCACAGGGTTATCACTGTCTCCCCCCAGTGCAACTAACCGGGTTATCAAAGGCAGGCCATGTCTCTCACTGTCTATGGTGAGAGGTTCATGTAAAAGAACCAATGATGACATTCATAAAGAATAGGCTGCAAAGCCATCAGCGTGTTTCTGTCCCTTGCTAAAAGGGTTGTGTCAGGAAGGGCATCCGACGTAAAAACCTATGCCAACTCAAACGTGCGAAGCATTCGCTGTGGCGACCCCTAATAAAGGGAAAAAGCCGTAAGGAAATCTCTCATGGTATTTATTTTTATAGTTTCACCCACATGAGGATGGGTTTCCCTTTTGGTCCTGGTTCCTTCAGTTCATGTTCTGTAACCGCTTAATCCTAATTAGGGTCGCGAGGTGACTGACACCCATCCCAGTCAACTACAGGCAGGGGCAGAGTACACCCCGGACAGCTCACCAGGCCATTGCAGGGTGGAAAAACGCTGATGCCTTTGCAGCCTACTCTTGTCGAAAGTCAGCAATGGTTCTTTTACTTGCCTCTCACCATAGGTAGTGAGAGACATAGCCAGCCTTTGATAACCCAGTTAGCTGCTTGGGTGTTCTGGTTTCTCTCAATGCTTTTTTCTCACATCTACTGAGGGAGTTTTTCCGAACCACCATCACTGTGAGCTTGCTCATTAGGGATATGTAGGGGCAATAGGAAATGTTTAAATTCTTTTATACTTTCTAAGTCCCTACTTTTACTCTTTTACTGTGTAAAGTTGAGACAATGTCAACTGTAAAAAGCATTATACAAATAAAACTGAAATTCGCTTCTTTTGCAGGGTGGCAGAATTGTCCTTCAGAGGTTGAGATGTAATCAGAGTAGAATGGCTGGTCCTCCATGTTGAGAGGTGCCAGTTGCCAGGTGTGGTGGCATGGGCATCTGATTAAAATGAATCACAAATGTCTCCCTGGTGTGATGTATTGGGTATGTCCAACCAGGAAGAGATCCCTGGATTGACCTTGAATACACTGTACGGACTGTGTCGCTCAGCTGGTCTGTGAATAACTTGCATCCACCTGGAAGCACAGGAGAGAGGGAGCTGTTGAGAGGGAGATTTTTGAGAAGGACTTTTTTGGGAAGGACTTTACTACTTCGGCTGCTGCCCCACAACGAGACCCACAAAGTTTATGGTCAATATGAACTCCAAAGTACATCCATAGTCCTGTTGCCTTGTCTCAGTGGAGTCTTTTAAGCTGTCTCTTGATCTGATTATAGGTGAACTAGACAGGTAGGGGAGGGTTGTCAGATCTACCACAGGAGGCAGAGGTGCAGTAAGGAGAGGGAGGGAGAGTGCTGTGGAAGAGTGGTTCAGGCTTGCTCCTGATAAGTTAGAAGGGTGCTAGTCAATAGCTGCAGTGTCAAATCGGTTAAACATATTCCACTCATTGGTCCTGTCCTGACTTCCATTAGCCTCTCTGCTGATGCATGGCCTGAAACCAGTCATGGTCCTCATACCACTCCAAACCTCTCTCATGTCGTTCTGCTGGAGTTTCCAAGCCAGTGTAATTGTCCTTCACCACTCTCATTTTGACTTTCAATGAATTTTGGATTGTTCTCACCTCCTCTCTGCTGCTAACCCTGAATGCCCTATTCTTGTCAAAAAAGAGGGCTTTGATGCCAGCAGTCACTCATTGCTTGTTATTTGAGTAACAATAAACTGTCTAAGCTGGAACAATGGTACCAGTGCAGAAAGTCATGTGGTGTAAAATATACTCTGTGAACCCATCAATGGTCTCACCATGGGGCTCAAAGAGTGCTTGCCAGTTTGTCACTTCAAAGCAGCAGTCTGTAGATCCTCCAAAGCCTCCTCCAACCAGCTTCTAACAGCCTTTTGTAGTCATAGGCTTCCTCTTCACAACAGGCACATATCAGGAAAATGATAAATCAAGTTTTTTTTCTGATCTTCCCAATGGGAGAAGGGGGAAATGTAGGCATCTTTAGTGTTTGCATATACCGTGTTTCCCTGAAAATAAGATCTAACCACAAAATAAGACCTAGCGTGATTTTACAAGATGATTTTAATATAGGCCCTCGCCTTAAAATAAGCCCTAGTTGAGAGCAGCAGCAATTCATTGGCCTGCTACTCGCTCAATCTAGTGCTCTAGGTGAAAGCACTGACTCATGTATTAGGCAGCTTTACCTAAGGTACGCTGTCAAAGCATCAATCCTTGCGCATTGAGGCTCAGTCGATGACGTCAGCGACTGCTTTAAAACGAGGACATACACTTGCGTCTATAAAAATCGCTAAAATCACTCGATTCGGTTATGGTTAAAATATTTTAAAAATAAAGAAATATAACGAAATAAGAATATATAAAGACAAAGATATACTATAAGACATGTAATAGAGAAAAATGTAAAATACATCATCACCTAAAAATAAGCCCGAGTATCATATTTCGGTATGAAAATTTATATAAGCCCTGTCTTATTTTTGGGGAAACACGGTAGCAGGTCTCAAGTTCTCTCTGGTCGGACAACACACACAATGAACGCTCAGCTGCTGAGTCTGTAACTGGGCTATGGTAGCATGAACACATGCAGCTGTGGATTTGGCAGAAGGAGTGATTCTGACTAAGTAGCTCATGGATGGATGCCCAATATTGAGTTTAATGCTATTATCAGTGCTTTGTCTTTTTAAAATTAACAATCAAATACCAAGTCTGAGCTACGCAAAGTATTTAAGTGCACACATAGACATACGATTTAGGCAGACATTGCACTATAAATGTTTACTGTTGTTAAAACTAAATGGCTTTATAGTAATGGTTAAACACATTATTTGTGCTGAAAAGTGTCTCAGGTGAAAATTTTAATTTTTAAATTTAATTTTCACAATGCTATGTTTCTGCAGCCTAATAAATTATGCAAATTTGCATATTTCAAACTGAAATAAACTGTAGAGAATCACACAGTATTAACGAGATGAAGAGAAACAATTTGTTTAATGATTTTATTTAATGTAATGTCTCACTTTTTTAACCTTATGAAGGATCTTAAGTTTCACACAAATTAATTTTGACTTATTCCAATTTCACATAACACATAATATAGATAAAGTGTACCTTTTGGAGATGAATATTTTTTAAATGATATTGCAACATGAATCTGATATGGTTACAGGCACTACAGCATTTTAACAAACAATGTGATTAGAAATTTTGGGACACAATCCACAACTTTAAATGGATTTGCTCAATTTAACCAATATTATACTAGTATATGTGTCTCTATAAAATTACTGTACAGCAGTTTGAGCATCAACACTGTTGATGAAAATTATGTTTTCAACTAAAACAGTAAAACACTGAAAAACTGACTGCCATTTTTGGAACATGCAAGTATAAAATATATTTGCAAAAGAATTAAAACTAACTATTTTTCAGGGAATCAAAATTGTCATCCTATACGAAGGAACATTTTCAGAATATATTTTTATTTCAAAGTAATTCTCTGAGTATTAGGAACATGGCATTAAAAATGTAAATCAGCACCAGCATTGTGCTTTGCTCCATAATATTTTAAAATAATTAATATTCAATATTAAATATATATAAAAAAATATTATGAAATTGCACCATAATTATAATTAAAAGAATGGATAGAAGAAATAAAATGTTGCAAGAAACACATAAGCAAAAGATGATGTGCAAAATAATGGGAAAATTTATTTTTCTACCATTTTTACAAACACACACACACACACACACACACACACACACACACACACACACACACACACACACACACACACACACACACAAGGTTCTGACATAGGCCCGTTGCTTTTTTGTATATATCCCTTTGGATCATATCATTTCTGATCATGGTATTAGGTTTCATTGTTATGCTGATGACACAGTTATATATTTAAGCAAAGCCAGTTGAGAAACATCAACTTAATAAAGTAGAACAATGTGTAAAGGACATTAGACACTGGATGCTTACTAAACTTCCTCCTTTTAAACTCTAACACCGAGGTAGTTGTACTCGGATCTCAGGAAGCTAGAAATACGGTTTCTGATGATGTAATAAGTTTGGATGGTGTTTCAGCCCCATCATGTGTACCAGTAAAGGACCATGGAGTGATTTTTGATGCTGGTCTTTCATTTGAAGCTCATGTAGATAATATTACTTGGGTAGCCTTCTGTCATCTCAGGAATATTGCTAATAATAAGAAATATGATGTCAGTGCATGATGTGGAAAAACTTGTTCATGCTTTTGTGACTTTGAGATTAGAAGATTGTAATGGATTACTGTCTGGTTGTTCTAATAGGTGCATTAACAAACTTAGTCCAGAATGCAGCAGTAAGAGTCCTTACTAGAACCAGAAGACATGAGCATATCACCCTGATCTTATTTACACTGCACTGGCTCCCAGTTAAATTTCAAATCAAATATAAAATACTACTTTTAACTTATAAAGCACTTAATTATCTCGGTATCAGACAATGATGAAACCCACTACAGAGATGAGATCCAGAACCTGATGAACCAGTGTTCAACTAATAACCTCATTCTGAACACCAGCAAGACCAAGGAGCTCATTGTGGATGCTAGTAGAACCAAGAAGACAGACAGCACACTCCTTTTTGTATTCATGGGGAGGTGGTGGAGTGTGTGGACAGTATTAAGTTCCTGGGCATCCACATTTCATCTGACCTGTCCTGGTCTGTTAACATCTCACACCTGGTGAAGAAAGTCCAACAGCAAATTTTCTTCATCAGGAAGCTGAAACGTACAGGACTCTCCTCTCAGCTGCTCAAGACTGTTCTACAGCACTACAGTTTTTCAACTTGGCCCTGTACATTTACATTCTAGTCCATCCACCTTGCTGAAACTATTTATTTATTCATTTATTATTTGTTTTATTACATTCTACAATTAATCAAATGTACATATTGTATAGCTTAATGTTTTGTTCTCATTCATGAGTACAGAGTTTACATTTTTATTTTATATTTTTACTTTTTTAACACTAAGTTCAGTGTACATAATTACCTGTGCTTATATTCTGCTCTCGACAGAGTTAATATCAGTTTACTCTCTCGTTTGCACCCTTTTAACTTGTTGCCACCTTTTAATGCTGAGAGTCTCGTAAGAAATTTCGTTATATGTGAACATAATGACATTCAAGACCCTTAAATCTTGACTCAATTGACCATTATCATATAAATGAGATAACTGAAATATTTTGGACACATTATTAGATGTTACTCAAAGATTTCTGTTGGAAGGTCAGATAAAAGGAAGAGGTTAAACATGACTCATTATCAAGGGGGTCCTGCACATATTTTTGACATCTCAGTTGCAACAGCCACCAGCTTTCATTCAGCTATCAAATCACAAAAGCTGAAAAAACTTTTCAGCCATCAGATGTACCTCCAAAGGTAAGAAAATCATAAGAAAACCTGTGATGTTAGCTTAATAAAGACTGACAAGTCAGCATAGCTGGATGCAATTGAAAGGAAAATTGAAGAAATTGCAGTCCCTTCAATTGCGAGACCAGCTGTGATGATAAATGCTGTAGACTTGATTCATTCTATTGGGCACATTCCTGATACCTTCATAGGCCTGGCAGACCTTGTGGTGAAAGTTGTTGTGATGTTGTTGACTAATGAAGCGAATCGACAATGCTCAGGTTGACTTTGTCTGTGATCGATACCCTGCAATTTCAATCAACAACACTGAGCAGTCTTATAGGGATGCTTCAACTGGGACAGGTTCCTTTCAAATTTATGGGTCTTGCCAGGAGATACCATCTCGATGGAAGAAATTCATTGGGAATGTGGAAACATAGAGGCATTGTTTGATTTTATTTTCTTGAGACCTGGTAATCACACCCTCTTACAGATTTTGGAAAAGACTACAGTCTCCTCAACACACATGAACAGTAATATCTTAAGTTTAGACTGCCAGCACGATCAACTGACCCACCCGATATTCAGTTTGTACCTGTACTCAGATGCAACCATGAGAAGCAGAAGCCTGGCAATGCATGCAGGTTTGAGTCACAATGATGTCATCATTCATATCTCTGTGATGTCTCACTGTGATGATCATAAAATCTCTCACCCCGTTTTTTTTTTTTTTTTTTTTTTGAGGCACACATGCTACTTCTGAGATACCAGTGACCATGATTCTGCTGTTTGAATCCTGATATGTTACTACTGGTTAGAATTCTCATCTTAGAAACCCCTCACCCCTGCTGCTGTTAATCTGCTAGACCTAAATATACACACAGAAATTGTGAAGATGTTCACTAGTGGTGATAAACTCTTTATAAAATTACTCAGGTCTGCAATTACTATTACATCTATATGACAACCAGCTACATATCATTATAAATTATAGTGAAGTTTCTGCTGCATGGTTTGTATTGTTATCTGGTTTCACTCAAATGGGTATGAGTTTTTTCTTTGAGTCTGGTTCCTATCAAGCTTTCTTCCTCATTTTGACTGGAGGAGTTTTTTTTTCTCATCATCATCATTGATTGCATGCAAGCTTACTTATTTGGGGACGTGTACGATTTATATAGACATGTTTAAAATAATAATGTTAAATGTATGCCAAGTTTGTTTTTACTATGTAAAGGTTCTTTGTGAAAATGTCAGTTGGGTAAAGTTAAACAAACGTTAACATTAGGGTTGTGTTTAGTTTGTGGCGAGCAGATTACCCTGTTTAAGAACTATAATTTGAATCTCCATTAGGAGACTAAACATGCAAAGAAATACCAAAGCATGACAGATGCTGAAAGGACACAGACATCTGAAGCTTTGCAACTAAGCAGCAAAAGCAACTAGGCTTCTTTTTTTCTATCAAGCTTCATACATCCAGAGATGCAAGATGCAATGAACAGCTTTGTGATATCATTTAAAATAATAACAGTAAGTAATTTTCCAATGGATAATTCATCAGTGATTGGTGGACTCCGCAATGCTAATATTCCCAAAGAAAACGAGAAGCATTTGAGAATGTGCTCCTCTCCAGTTGAACAGTAATAAACAAGGATTGAGGACATTGCAGGAAATCTGGAGCTTCAGCAGCAAAATACTGTGGACAACATTGATTTTTTTTTCTCCTTGACTTTGGACAAGAGCTGTGATGTCTGTGACAGCACAGTTACCAAGTTACTCATCCTTGTCCATGGGATAATGAAGGACTTTAAGATCATTGAGGATCTAGCGGCAATGTGGTCAATGAAAGGAATGATGATGAGGAGTGATTTGTTCATGAAGGTAAATGCATGTCTCGACAAGCTGGGACTGAAACGGGATAGACAGATAAGTGTCATAAAGGATGTCTATCCAAATCTAATGGGGAAAATGGTGGTCTTTTAAAATCCATAGTTCTTAATTTGTATAGTACATCAGAATTTGTTTTGTAAGTCAATGCTAAAACTTAGCCATGTTATTGATGTTGTGGTTAAAATAGCAACTTCAGGGCATCCCAGACAGTTTGTTGCACTCATGGAGGAGCATGAAATTGAAAATGGTGACATAGGTTACCACACATCTTTGTGATGACTCAGTCTGAGCAAAGTACTGAAAAGATTTTGGTACTTGAAAGAAGAAATTCAAGAGTTCTTTGAGAAGAAAGGCAAACACATACCATGGCTCTCAGATGTGGACTGGACGGCAGATCTTGCATTTGCTATTGATACGACAGCACTCATAAATGAACTAAATACTGAATTGCAACATAGAAGGCTTTTTGTTCATGAAATGTACACACTGGTGAAGGCATTCATGAGAAAGTTGCAGTTTCTTTCAAGGCAACAAGAAAGCAACAATCTCTCCGACCTTCTCTGCTAACTCTGAGAGAAGTCACATCATTGGCTGTTCACTTCTGCAGGCACCCATGTATGTTAGATGTACTGTATGGTGAGATTTCAGGGTGATATATAAAGACTTCAGAACTATTGAGAGTAAAATTCACATGATTTGTTCTCCCTTTACCTGCAGTATGGATAATGTATCTAGTGATGTTCAGCTGGAACTCATTTACCTGCAATCTGATATGATACTGGCAGAGAAGTTTCAGGCCATATTGCTGCGATAATTTTACTTTTCTCTCAAAGAGATAAACTTTCCCATACATAAGGTAACATGGTCAGATGTTGGTACGCTTTGGATTTACAGCTTATTATTATTACTTATGGATTATGTCAGCTGTCCTTTGCATTTCCACCTCAGAAATTTTTCTGACTTCAACGTATTTGTAGAAGCTCAACAAAGTCTAGATTTTATTCATTGAATAGGAAAATAAGAAGTGAAAAACAGCAAATGAGGTGGTTCAGCTACGAGCAAAATGGTAATTACAATTTGTATTAAGTTGATTTAATGCTGGTTGTTCAAAAATGGTACATTTCTGAATATACACATTTTATGCAAAATTGTTTTGGTGACTTTTGACTGGATAAATGATACTTTTCCTGAGCGTACTATTCATTGTTTAATCATTACGTTTACTCGTAGCAATTACACCTTGTTAAAAGGATTCAAATTACTGCTTTTATAAAGAGAATTAATTAATTTTAAACATAATCTATAATTTAGTTCAGCCTATCGGCCTGGCCCTCAACATTTTCTGTCTCTCATGTGGCCGTTTTGGAAAATTAATTGGCCATATGTTTTAAGTGGATCATCTTGCAGAGAGTGTAAGACATTGTTGACTCACAGCTACCAGATGAGCATGCAGGATTTTGTTGGAAAAGATCTTGAACAGATCAAATCGTAATACTGCACGTAAATGTACAACAGTTATTAGAGTGGAACTCATCTCTCTACGTCAACTTTGTGGACTACAAAAAGGCCTCTGACAGTGTGGACATGGAGACACTGTGGAAGCTGCTCAGGCACTATGTCATTCCAGACAATATTCTTAGGCTGACCAGGAACTCTCATGAGGGAATATCCTGCAAAGTCGACCATGACTTAGTCTGTAAGTCAAAGCAGAGAACCCCAGACCAAAGAGTGACATATTTTTGATGACACAGCCAAACACTTTCAACAACTGTTCACTTTCTTCAGGGCAACAACATTCAAGAGACATAATGAGGCAGGGTCAAACAACCTGAAGTTCCTTTTGACTGTCACGTTACATGAAACGGGGTCGCCCTTGTTTGAGCACACCATCCAGCAAAAGCTTTGGAGACGCATATGTCTGGCATTCTGGATACATGGCCTGTACAGAATAGATGTGTCTTGATAAGTACATACTCTATCCCTGGCAGTAGGCATTTTACTATCTTTCTGCTGGGAGTCTTGTCCTGTTATTCGAAACCACAGAAAGATGTCACCTGAAAGCAGCCAAATCTTTGTTATGCATCTGTACACAATCTACATCTCACTTCCTTATTGAAAGGACTACAGTTGGATCTTGGTGTGTAGTTTTACATCATGCACATACCAAAGTAATTCTTGCAGCCTTCTGAAGTACTGCAAAGGAATATGCAGTGTATCACAAGACGTAACCCCTTCCATCAATATAATTTATATGGATAGTAGACAAGTTGAAAAAAAAAAAAAAAAAGCTGAGGTTGAACAAGACCAGTGACTTCAAAAGGGTGTTCTGGGAACACATGAAGCATTCACTGCATGTACACAGTGGCACCTGGTATTATAAAAGTGCATTGTGTCTCACAGCTCAAGAAAGAGTTCGACCAAATAGTGCTTCCTGTCTGGACTTTTATTGATCTGGATAAACATGAGGTTTTGTTCTCAAAATGAGTTCTCTAAGAAATGGTATGGTGTTTATTGGCAGCTGAATGGACACATGCAAAAGACAAATGGTTCTTTTCCTTTGCTTACCAACCAGCTCCAGAGTTTGAGATTTACTAAGGTGAGTGTGAGTGGAAAGGATGTGCTCTATTTGTGGAAGTTAACTCTCAGTTGGACTTTCAAAAAATAATTGATGTAAAAATGTTTTAAATAAAATCTAAATTACCTTGGCTTATGTACAATTAGTTAACTTCAAATACTGGATTATTTTATTGTATTATTTTCATATTCTACTAAGCCATAGTTATAAAGCATTTAAAATTTGTTAACAGTAATTAACATATTTCTTTTGCCCATAGCAAACTTAAAAGCATTGACTGGAAAATATCCAAAGTGCTGGCATAATTTCAATGTATTTATTGTTGTTGGAAGTGACTTGTTAGTTATGAAAGTAATATATTTAAAAATCTTTGAAATAGTTATGCTGAGATAGTTTCACTGTGACTATCTCAGCATAACTATTTCAAAGATTTTTAAATATATTACTTTCATAACTAACAAGTCACTTCCAACAACAATAAATACATTGAAATTATGCCAGCACTTTGGATATTTTCCAGTTTTTAGTTATGCTGAGATAGTTTCACTGTGACAATGCAGCCATGAGGCGGGGGGGGCACTAACCAGTGTCTCTCCCCCTTATGCCGGTCCCAAGCCCGGATAAATGCAGAGGGTTGCGACAGGAAGGGCATCCGGCGTAAAACTTCTGCCACATTTAAAAATGCAAATGATCAAAACAAAATTCATACCGGATCGGTCGAGGCCCGGGTTAACAACGACCGCCATCAGTGCTGTCAACCAACAGGGTGCTGATGGAAATTGGACTACTGTTGGTCGAAGACGTCGAAGAAGGAGAGGCGGGAGGCGTGTCCGTAGGCAGAGAGAGAAGAGGAAATGCGTGAGCCTCGGACTGAGAGTAGGGACTTTGAATGTTGGAACTATGCAAGGAAAAGATAGGGAGCTGGCTGACATGATGCAGAGGAGGAAGGTGGACATACTGTGTGTTCAGGAGACAAGGTGGAAAGGTAGAAAGGCTAAAAGCTTAGGAGCAGGGTTTAAACTGTTTTATAATGGTGTGGATGGGAAGAGAAATGGAGTAGGAGTCATCTTGAAGGAGGGGTTTGTCAGGAATGTTCTAGAAGTGAAAAGAGTGTCAGACAGAGTGATGAGTCTCAAGTTAGAAATTGAAGGCGTGATAGTCAATGTTGTTAGTGCTTATGCCCCACAGGCAGGATGTAAGCTAGAAGAGAAGGAGAGATTCTGGAGTGAGTTAGATGAAGTGATGCAGAGTACCCCAGAGGTGAAAGAGTGGTCATTGGAGCAGACTTCAATGGACATGTTGGTGCAGGCAACAGAGGGACGAGGAAGTGATGGGCAGGTTTGGTATCCAGGACAGGAACACAGAAGGACAGATGTTGATCGATTTTGCAAAAAGGATGGAAATGGCTGTGGTGAATACTTTCTTCCAGAAGAAACAGAAGCATAGGGTGACTTATGAAAGCGGAGGTAAGAGCACACAGGTAGACTACATCTTGTGTAGGCGATGTAATTTGAAGGAAGTCAGTGACTGCAAAGTAGTAGTGGGTGAGAGTGTTGCCAAACAGCATAGGATGGTGGTGTGCAGGATGACACTGATGGTGAGAAAGGTGAAAAAGGCAAAGGTAGAGCAGAAGACAAAGTGGTGGAAGCTGAAAAAGGAAGAGTGTCGTGTTGTCTTCAAGGAGGAGTTGAAACAGGCTTTGGGTAGTCAGGAAGTGCTTCCAGAGGACTGGACAACCACAGCCAATGTGATCAGGGAGACCGGTAGGAGAGTATTTGGTGTGTCCTCTGGAAGGAAAGTAGATAAGGAAACTTGGTGGTGGAATGAGGAAGTGCAGGAGTGTGTACAAAAGAAGAGGTTAGCCAAGAAGAAGTGGGACATTGAGAGGACCGAAGAGAGTAAACAGGAGTACAGGGAGACACAGCGTAAGGCGAAGGTAGCAGTGTCAAAGGCCAAACAGAGGGCGTATGATGACTTGTATGATAGGTTGAACAGTAAGGAGGGAGAAAATGATCTATACAGGTTAGCACAGCAGAGAAATAGAGATGGGAAAGACGTGCAGCAAGTTAGAGTGATAAAGGACAGAGAGGGAAATGTATTGACTGATGACAGAAGTGTGCTGGGAAGATGGAAAGAGTACTTTGAAGAGCTGATGAATGAGGAAAATGAGAGAGAAAAAAGAGTAGAAGGGGTGACCGTTGAGGAGCAGGAAGTAGCAAAGATTAGTAAGGGAGAAGTGAGGAGGGCATTGAAGAGGATGAAGAGTGGAAAGGCAGTTGGCCCTGATGACATACCAGTTGAGGTATGGAAGTGTCTAGGGAGGTAGCAGTAGATTTTCTGACAAGAATATTCAACAAGGTCTTAGAAAGTGAGCAGATGCCAGAGGAATGGAGGAGAAGTGTGCTTGTGCCCATTTTTAAGAACAAGGGCGATGTACAGAGTTGTGGCAACTACAGAGGGATAAAGTTGATGAGCCATACAATGAAGCTATGGGAAAGAATAGTGGAAGCAAGACTAAGGGCAGAGGTCAGCATTTGTGAACAACAGTTTGGTTTCATGCCAAGAAAGAGCACCACAGATGCAGTGTTTGCTTTGAGGATGTTAATAGAGAAGTACAGAGAAGGTCAGAAGGAGCTGCATTGTGCCTTTGTGGATCTGGAGAAAGCATATGACAGGGTGCCGAGAGAAGAACTGTGGTATTGTATGAGGAAGTCTGGAGTGACAGAGAAGTATGTTAGAGTGGTGCAGGACATGTATGAGAGATGTAAGACAGTGGTGAGGTGTGCTGTCGGTGTGACAGAAGAGTTCAAGGTGGAGGTGGGACTACATCAAGGGTCAGCTCTCAGCCCCTTCTTGTTTGCTATGGTGATGGACAGGCTAACAGATGAGGTTAGACAAGAATCTCCATGGACTATGATGTTTGCAGATGACATAGTGATCTGTAGTGAGAGCAGAGAACAAGTGGAGGAAAATCTAGAGAGGTGGAGGTATGCCCTGGAAAGGAGGGGATTGAAGGTTAGTCTTAGTAAGACAGAATACATGTGTGTGAACGACAAGGACCCAAGAGGAACTTTGAGGTTACAGGGGGCAGAGATAAAGAAGGTGGAGGATTTTAAGTACTTAGGCTCAACAATCCAGAGCAATGGAGAGTGTGGAAAAGAGGTGAAGAAGCGCGTGCAGGCAGGTTGGAATGGATGGAGAAAAGTGTCCGGTGTGATGTGTGATAGGAGAGTATCGGCAAGAATGAAGGGAAAAGTGTACAAGACGGTGATGAGGCCAGCAATGTTGTATGGTTTAGAGACAGTGGCCCTGGGGAAAAGACAGGAGTCAGAGTTGGAGGTAGCAGAGATGAAAATGTTGAGGTTCTCTTTGGGAGTAACGAGGATGGATAGGATCAGAAATGAGTACATCAGAGGGACAGCACATGTTAGATGTTTTGGAGACAAAGTCAGAGAGGCTAGATTGAGATGGTTTGGACATGTACAGAGGAGGGATAGTGAGTATATTGGTTGTAGGATGCTGAGGTTGGAACTACCAGGCAAAAGGCCCAGAGGAAGACCAAAGAGAAGATTTATGGATGCAGTGAAGGCGGACATGAAAGTCGTTGGAGTAGGAGTAGAAGATGCAGAGGATAGGGAGAGATGGAGGCAGATCATTTGCTGTGGCGACCCCTGAAGGGAACAGCCGAAAGGAAAAGAAGAAGAGTTTCACTGTGACCCTTTGCTGATGTACTTATAATATGCAACCTTTATGTCCTCCTGTTATTATGTGCAAATATTCCCATAACAAAGAAATTACAATAAAGACAATAAAGCTCACTTTGCAATTTAGAAAACAAATTTTAACAGTTTGTAAATGGGGCAGTGGTGGTCGAGTGGTATAAGGCGCTGGATCGCTGATCCAAAGGTTGGGGGTTCGAGTCCCACTCTCCACAAGGTTGTCACTGTCTCCCCCCCAGTGCAGCTAACTGGGTTATCAAAGGCCGGCCATGTCTCTCACTGTCTATGGTGTGAGGCATGTAAAAGAACCATTGCTGACTTTCGACAAGAGTAGGCTGCAAAGCCGTCAGCGTGTTTCCGCCCTGCGATGGCCTGGTGAGCTGTCCAGGGTGTACTCTGCCCTTGCCCTGAGTTGGCTGGGATGGGCACCAGCCTCCCCGCGACCCTAATTAGGATGAAGCGGTTACAGAAAATGAACTGAACAGTAAATGTAAGCCCATGAAAATATGAATTAAAGTACCACATAATTTACCTAGTTGATGAACGTTACAATTTTAGCTTTAGCTTTAGATTGCCATGTATGTTTTTGTATGTTGCCATGCACTATGGATTTTAATTACAGAATTCCGACTCCAGGCGAGGGCAGAGTACATCCTGGACAGCTCACCAGGTTTTCTTCTTCTTCTTCTTCTTTTCCTTTCGGCTTTTCCCTTCAGGGGTCGCCACAGCGAATCATCTGCCTCCATCTCACCCTATCCTCTGCAGCTTCTTCTTTTACACCAACTGCCTTCATGTCCTCCTTCATCACATCCATGAATCGTCTCTTTGGTCTTCCTCTAGGCCTTCTGCCTGGTAGTTCCAACCTTAGCATCCTACTACCAATATACTCACTATCCCTCCACTGTACATGTCCAAACCATCTCAATCTAGCCTCTCTGACTTTGTCTCCAAAACATCCAACATGTGCTGTCCCTCTGATGTACTCATTCCTGATCCTATCCATCCTCGTTATTCCCAAAGAGAACCTCAACATTTTCATCTCTGCTACCTCCAGCTCTGCCTCCTGCCTTTTCCCCAGGGCCACTGTCTCTAAACCATACAACATCGTTGGCCTCAACACCGTCTTGTACACTTTTCCTTTCATTCTTGCCGAAACCTTCCTATCACACATCACACCAGACACAGGCCATCGCAGGGCGGAAACATGCTGATAGCTTTGCAGCCTATTTCTGTTGAAAATCAGCAATGGTTCTTTTACATGCCTCACACCATAGACAGTGAGAGACATGCCCAGCCTTTAATAACCCAGTTAGCTGTACTGGAGGGGACAGTGATAACCTGTGGTGAGTGGACCTTGAACCCCGAACGTTAGGATCAGTGATCCAGCACCTATACCACTAGGCCACCACTAGGCCACCATTGCCTTTCACATTTATCATTTAGTTTAAATATTAAATCAAATAAAAACTATATAAATACAAGAAATAAAATATGAAAATAAAATGCAGAAGTTAAAAAAATACATAGAAATATGGAAAATGCTGATCCAAAGGTTGGGGGTTCGAGTCCCACTCTCCACAAGGTTGTCACTGTCCCCCCCAGTGCAGCTAACTGGGTTATCAAAGGCGGGCCATGTCTGTCACTGTCTATGGTGAGAGGCATGTAAAAGAACCATTGCTGACTTTCGTAAAGAGTAGCTGCAAAGTCGTCAGCGTGTTTCTGTCCCTTGCTATAAAGGGTTGTGACAGGAAGGGCATCCAACGTAAAAACCTCTGCCAAATCAAACGTGCGAATCAGATGATTCACTGTGGCGACTCCCAAGTAAAAAGGGAAAAAGCCGAAAAGAAGACAGACATATAAGTGTGTTTATTGATTGTATTATTTCGCCAAAAAGCTGAGTGTAACACGAGCTTTTTGACTATTTAATAACTTGTTAGGATAAATCCAGGCAAACTATCATTAGTTTCATCCAGTTTGTGGTAACATCATGATCAGGTCAACTCCACAATGTCATCCCATCATAATCACTTGAAAATTAAGCGAGGGTTACCTGCATCTAACAGTCTTCAGTTGTGCTGACACAAGAACTACATTATACATACACAGAGAGCCAAATTTTAGTTGATGGAACAGAAAAAAAAACAAAAAGAAAGAAAAATCAAAACTTTAAACACACACATTTACAATGGATCCCACTTTTAACACTATTCATTGTTTAGCGTATTTTTTAATGTGTTACCCACATGTTAAGAAAAAAATGACATTTGCATTGCAGATTAAACAAGCAAAACAAAACAAACAAAAATAATTCCCACATGCTCAATTTTAGTTACCCCCAACCGAGTCAGAGAAGATTTTATCTCCCTAGCCTGAGGAGAAAAGAAGAATACAGCTCAGAGGCTTGCGGTCAACAATGCAGTCCTTACAATGCATTTATTCTCTGATTTCTAAATGTGCTCATTGGGTTACAGAAATAAAAGAAAACAGTGCATGCCCATGTTTTCCAAACAGAATACTCCGCATTCGCTGTCGGTGCATGTTAATTTAAAAATATCTTTCCAATATTAAAGATTTCTTTTTTTCATCTCATTTGAATAGTTTCTGACCTATTTCTTCATGCTGTTGTAAATTATTAAAAAAAAAAAAAAAAAATCTTCCGATTAAACATATCATGTTAAAATTTATTGCAGATATGATTTTTAATGGGAAAAATTGAGCTGTAGCCCTTTGTACAGTAGCTCACATTAAACCACAATGCACCACAAAGCATTTTTTCCAGCCCGGCTCATTAGGAATTATATTCCTGACAATAGACAGTAATAGACATATAAAATTTACCCTTCCACATGTAGCTGATGTTAAACTAGTAAACTTTTTGATAGCACATTAGTTTATGTTACACTGCCCTTCAATGTTTTCATGTATATGGATATATAAAAAAAAACAAAAAAAAAACAACAAAAAACAAACAAAAAACACTGCATCCACACATTTTGGAATTCTCATGAAAAGCCTATAGATGAGAAGAGAACTAAGCAAATATCAATTATTTATACACAGTGGATAATTTTTATGCAAAACTGTATGTGGACAAATACCAGTGGAACGGTGTGTAACCATTAAAAAAGGTAGTTAATTAATTAATTTATTAAATTCATTCTTCTGTTGCAACCAGATCAAGTTCGTGGTGAATCTGGAGTCTGTCCAAGGAATGCTGGGTGTGATGGTAGAATACATTGTGGATAGGACGCAATCACAGGTCACAATGCATGCACACTCCTTCACAACTAGGGGCAAACCTCCTACCAAATTCTAAGCTCAGTCAAAGAGTCAAAAGCAGATATAGGGTGGCTTTCTTTTCAAGATATCCCAGTCAGCTTGAGAAAGAGAGAGAGAGAGAGAGAAAGAGAGAGAGCGCGGGAGAGAGAGAGAAAGAGAGAGAGAGAGAGAGAGAGAGAGAGAGAGAGAGAGAGAGAGAGAGACATGGGGGGGGCAATAGCTTCTTATCGCTTGGCTTTAGTAATCGAAGCTCTTTTTGTTGTTTTCGATGCAGGCCTGTCCGACTCACGTGACTCTGTTGCCATGACGACTGAGGTCTGAGTAATCATTTGTGCAATGACCTTTATTCCCCTGAGGGAAGTAGGAGGAGGAAATGAGGGAGGGGGAGAAAAGAAGGACAGAATGAAAATGGAGCCAGCAAAAGCAAGTGAAGGAGGGAGAAATGGGTATGCAACATAAAAAAGCAACGCCCCCCCCCCAAAAAAAAAAAAACGTACGCGCACACACACACACACACACAGACACAGACACACACACACACATACTATCCTAGTGAGGAATCCTATTGACAGAATTATGTATGCATGCAGTAAATTAATGCTAAATTGTGTGCGTGTGTGTGCCCTTGCAACATAAAAAGCACCCCCCCCCCCCAAAAAAAAAGCGCACGCGTGCACACACACACACACACATGGAAAGAGATAACTATTCCTTTCTTTTATCAGTTGATTGGGAGTATCTATTAAGTTTGATTTAGATAATGAACAAACAGCTAGAAAGAGATAATGCAGTTGCACTGAGATAGTGAGAAACATAATGTAGGACTTCATTTCTATTGTATTTGATGTATTCTATGAGTTTCAATAGACAACTGGTGGGGAATCATTGACACTGAAGGTAGTCTTTCATGACAATTCTGTTTCAGGTTAATGAAATTATTTTTCACATTTTAATGATATTACTACAGCAACATTATGGGAGTAATGTAATGGCCTGACAGGCTGTACAGGGTGTACCCCACCTTTGTCTGAAGTCAACCGAGATAAGCACCAGCTTCCCCGCAACTCTAATTAGTATTAAGCAATTTATGAAATGAATAAATGAATGAATAAATTATCAGCATCAATACATTTGTTGTGGATCACACATTAATTCTGCTGAACTGGAAAGTGAAACAACTGAAACCAGCATATCCAGTAAGAAACACGGAGGAGGCCTGTGTGTTTACATCAACAACAGCTCGTATTCCAAATCTATAATTAAGGATATTCACGACTGTCCAGATACAAAGTATTTGATGAGTGTCTCTCTCCCAACACCATCCGGCTGCAGCAACACCAAATCAGAGCCACCTTGTGCAAAATCAGTGTCAGGAAAGCTACTGGCCCAGACATAGTAAGAGGAGGGGCACTTAAAACTTGTGCATATCATTTAAGCAGGGGTTTTACCACCATCTTTAACTTCTTGCTACTGCAAGGTATGGTTATTACGTGCCTCAAGACAACCACCATCATTCTAGTGCCTAAGAAGAACACTACCTGAACGATTACTGCTCAGTTGCCATAATCCCCCATCATCACCAAATGCTTTGAGAGACTGGTCTTGTTTCACTTCAAGGCTGCCATCCCTGCTGATCTTGATCCACATCAATTTACATACAGAGCAAACAGGTCAACAGATCAATACAACCATCCACACAGCTCTCACACACTTGGACAACAGCAACTCCTACGTGAGGATGTTGTTCATAGACTTCAGCTCCGCTTTTAACACAGTCCAATCTCATAAACTGGTTCAGAAATTGGGAAAAGAAAGAGAGCACCTGGATACTGAACTTTCTTAGTAAAAGACTCTAGGACATCAGGATAGGAGAACACATTTCCTCCACTCTCATCCTGAACACTGGAACACCACAGGGGTGTGTTCTGAGCCCCCTCCTCCTCTCCCTCTTCACTCATGACTGCTCCCCAGTCACACCAGCAACATCATCATAAAATTCAATGACACCACCATTAAATGTTTGATAAGATAACAATGAGACATCCTACAGGAAGGACATCTGGTATCTGCAGCAATGGTCGACAACAACATTCTGGAAATCAACACATCCAAGACCAAAGAGATGATAATGGACTTTAGTAGATTAAAACAAACTGAGCACTCTGCTGACTACATTGATGGAGAGGATGTAGACAGGGTGTAGTTCAAGTTTCTTGGAGTCTATATCTCTGCTGACCTCACCTGGACCACAAACATCTCCCACTAGGTTGGAAAAGCACAACAAAAGGATTTATTTATCAAGACACTCCGACAAGCTCATCTACTATGACCCCTATTGACCAACTTTTACCACTCCATTATTGAGAGTCTCCTGACCTACTGCTGTATAGTGTGTTTCAGCAGCTGTACTGCAATGGGCACTAAGGGTGGTGAGGATGGCAGAGCAGGTGATTGGAACTACACTACCCTCCCTCAGTGCCATTTACACTGAAAGACTTCAGAGGAGAGACAGTGGAATTATCAGGGACGCCACACGTACCCTTTTCTCCCCTCCAGAAAGAGGTACAGGACACTAAAATCAAAAACCTAACAGACTCAATAATCGCTTTTTTAACAGCTTTTGAACAATATGTAACCCCACCATCACAGGTCACACACACTGACTGAATAGCTATCATTCAGACCATCTTCCTGCACATTGACAATACTTATGTTTATGTCCAATACTCATGTTTAGAGCAAGTCTCAAACAACATACAACATTACAGCCCCACGCATCTTATGATTAAAGGTTCTACCTCATACCTGGTGTATACCATGCACCACTGACATATCATGCACCCTTCTGTGTAGGTGTGTACAGATGTACAAATCTGTAACTGTATAAATATGTGGGTATATATATATATATATATATATATATATATATATATATATATATATATATATATATATATGCCTGTGTCTATATGTGTACATGTGTATGTAGGTATATGCATAGCTTAGTGTAGTCCCTTTGTTGTCTTTTGTCCACTTTATTTTTATAATTGCTGTTTAACAAAGAGCTGCTAAACAGATTTTCATTGTTCATGCAACAGTTGACAATAAAGATATCTTAACTACTGTGTAAAAACTATTTTTCTAAACATTGAAGGAACTGATTTATTGCTATTTATTTTTTTGGCAGTTGCTTTTGTACAATTCAAGAAGTGAGAGAAATTATATTATAATCTCACTTAGGGCTAAGGCAAAATTGTAGCTTTTTCTTATTCAGAGAATTCACAAACTCCCAGTCAGTAGGTCAAAACCTGCCCGGATCAGGCTGGTGGTCACCATGGCAGATTATTCAATCATATTGTCATAAACAGATTATGCACTTATCTTGTTATAAATTCTGGCATGGTTTGGTCTGGAGACTGGGAACACAATAGAATGTTTGACTTTGACCATCACTGTTCAATTCCTTGCTTTTTGTTGAGGAAGAATCTGAAAAACTTGTCAATGAGCGCTTTAGAGCCAAATATTTCAAGATTCACATCAAATATTAAATTTTCCACAGTTATTTAAGTAGGCACAGGCATAGATACTGATCACATCTGAAAACCAACTGTATAAATGTAAATTCGATGCCATAGGCTCAGTAGCTGAAGTGCCTTCTCTATTTCTTCATTAATTTTTTGAACCACATAATTCTAATTAGGGCCACAGGGAGGCTGGCACCCATCTCAGCCAACTTTAGGTAAGGGCAAAATATACCACGGACAGTTGACCGTCCTGAAACACGCTGATGGCAAATCAGTGGTCTACTCATTATGAAAGACCGTAATGATTCTTTTACATGCCTCTCACCACAAACAGTCAGAGTAATGGCTGGCTTTTGGTAACCCCGTTAGCTGCACTGGGGTGACAACCTGATGAGAGTATGGCTTGAACCCCAGACTCTTGACCAGGCCTGCATCAGGAATACTGGACTTTCTTATCTCTAGTCCAGGCAGAAGATTTTGCCTGGCTTGATCAGGGACTCCCATGGGAACGGAAGTATCAGCAATGAAGAGTGCTGGACCATGTGTCTCACACTTGTTAACGTGTTAATGAAAAAATATTGGCAATCTGGACAATCCGGAAAGAAAAAAAAATCAAATAATAATAATATACTGTATATAATACATGTGTATGAATGACAAGGACCCAAGAGGAACGGTGAGGTTACAGGGAGCAGAGATAAGGAAGGTGGAAGATTTTAAGTACTTAGGCTCAACAATCCAGAGAAATGGAGAGTGTGGAAAAGAAGTGAAGAAGCGTGTGCAGGCAGGTTGGAATGGTTGGAGAAAAGTGTCCGGTGTGATGTGTGATAGGAGGGTATCAGCAGGAATGAAAGGAAAAGTGTACAAGACGGTGATGAGGCCAGCGATGTTGTATGGTTTAGAAACAGTGGCACTGGGGAAAAGACAGGAGGCAGAGTTGGAGGTAGCAGAGATGAAAATGTTGAAGTTCTCTTTGGGAGTAACGAGGATGGATAGCATCAGAAATGAGCACATCAGAGGGACAGCACATGTTAGAGGTTTTGGAGACGAAGTCAGAGAGGCTATATTGAGATGGTTTGGACATGTACAGAGGAGGGATAGTGAATATATTGGTATTAGGATGCTGAGGTTGGAACTACCAGGCAGAAGGCCTAGAGGAAGACCAAAGAGGAGATTCATGAATGTGGTGAAGGAGGACATGAAGGCAGTTGGTGTAAGAGAAGACGATGTGGAGGATAGGGTGAGATGGAGGCAGATGATTCGCTGTAGTGACCCCTGAAGGGAACAGCCGAAAGGAAAAGAAGAAGAAGAAGACAGTGCCTTTCAAAAGTATTCACCTCTTTGGCATTTTTAATGTTTTGTTGCCTCCAAGCCTGGAATTAAAATGGATTGTTTGATTTTCCTCATTTCATTCCCAGAACATGCCTACAACTTTGAAGATACAACTTCTTTTTTTATTGTGAAACAAACAACAAATAATGAATTTCCCATATTTTTTACGTATTTTGTATTTTTTTGTTTCACCGAAATGAGCATTTTATTTTTGAGGTTTATTTTTTGGTCCTGGTTTCTCTTAAGGTTTTTCAACTGAGGGAGATTTTCCTTGCCACCGTCAATCATTAGGGATATGTAAGGGTTATAGAAAATGTTTAGACTCTTTAAAACTTTGTAAATACCACTTTTACTGTGTAAAGCAGTTTTACGAAAATGTCAATTGTACAAAATTACTGTACAAATAAAACTGAATTGAGTTGAATATAAAAAGATGCCTAAGCTCCACTGTGTTTAGCTCTCCTCGAGGCATGAAAAAATACGTTCAAAACAAACTAGCAAAACAACAAACCCTTTCATATTTCACTTTAGTTTGGTTTTCTTTCACTCACTCATTTACTGAGTGTCGACTCCTGCCATGGTCACCTTGAGGCTGGCGCCTATTTTAGCCAACCTTAGGTGAATATGGAGTCCATCCTGAACAGCTTACCATTGTAGTGCAAACACACACATACTGTACAACCATTCACACCCACACTCACACCCAGGGGCAAATAGAAACAGCTGATTAGCCTAATAAGCATGTTTTTGAATGAAAGGAAAAGTATACAAGACTGTGATGAGTCCAGCAATGTTGTATGGTTTAGAATAGTGGCACTGAGGAAAAGACAGGAAGCAGAGACGGAGGTAGTAGAGATGAGAATGTTGAGGTTCTATTTGGGAGTAATGAGGATGGATAGGAACAGGAATGAGTACATCAGAGGGACAGCACATGTAAGAGGTTTTGGAGACAAAATCAGAGAGGCTAGATTGAGATGGTTTGGACATGTACAGAGGAGGGATAGTGAGTATATTGGTAGTAGGATGCTATGGTTGGAACTACCAGGCAGAAGGCCGAGAGGAAGATCAAAGAGGAGATTTATGGATGTGGTGAAGGAGGACATGAAGGTAGTTGGCGTAAGAGAAGATGAAGAGGATAGGGTGAGATGGAGGCAGATGATTTGCTATGGCGACCCCTGAAGGGAACAGCCGAAAGGAAAGGAAGATGATTTGAACCGCGAGTAGAAACTGGAGTACTTTGGGGAAACCAACCAAGCATGGGGGGAATTGTTTACACCTGTGTGCATATTGTTCAAGTCAGAGACAAGAGAAGCAGCCTGTAGTCAACAATGGGATTTACAATCAAATCCTAAAAACATGCAGGTGCAATTGCCTGAAAGGTTAATTCTGGTGTAAAAAGCTGAATTGCTGCTATATGATTGTTTTTCTTGGGTACAAATAGGCACCACATAAAATGAGCTCAAATGGATGGTTTTGGGAAATTCCATAGCTGAATTTAACAGTCTGTCTTCCTTTGGGCTTTTTCCCCTTTTTTTTACTCGGGAGTCGCCACAGCGAATCATCTGATTCGCATGTTTGATTTGGCAGAGGTTTTTACGTCGGATGCCCTTCCTGTCACAACCCTTTTAGCAAGGGACAGAAACACGATGACGACTTTGCAGCTACTCTTTACGAAAGTCAGCAATGGTTCTTTTACATGCCTCTCACCATAGACAGTGAGCGACATGGCCCGTCTTTGATAACCCAGTTAGCCGCACTGGGGGGGACAGTGACAACCTTGTGGAGAGTGGGACTCGAACCCCCAACCTTTGGATCAGCGATCCAGCGCCCTATACCACTAGACCACCACTGCCCCAGCTGAATTTAACAGTAATTAAACAAATTAAAGCCAGGTCCTCAAAACTAATATTTCGTGAAGGAAAAATTTCGAGCCTTACAAAAATTATCCAAATCTTTTTAGGCTACACCCTCTTAAAGCAGCATGGCTGATTTTCTCCCTCCTGGAGTTGTCACTGTTGACATCCTCCTGGTAAAATCAATAGCTTTCTTATTCCTTGTCTAAGCCCATCCTCCAGGATGTACAATAACCACCAGACAAAGCTTCCTTCCAGGACAAATGCCAAGTTGGAAACCATCCAAATATTTTGGGTTGATAGTAATTATTTTTGTCTAGCTTGTAAATGTACGTGCATGTATAGGTATGCAGGTATGTATGCCACTGCTCTACAAGGGCTAGATTTGTGAAGTGCATGACTAATCTATGTGTGTGTGTGTGTGTGTGTGTGTGTGTGTGTGTGTGTGTGTGTGTGTGTGTGTGTGTGTGCTGGCCTAAACAATATAATATAAATGCACTGACCTACATTTGCAACTTGAGTTTTAGTATTTATTCCTTTAAACTACATTAATTTATTCCCAGAAGTCTATTCTCTTCATTTCATAGCATGTCTCTTGTCTGCACTGCTTCCAGTGCTTGTGTGTGTGTGTGGATATATTTTTTTGTGTGTTTGTTTGTAATCCTCAGAGTTACTAGCAGAAATACATGAAATGCTTCTCTCTCTACAAAGTCAGACTTTGTCATATTGTGCTTTGATTTATTACTGATGGCTTGTATAATTGCAAAGTGATAGTGGTAGTATGAAGAGGTGGATTAAGGCTGTTAAATCTCATTGGAGGCCCAGGTAACAAATGCACAACCCACCACGCATTTGTATATATATATATATTGGTCTTGATGTGAAATCTGCTGTTATTTTACTAATGTTATAACCCATATCAGACTTTTTGTCTATTAGACTAATGATGGACTGTTGCTCCATACAGCACATGTCCCCATTTGCAGTATTGAATACACCATGACCTTATTAACTAAACATTTTGGACAGAATCTTTAATTTTATTATCAATGTTATGCCTCTGTCACAGATGTTGCATACCAGGTATACAGCAGGTCTAAGACCAAAAAAAGGGTTAATTCCAAGCACAATTGTTGGTATGTCATATGAAACGCACCTGCTCTGCAATGGGAAATGCTGTTATAGACTCTTGTCACAAAGTTTTGAACATGTTCACAAACTTTTCTATCACATATGTAAATCATAATGTCAGGCCATTTTGCTTGATTTGTTATCTTATGCCTGATGCCACCCTACTGCCATTTTATATATACAAAATGTATCTTACACCCTTAGAATTGTAAGGTTTTATATACAGACAATAGTTCTTTGATAATCATACATTTTACCACAACATTTTAATAATTGTGCTAGCTTGATTGTAAGATAAGTCATGTAACTTGCGTATCGCAGTTATACATCAACCGCGTATCACAGGAAAATCTTATCATTTATACACCTTTTTGTCTTACAACAATGTACGACTTCTGTATGAATACAGTATAATTTGACTTTAAGTTCGGACTGACCCCCCCCCCCCCCCCACAACAGACATCTAACACATACCGTATTCGACCTGATAAATGCCCAGGGCGTTGTAAAAATTGGAGTGGGTGGGCACTGATTAAAATGTTACCAGGGGAGTGGAACGGTAAGAGCTTATTACAATTGATTTGGAAAACATGAATAATAACAGAACAATAAAAGAGTTTTACTGATATTTGTGTTATTCATTTTGTTGTATCAACCAAACTACTTACATGAAAGCTGAAAATAAACAGAAAACAGCATAATAAACAGACCCCTTACTTTTCTCTCCCGGTCTTCTTCTTTTCCTTTTGGCTGTTCCCTGAAACATTTTCATGGAAGTAAAATCGAGCCAATCAACACGAATGTCAACTTTAGCACATGGCACGCTGAATCAACACGAACATAAACAAAAGCACAGGTCCAGGAACATCCTTAAATTTATGAAGTTAGTGAGCAGGAGAATTGGGTGAAAAATACTCGTCATTATTTTCTGATAGGTCCAGATCTGGCTCATCTCTCCACTCATTCAGAGCATCCAATAGTTTTGCTGTAGCAGTTTCTAATAGTTCATCGGTTGTTGGACATTTACCAAGAGAATATAGTAAAATATTTTCCTGTTTTTTAAAGCACGGCGGAACAATCAAATGTGTTGTTACTGATGAACATTATGGACATTCCCCAGCGGCAGGGGGTCTTGAAATACCATGTGAACTCACTTTTACAGGCAGTGAAAGCCTCATTTTATGGTTACAGAGACTGATCGAATAAAATTGGTAAGTTTGAGCTCCCATTTTGCTCCCAGTATACATGGGCGGTTATTAAACGTAAGATAAAACACATTGGGGGGGGGGGGGGGGGTCTTATTGGAGCAGGCACTTATTATATCGAACATGGTATTTTATATTTAGACACAACTATGCAACTTTAAAAATAGTGAGACATGTGACAGATCTTATTAGGTGTAGATTTAATCACAGAATTGATTACTCTCGGACAGATCACACGACATTAAACCGATCAGCATAATGATCAAACTGAACCATTAAACAGATGTCATTAAAGGAAGCAGATCACATCATGAAACAGAAAGAAAGTTAATAAAAATTATCTATTTTAAAAACCTTTCACAAGTCACTGCTTAATGCTGTAGTAGGACAGTGAACACATCCAGAAGTCTGTTCTCAATTCATAACAGTAAACGGCCTCGGCAATGTTTTCATAGGCCTTCAAAGATTCAAATCCACGCACTTCTGCAAGCATGAAAGGTCATGGAGACAGAGGAAGAAAGAATAATAGAGAAATTTTGACAAAAGAGAAACAGTGTGTGTGTGTGTGTGTGTGTGTGTGTGTGTGTGTGGGTAAGAGAGAGAGAGAGAGAGAGAGAGAGAGAGAGAGAGAGAGAAAGCAAGAAGGGGGCTAGGAGGAGGCTCGGGATAAAGGAAAGGCCTGCCGCTCCATCCATCTGCTAAGCTGGGTCTGATCCTTACTTTAATCTATCTCAGCCACAGCTGTTTCATCCAACCCCTTCACACACACACACACACACACACACACACACACACACACACACACACACACACACACACACACACACACACACACACACGCACACACACACACAGGCAGACCTCTTCATAGTGACTGTTCAACACACATTCAGTAAGATAAAAAAGGTGATGTCAGCCACGTGACTGTTGAATGGAAGTCAAGATGAGCCAAGCCTCTAGTCAGCTGACCAGACATTGGGGGTGGAGCCAATCAACAGAGTTATATTCATCCTCCTCAGCTGTACACTCACACACATACACACACACACACACACACACGCACACACACACACACGCACACACACTCCATATTCCATACTTCTACCTCTCTGTGAATTTAAGAATTAAATACATAACTAAATTTTTTTTCAACACCAATAACTAATTCATGTCCAAATAGATTTCTTTTGTCTTGGCAAGACAAGTTCTCATCTGTGACTTAAACCAGTCATAAAAAAACACTTGCAAGAGGTTCTTTAGTCCAGTAGTTTCCACTTCCATGGGCATAGTCTCTGTAATTGCTGAAACTCATTGGCGGGCCATGTCTCTCACTGTCCATGGCGAGAGGCATGTAAAAAAACCATTGCTGACTTTCGTAAAGAGTAGCTGCAAAGTCATCAGCGTGTTTCTGTCCCTTACTATAAAGGGTTGTGACAGGAAGGGCATCCGACGTTAAAACCTCTGCCATATCAAATGTGCGAATCAGATGATTCGCTGTGGCGTCTCCCGAGTAAAAGGGAAAAAGCCGAAAGGAAGACAGACAGACATTGACTGGACAAGCAATATCAATTGCATGTTGGGATTTTTCTTACTCTGTAGGTTTCCTATAACCTTAACCACCCTTCCCCAGTGCTGAATCCTTCTCTAGATGGTAAACAGAACAATATGCATAGCTGAAACAAAAGCATATAACAGCAGGGGTATATTCTATAAAGGAATAATACATTATTTTATAGTATATTAAAAATTTTGATGACAAAACCAAAGTGTATATCCTGTGATCTCAGTCTTATTCATAATGTATTGTTCACCAAGCACAAATTTTAACATGTCTGCAACAAGCTAAACAGCAGAAAAGATCAGAAAAGATGGCACTATTGGGAAAGTCCCCAAAACGCACAGTGGAAAGCAGCAAAAGATAATTTAAAAAGCCCACCTTGCTATGTGATTGCCTGAACTTATGTATTTTTCTTGTACTGAATAAACATCTCTGAATTAGAACGGTCCTCTTTTAGTTGTGATTTAAAGGACTCCGGAGCAGAAGAACTGCAAGTCATCAGTGGCCACAGTAAACTTTTTTTTGCTACAAAATTAAGAAACTGGGCAGTGGTGGTCTAGTGGTATAAGGCGCCGGATCGCTGATCCAAAGGTTGGGGGTTTGAGTCCCACTCTCCACAAGGTTGTCACTGTCCTCCCAGTGCAGCTAATTGGGTTATCAAAGGCCGGCCATGTCTCTCACTGTCTATGGTGAGAAGCATGTAAAAGAACCATTGCTGACTTTCAACAAGAGTAGGCTGCAAAGCCGTCAGCGTGTTTCTGCCCTGCGATGGCCTGGCGAGCTGTCCAAGGTGTACTCTGCCCTTGCCCTGAGTTGGCTGGGATGGGTACCAGCCTCCCCTTGACCCTAATTAGGATGAAGCGGTTACAGAAAATGAACTGAATTAAGAAACTTATTAGTCTCGCTGTTTTATGGGTGTCCAAGAAATAAGGTAGAACTTTCTGGCTTGTGAATCAATATAAATAAGATAGGAATACAAAAACTAGTTTTGAAGCGTTCTGATCTCTACTGATAAATGTATGAATGGAAGTGAATGTTTGCATGCATGCAGCTCTGTCCCTTGCTGATGTATGTCTGAGTCTTAGTACAGAGTTTTAAGGTATTAGACGTTAAAGGGAAAGGGTGCAAGAGCAAAATTGCATGAGAGCAAAATTGTAGATAGAAAAAGTGAATTATAGAGCGATATATAATGTCTTGATCGGACACAGAATTTAGTAAAAAAGAAAGGGTAAGGGTCGTTTGAGCAGCATGTAAACAGTTAAGAGCAGATTATGACTGTGTAGTAGAGAGAAAGCAAAAAAAGAAGAGAAAACAGGATATGACGCCGGGAACTTACAGTGGTATGAAAAAGTATTTGAACCTTTTGGAATTTCTCACATTTCTGCATAAAATCACTATCAAATATGATCTGATCTTTGTCAAAATCACACAGGTGAAAAAAGTGTCTGCTTTAACTAAAATCACCCAAACATTTATAGGTTTTCATATTTTAATGAGGATAGCATGCAAACAATGACAGAAGGGGAAGGAATAAGTAACTGAACCCTCTGCCTAAGGAGCCTTAAAGAGCAATCGAAACCAATTTTTACCAAACAATTTAAGTCAGGTGTGTGCCCAATCACTGATGAGTGGCTTAAAGCTGCCCTGCCCACTATAAAACACACACCTGGTAAGAATTGTCTTGATGAGAAGCATTGTCTGTGCACCTTGGCTCACTCAAAAGAGCTGTCTGAAGACCTGCGATCAAGAATTGTTGATTTGTATAAAGCTGGGAAAGGATACAAAACCATCTCTAAAAGTCTGGATGTTCATCAATCAATAGTCAGAGAAGTTGTCTACACATGGAGAGTGTTTGGCACTGTTGCTTCTCTCCCAAGAAGTAG
Source organism: Plotosus lineatus (assembly GCA_024760905.1). Classification (NCBI taxonomy): domain Eukaryota; kingdom Metazoa; phylum Chordata; class Actinopteri; order Siluriformes; family Plotosidae; genus Plotosus; species Plotosus lineatus. Next base: position 35,286,102 of record CM045740.1, on the reverse strand, counting down.
CTGTCCACCAAAGATGACGCCAAGAGTTCAGCGCAGAATACTCAGAGAGGTAAAAAACCCTAGAGTGTCTGCTAAAGACTTACAGAAATCACTGGCACAGACCAATATCTCTGTGCACACATCAACTATATGTAAAACAATGGCCAAGAATGGTGTTCATGGGAAGACTCCAAGGAGGAAGCCACTGCTGTCTAAAAAAACCATTGTTGCCCGTTTAATGTTCGCAAAAAGGCCCTTGGACACTACACAGAAATTTTGGCAAAATATTTTGTGGACTGATGAAGCCAAAGTTGAATTGTTTGGAAGGAACACACAATGTCATGTGTGGAGGAAAAATGGAACAGCTCACCAACATCAACACCTCATCCCCACCGTGAAGCATGGTGGAGGGTGCATCATGGTTTGGGGCTGTTTTGCTGCCTCGAGGCCTGGACAACTTGCAATCATTAATGGAAAAATGAATTCAAAAGTTTATCAGGATGTTTTGCAGGAAAACCTGAGGCCATCTGTCAGACAGTTGAAGCTAAAAAGAGGATGGATGCTGCAACAACACAATGATCCAAAATACAGAAGTAAATCAACTTCAGAATGGTTTCAGAAGAACAAAATACACGTTCTGGAGTGGCCAAGTCAAAGGCCAGACTTGAACTCCATTGGCATTGGCATGACCTTAAGACAGCGATTCATGCCAGACATCCTAGGAATCTGACTGAAATCTACAGCAGTTTTATAAAGAAGAATGGGCCAAAATTAGTCCTGATCGATGTGCCAGACTGATCTGCAGCTACAGGAAGTGTCTGGTTGAAGTTATTGCTGCCAAAGGGGGAGCCACAAAATATTAAATGTGATGGTTCAGTTACTTATTCCTCCCCCCTCTGTCATTGTTTGCATACTATCCTCATTAAAATATGAAAACCTATAAATGTTTGGGTGGTTTTAGTTAAAGCAGACACTGTTTTTTCATCAGTGTGATTTTGACAAAGATCAGATCACATTTGATGGTGATTTTATGCAGAAATATGAGAAATTCCAAAAGGTTCAGATACTTTTTCATACCACTGTATCAGTTGGAGCCAAAGATGCAGGAGACCAAGCACGATGAAACAATGACTTTTATTTAAGCACAGGGGAAGCACAGGAGATTGGAAGTTGAGATCACCCTAGCGGTGAGGGAAAAAACACAAAAAAATCAAAATCACTAGGAATAGAAGCGGCTTAGAAAATAAATGAATGAATGAATGAATGAGTCCCATAGAAGTTCAAATGACCTTCAATAGAAAAGGTCTGTTCTATAGAAATTAAAACATGTTTTGGCACCCATATCAGCCGACTCTGGGCATGGGCAGACTATACCCAGGCCATCACAGGGCAGAAACATGCGGATGGCAACCCAATGGTCTACTCTATTTATGAAAGTCAGCAATAGTTTTTTTTTACATGCCTCTCACTACAGACAGTGAGAGACATGGATGACCTTTAGATAACCCAGTTAGCAGCACTGTAGGGACAGTGGTGACAAACTGATGACAGCAAGTCTTGAACCCATGATCCTTGGGGGATCAACAATACAGCAACCTGCCACCAGGCCACCATTGCCCCGTTTATAATTTGAGGTTTTAAATAAATAACCCACCAGGTGTTTAACAAAATAACCAGAGGTGTTCCAGCATCACATAATTACCAGGCTTAAAAATAACAGAGACTATAAAAATAATCATAAAGATAAAAGCAATTACATGGATGAAAAATCTTTTCTCCACTCCAGATACACAACAAACAAGAAAATAAAAAAGAAATTAATATAGCATACTTTTTTATATTGAATAAATTTGGAACAGCTACACATTTAAACTATGAGTCTGTTTTTAAATGAAGGGCTTACAGAGTATCTGGAGATTGGATTATGTGTGTACTTGGAAGATAATTTTATTAGAGTGCATATGTTCAAGTTTAGATATTTCCTGTTTATTTGTATTCTTTAATTTTCAGAAGAAATAAAACAAGACTGCCTGTACCATGGGGAGCGTAGATGGCAGGACCCATCTGGAAAAAAAATGTTTTCTCTTTGAGTATTACTATTGATAATGCATGATATTTAAAGGCCATGCAAGGCCAGACTTGATAGTCTACTGTTTTCCATTATATCCTCTTAACTGCTATTGCCATCATATAATCATTTTGACCATCATGGCTCTGTGATTCAGTTTCTGGCTGCTTGGATCGGTCCTTTAAAGCCTGTAATGTGTAAAATTCCATTGATTAAATTGTTCAATATAAAGTTTCTTTGTTGTTCACTGGAATAATTAACTAAATACAAGCAATGAGTCTGTGTAACATTATAAAGAAAACAGAAAAGGAATGTTTTTGATACTGAAGAGAAGTTTATATGTTTAATAGACTGGAAGGACACTGAAAATATCACACATTCATGAAGCTCTTTTGTGATAATATAGCTACAGTTATGGATTACTACCTGACCAGTTTAATTTTAATATCTGCATTATATTGAGGTCAGATGGAAACGGAACTGGAAACTTGACTGAAATATGCTTTCTTCATAGGGTGGTAGGGTTGTCTCTTTGAGATAGGATGAGAGGCTCAGCCATCCTGAAGGAGCTTAGAGGAGAATGGCTGCTCCTCCGCTTTGAGAGGAGACAGTAGAGGTGGTTCGGGCATCTGGTAAGAATGCCTCCCAAATGTTTCTCTGGTGTGGAGGAGACCCCGGGTTGAATCAGAACATGCTGAAGGGTCCCCCGAGAAGAGCTGTTGAGAGGGTTGTCTGGACCTCACTGCTTAGGCTGAGGTCCCCATGACCTTAGATTAAGCGGAATAAGATGATGATGGTGACAAGGAGAAAAGTGAACTGATTGATACTGAAAATATGCATAACCCTCTCTGAATCACTTTGAATGTATGGCTCACTGGTTAATTAACAATTTTAGCTTGTAAAATCTTCCCCACTCATTTTATTAAATGTAATTAATTATTTCCATCGTGCTAGTTATGTACCTAAATCCTTTAAACTAACAGTTATCAAACCTCTGATTAAAAACCTGATCTCAACCCATATCAGCTGTCCAACTATAGACCAATATCAAACATACCCTTTATCTCGAAGCTCTTACAAAAAGCTGTAGCACAGCAGTTATGTAATCTTTGTAGGAATAACATTCATGATATATCTCAGTCAGGATCTAGGCCTCATCATATCAAAGAGACAGCACTCATTAAGGTGGTAAATGAACTACTGGTGGCCTCCGACCATAGCTGTGTCTCCCTGCTTATGTTACCTTACTGAATAAAGTTGAGAAATGTGTAAAGGACATTAGACACTGGATACTTATTAACTTCCTCTTATTGAACTCTGAAAAGACAGAAGTACTTGAACTCAGATCTCAGAAAGATAGAGATAAGGTTTCTTCTTACGAAAACCCCTGAATACGAAAAATCCAGTATACGAAAACATTTTCCTAAATTTTTGTCCTCTGTGCATGAAACAACTTCTTCATACGAAAAGCGCCAAACGGACCATTCAAACATTCATACAATGCGCAAATTGCTCTCTCATTGGCTGTCTCCCAACACCCCGCCCCGCTGGCCTCCCATTGGCCTCCCATTGGCCAGGAGGGAGCTGAATCTCTATAGTACTGTATCTATAATGCTCCGAATGTGGGCAAAACGCGGCTCATCCAAACCTCTGATCCCTCAAGCAAACAGGTTAATGTTGAGTACTAAACAAGTATTCAAAGCGCACTTACCTGGTTGACAGATCGGAGTTCCGGATGATCGTGCTACGGAGCGCACCACAAATGTTCCTTGTCTTTGCACAGTTTTGTAAGAGCCTTTCTCTTTCAATTTATGTTTACCATTGCCTTGCCAGTCCCTCTGAGGATTAACCTTTCTGCTCATTATCCTTCTGTAGAATATTGTCAGAAGTTTGATTCCAGTTGACCAGAAGACTAACAGCAATATTTATATGCAGTTTGGTAAACTAAAAAGAAATTGAAAGCATATGTGACACACACACACACACACACACACACACACACACACACACACACACACACACACACACACACACACACACACACACACACACACACACACACACACAATAGCATAAACACAGAATGCTTAAAATAAATACTGAAACGGATGTACACAAACAGGATAAATAACTTTAAGAGCAAGGGGCTCAAGGTATACAATGAGTATGAAGGTGCTGTGTGTAAATTGTCTGCCAAGTGTGGGCGGCGTTGCGACCAACACCGGAGCCCCCGAGACGGGGTGCGGCTCATCCTGACCTCCGATCCCTCAAGCAAACAAGTGAATGTTGAGTACTAAACAAGTGTTCAAAGCACACTTGCCTGCTTGACAGATCGATCAAAGGTCCGGACAAGCCACGCCATGTCTCAAAAGCTCCAGCGTCTTCGGCGGAGCGCGCCACGAAGCCGCCACAAATGTGGCACGTGCTGCCGTGTGCCGTGTGTGTCGCAACCGACACCGGAGCCCCCGAGACGGGGCGCGGCTCATCCAGACCTATAATCCTTCAAGCAAACGAGTGCATGTTGAGTACTAAACAAGTGTTCAAAGTGCACTTGCCTGCTTAACAGATCGGAGGTCCAGACAAGCTGAGTCCCGCCCAAAAAGCTCCAGTGTCGCCGCAACACCGACCCCACTTGGCGGAGTGTGTCAGAAATGTTTAATAATGTTTAATATTGTTTGGTTCGGTTAATAAAAAATTGGTTAATAAAAAATGTTTTATGTTTAATATTGTTTGGTTTGTTTAATGACAAAATTGATTAATAAAAAAAGGGGACCGACTGTACACACACAAACAGATGGTATTGCATGAGAAGAAGATGAGACACATACATATGCGCTTGCACACAGATGCAACAATGTAAGTAGTTTTGATGGGAGATTGTGGGTTTTAGTTTTGTGGCATTTTCCTTAACTTTTTCCCCTATTCTTCCTTAATTTCCTTTTATTTTAATTCAATGAATATTTATTTATTTATTTATTTTAAAAACCAAGGGGCAGTGGTGGTCTAGTGGACAGGGCACAGGATCGCTGATCTTAAGGTTGGGGGTTCGAGTCCTCACAGGGTTGTCACTGTCCCCCCCAGTGCGGCTAACTGTGTTATCAAAGGCCGGCCATGTCTCTCACGGTCTGTGGTGAGAGGCATGTAAAAGAACTATTGCTGACTTTCGTAAAGGGCAGGATGCAAAGCCGTCAGCGTGTTTCTGTCCCTAGCTAAAGGGTTGTGACAGGAAGGGAATCCGACATAAAAACCTATGCCAAATCAAATGTGCGAATCAAATGATTCGCTGTAGCGACTCCCGACAAAGGGAAAAAGACAAAAGGAAATCTCTCAT
>CM045740.1:35263224-35275724 GCA_024760905.1 Plotosus lineatus | reverse complement strand
AATTCATGAGATTCGTTCTTTCCTTTGAGGGAGGCTAAAAACTTTAGATGCTGATCTGACAGCAGCATATTATAATTTACCTTTTTAGTTAGTATCATATCTGAAAGAGAATAAATTTGTTGCCTGACATCTTCATAAAGTTCATAATTTTTATGGACAGAATTTCTAGGTGCAGCCGAGGTGTTGAGGGGTTCTGGTTTGGTGGCCATCGGATCTCTTCTCTGCGTTTTGAAGATGATGTTGTCTTTTTGGCTTCATCAGGCTGGGACCTCCAGTTCTCATTGGAGCAATTCATAGGCTGGAATGAAAATTAGCACCTCCAAGTCTGAGGCCATGGTTCTCAGTCGGACATGGGTGAAATGCACCCTCCAGGTCAAGAATGAGGCCATGCCGCAAGTGGACAAGTTTAAGTATCGTGGAATCTTGTTCACGAGTGAGGGAAGGATGGAGTGGGAGATTGACAGACGGATCGCTGCAGCCTCTGTTAAATGGAGCCTGTACCAGTCCATCGTGGTGAAGAAGGAGCTGAGCCGCAAGGCAAAGCTCTCAATTTACCAGTCGATCTACGTTCCAACCCTCATCTATAGTCACAAGCTTTGGGTAGTGACCGAAAGAACAAGGTCACATATACAAGCGGCTGAAATGAGCTTCCTTCGCCGACTGGCGGGGATCTCCTTTAGAGATGAGGTGAGAAGGTCAGCCATCCGGGGAGAGCTCGGAGTAGATCTGCTGCTCCTCTGCATTGAGATGGACCAGTTGAGGTGGCTTGAGCATCTGGCCAGAATGCCTCCTGAACGCCTCCCTGGTGTGGTGTTTTGGGCATGTCCAACCGGGAAGAGACCCCGGGGTCGACCTAGAACAATCTGAAGGGACTATGTCTCTCGCTTGTCTGGGAATGCCTCCATGTCTCCCCGGAAGAGCTGGAGGAAGTGGTTAGGAAGAGGGATGTCTGGGCCTCTTTGCTTAGGTTTCTCCCCCCTCAACTCAATCCCAGAAAAAGCGGAAGAAGAAGATGATGGTGATGATGATCTTCATAAAGTTGTAAATGTTATAAATTGATGAGATGCATGCTTTATGAATGGTCTTATTTGTATTTAATTTTCCAACAATATTAATTATACGTAATTATTTTTGTTATCTTCTATTAGATTTGAGAAATACGTTCTAGCAGCCTTACGAGCTTGTCTTTAGTTAAGAAAACTCTCTTTCCATGCTAAAAGGAATATCAGTAATGTAGTTTGATGGCTTTTCCCCTCTAATTTCCAGGTATTCTTTTTTATTGTGCATATATATATATATAGAGGATTTTCTGAGTAGATCCTTCCATAGGAGAGTGCTCAATACTTTTTGGTAGAGCAAATAACTAAAGGACAGGACAAAGACTTTCTATTGAAACTCCATTTATCACTACAGATCTGTTTCGAGGGGTGGTGAAACCATCCTCTCTCTTCAGGTGATTATAGAAGAATATATTATATATATATAATATTCTTCTATAATCACCTGAAGAGAGAGAATGGTTTCACCACCCCTCGAAACAGATCTGTAGTGATAAATGGAGTTTCAATAGAAAGTCTTTGTCCTGTCCTTTTGTTTTATATATATATATATATATATATATATATATATATATATATATATATATATATATATATATATATGTGTGTGTGTGTGTGTGTGTGCATATGCATGTGCAGTTAGCAGTTGCTTGGATTACTCTATTATTAGTCTGATCTCTTGCCTTGGCTCTGGATAGTCACTTAAACAGTCCTGTTCTAAAACTGTGCCTATGCACAAAATCAGAGCAGTACCTTTGAGTGTGATTGATAATGCCTCCCTCTCTCAGGCTAGGTTTACCCTCAAAAGTACTCCAATTATCTATAAAGTCCATGATGCCAGTCATCTAGGATTTCAGTTGGTGTTGGTGAAAAGAAAGATGAACCGAAAGACAAAGCTTGCTACATTAGTAGTCCATCTATGTTCTAACCCTCACTTATGGTCAAAACTGGGTTGTGACTGAAAGAATGAAATCATAAATTCAAGCAGATAAAATGCATTTTTTAAGAGGGTGTCTGTGGTCAAACTTAAAGATACAATAAGGGGTGCTCAGGGAAAAACTGCTATTCCACATCATGAAATAAAGTCAGCAGAGATGGTTGGAGAATCTAATTGGGATGCCTCCTTGTAACCCCATTTGAAGGTTTTCTGGCATGTCCAACTGGGATGGATTTATCCTTTTATGTGGATTTATCCTTCCTGAGTATTTCGTGTCTGGGACTGCATTTTATCATCTGGATAAAACTGCCCCATCTCTGCTGTCCTGACACATAGAGGCAATGTCCTATTGTAGGCTAGAGTAGAGGAGAGCTGAGACACTGAGCCTAATTCACCATTCTTATGAAGAAATGTGTTGTTAACACTCACCTAAGCATGTTTTTCCAGCATGAACCAAAGTTTTCTTATCTGGAATTCATTCTAAGATGGAACCAGAATCTAGAAACGTCAACGAGTACTTGTATTCACCTATGGGTGCGAAGCAATGCTACCTTTCCCTTCTTTTTTATTTTTTCCAATTCATAATATAATATGATGTTAGAGACTAAAAATGCAATTTTTTTAACCATAATTTTTTTAAACATTTATTATTTTCAATTTTACAAAACATCCTGTGCATAAATATCACTTCATGATGTATCAATAATGTTGATTGGAAACTATGGCTTATTTAAAAATCGATAATTCTATTTACTGGTCTATGAAAGACAAACTGTTTCAAGACTTACACAATGGCTTATTTATTGCAACTAGAATAAATTAAAGCTCATGCACATAGGAAAAGCTGCATCTTTAAAGCCCATGTGAATTTATTCACAAAACCAACTTCTAAGTCATTTTTAGCTACCAAAAGCTTCTTTCATCGAGCTGTGCAACCTCCCGAGACAGCACTTGGAGCCCATATATAAGATACAGTTGTCAGCCGTTTTACTCACAAGGGAAAATATGTATAGGATTGCAGTTGCCAACATTTCACAGCTGTGATTGTAGATTTTTTTTCTTGGCCTCTTATTTTGGGTCAAACCACCTTTTTATATTTCTCCATTCTTCATACTACTCAACTGGTTATCCTTCCACAGTGCAGTACCCGCAATGTAAAATGGTGGCAGCATTTCCCCAATGAAGAATTTTTATGGAGATCTACCCAAAGTTGAGAACAAGGTAGCATCAAAGACGTTGACTGTAGCGAGTCACTGCATGTCACCAGGAACTCCCAGCCAACAACGTCATTCTTTGGGAACCCACCCATGGACGGAGAAGCCAGGAAAGGCAACAACTAACATACCCAGATCTTCTTCTTCTTTTTCTTTCGGCTGTTCCCTTCAGGGGTCGCCACAGCAAATGATCTGCCTCCATCTCTCCCTATCCTCTGCATCTTCTACTCTTACTCCAACGACCGTCATGTCCGCCTTCACCACATCCATAAATCTCTTTGATCTTCCTCTGGGCCTTCTGCCTGGTAGTTCCAACCTCAGCATCCTATGACCAATATACTCACTATCCCTCCTCTGTACATGTCCAAACCATCTCAATCTAGCCTCTCTGACTTTGTCTCCAAAACATCTAACATGTGCTGTCCCTCTGATGTGCTCATTTCTGATCCTATCCATCCTCGTTACTCCCAAAGAGAACCTCAACATTTTCATCTCTGCTACCTCCAACTCTGCCACCTGTCTTTTCCCCAGGGCCACTGTCTCTAAACCATACAACATCGCTGGCCTCATCACCGTCTTGTACACTTTTCCCATCATTCTTGCCGATACTCTCCCATCACACATCACACCGGACACTTTTCTCCACCCATTCCAACCTGCCTGCACGCGCTTCTTCATCTCTTTTCCACACTCTACAAGTAACATACCCAGATATCTTGAAGAAAGACGCAGGACTCGCCATTGTAAGAGAGCTGAGGACAAGCAAGAAGGACAAAGACGGCTGGAGATCTGCACTAAGGTACACCTGTGGCTCACTTAGTAGTAGTAGTAGTAGTAGTTAGATTCCAGCTTCTGTAGATTTGTAGTTTTATCACCTTTTTCCATCTTAATATGTATGAATATTTGTGGGCATACATGCCACAATGTCCTTTAATGGAGATTTAGTGGGTGTATACCAGTGTTAATTGAAATAATAGGGATCCTCTTTCAACTTGTGAAGACAACTATTCTAGGACCCCTCAGCCAACAAATGGAAGATTTAAACAAATAAAATATTTTATTTATCAGTTGGAAGGCATGCTGCCATAATGGTTGGCATGCCTACCCCACATCAAGTAATGTCTCTTATACATGCTTCACACCATAGACAGTGAGAGACATGGCCAGCCTTTTATAACCCAGTTAGCTCTATTGGGGGTATAATTATTATTTCTTTCTTCCTTTCAGCCTTTTCCCTTTCTCAGGAGTCGCCATATTTTATTGTTCAATACTGTAAATGAAGTTAGAAAACAAATATATAACAAAAGCTCGAAAGTAATATGTGGTGAGAAACAAGAAATAATTGCATAATATAGAACCACTCATTCATTCATTCATTTTCTGAACTACTGAATACTAATTAGGGTCATGTGGAGGTTAGCGCCCAACTCTGGGCACAGGCAGAGTACACCCTGGACAGCTCTCCAGTTCATCGCAGTGCTAGAAACACGCATTTAATAAAAATTGTTTCAAGCAACGTAATAATCAGAGATATTAGACTTAAATTCAGTAAGTATAGAAGGTGTAACACATGTAAACACATGGTTACTAATTTTATTGGAAAAAACCCTAGTTTCCAACACTCCCTGAAAGCACTAGTTTCCTAGTCCCCTTGAACGCATCATAGGCACGTGCCTGCATGCGACCAGCAGAGAGTGCAGCAGAGAGCGTGAAGAGCAGGACGCATACAGAGCCCTCGAAAAGCGACACGAGTGAGTCAACGATCAAAAATGTGATTAAGTGAACTTTTAACAAGTTTAACTAAGTTTGTGTGCTTTTCAGAGCCTTGTATGTGTTTTGTTCTCTCTCAATCGAACCGGGTGGAGAGAGTTTGTTTTCTTGGAAACTCCGGTGAGTCATTGCAATATGAAGCTAGTTTAAGAACCTATGCTAACTTTACACGTGGTGAACCTATGCTAACTTTACACGTGGTGACTTTTAAAGCTGTGTGCACTATTTTGTCTTTAAAAGGCTAAGACCAGTCGGAGTACATAACAAAGATTGTACTGTGCACAAAATGAACCTTACATTTTATTTTTCTAAAATGTTTTGTTGAAGCACTTTTGCTAATGCACTAAAGTAGTGCAGATAAGCTGTGTTGTTTTGTATTACATTCCATTCAGTGCCTTTCATGCACTTTTGTCATTTTATTTAGGAATTATTGTTGTTAAATATTTTATTCATTGTGTCTGTACTGCATGTGCAGACTGGTTTTTTTAGTGGATCTGGATTTGATCTTGAAGCTGGTTTCGGACACGGATGGCGAGCCAAATCCAGTGAGAACTCTTGGTAGATCCAGAAGCAGTGTGGCCAACTGTTCTCTGGATGCGAGAGTAGATCTACAGACCCAACCACTTCAAATCACAGGATCCCAGATAAGAATAGATAAAAACACCTTTATCCCAAACGGATCACAATCCTGGAAAAGACTCCCGGGTTCACACGAATCAAACCTTAGAGATTTAAGCTTATTTTATTTTATTTTTAATTTGTAAAGAAAGTTCTACAATATTGTTTGCACTGTTTCTTGTAGTATTGTTAATTGTAATAAATCTGCCGGCTGTTCAAATTCAAATCTCCACAATTCATTTTACTCCTCCAGAACCTAGTATAAAATCTAGCACAGCTATATCAAGCTGGTGTTACATCAAAGTGGCGAGCCAGCCAGGAGGAGTTTTGGCTACATTTTGCCTCTAAATTAATAATTTGGCATACAGTTTGGCAGTTTTATGACAGTTTTTGTACAACTTTTCCCACAAAAGAAATATGGATATCATTGAACGTGAAGGTATCAAAGTACCAAATGCTGTATTAATTAGTGGTTTTTCTGGTACTGAGACTGATGAAGAAGTTATTAAGTTTTTAGAAAAGTATGGTTCTATTACACGAACAGTGAAACTTACTACTTCTGACCCTGACTTTAAAAATACAGCCGTAGTTGAGTTTGAGTATGGCACTGCTATTGAGTCAATTCAGGCTGAACTACCATGTCAAAGAGCAACATCTGACCCAAAGGTTGTTCACAAAATTCAGCTCTTATCCCCACTTTATAGTGATAAGTTAACAGCTGATCTGACCAAGTCTTTTCTCTTTGATTTAAAGGGAATTGCCAAAGCAAGCGGAATAGATTATGAGAAATTGTTGCTTGGTGAACTTAGCAAACTTCAGGCCTCTGCTGCTGAAAGTGAAAGTATAGCTTCCACTGACGCTACTCCAGTAACTGAAAGTTTAACAGGTGATTCTGTTGTGACACAAACAAATAGGGAAACTCTCACAACTACCTCAAACTCTGATATTCCCAGTTCTCCAATCAACAGCAGACCAACTCCTATTTTAAATCCCGAACACTTGAGCACCCCTGAAGTCCAGAGGGTGATTGTCGAGCACATTGTCAAAAGTGCTGACACGTCCCAAACTTATCTGAACTCTTCCAAGTTCAGGTCGTTCTCTGGAAAATTTCCGTGCCCTAATACGGAAGTAGATTATGACACTTGGCGCAGTCATGTTGAGTTTTATCTTGCCGACTCTTCTGTTTCTGAAAGACAGGTAGTAAGAAAAATTATTGAAAGTCTCTTACCACCAGCCGCCAATATTGTCAAACATTTGGGCCCCTTGTCCAGCCCAAAAGACTTTTGAGCTTGCTCGATTCTGCATACGGGAATGTAGATGATACTGATGAGCTGTTTGTGAAATTTTTGAGCACAAACCAAAATGCCGGAGAAAAACCTTCAACATACTTGCACGGCTCCAGACTACATTAAGCAAAGTTGCTAAAGGGGAGGCGTTACAGTCAGTGATTTTGATCGACAGCTTTTAAAACAGTTCTGTAGGGGTGCTGGGATGATAACCTAATTGCCAGCCTCCATCTAGAACAAAAGAAATCCAGCCCACCTACCTTTTCTGAACTTCTTTTGTTGCTGCGAACAGAGGAGGATAAACAAGCAGCTAAGTCCACTCGCATGAAGCAGCACTTAGGACTTTCAAAAGTAAAGGTACAGTCCAACCCTTTAAATGTTTATGCAGACACTGAGTTTCAAGCTGCTGCTGCAGACAATTCTAGTAAAACGTCTACCAAGAAACTGCAGAAACAAATTGCTCAACTGCAAGAACAGTTAACTTCCTTAAAAACGTCCATGGAAAAGACAGTTGAAAAGAAACCTCAGACAAAGTCCCCCAAAGTTGCAAAGAAACAACAGCGGAAAGGGACACAAACACAGAACTCACCGCCGAAAAGTGAAAGCTTTGGAAAAGGTAACAAAAAGCCTCGCCCATGGTTCTGCTTTAACTGTGGCGAGGATGGCCATATAGTCCCCTCTTGTGACAGTGACCCAAACCCCAAAGCTGTTGAAGCTAAGCGCAAAGAGATTAGGTCAAAACAAAAGGCTTGGGAGAACCAATGTAACACTGATTTAAACTAGTTCCTGTTTCAGTTGAGGGACAAACTGGAACTAGTAGCGACACAAGTCCCACTCAGAAACCCCAGCCAAAACAGAGTTGTACGCTAACGAGTAAACACCATTCTAGCTTTCCCAAGGGCTTAATAGGTAAGAAGTGCACTGCTAATATAAACATAGCTGGCGTTAGCTGCAATTCTCTATTAGATTCAGGGTCGCAAGTTACGACTATTTCACACTCCTTTTACCAGAGACACCTGGTTGATTTTCCAATCCAGCCGATCAGTGACCTAGATGTTGAGGGTGCAAACGGTCAGGCGGTACCTTATCTAGGCTATGTAGAAGTTCCAGTTGGTTTTCCAAAAGAGTTTGTTGAGTCTGAGCCTCAAATTTCTACATTAGCTCTAATAGTACCTGATTTGTGCTCCAGCACAGACTTGCCAGTGTTAATTGGTACAAATGCCCTCGATGTTTTATATGAGGAACATTGTCGAGACACTCCCATTCTACCAGCTGTCTATGGCTATAGTCAGATTTTAAAAATCCTCGAGCACAGATACGAAACAAAGAGCACAGGGAAGCTTGGGCTAATGACACTGAGGGGCAACACACCTTATGTTATTCCAGCTCACGAGAAGGTCTGTCTTGAAAGCTGTGCCCACTTAAGTTCGCCACTCACAGACAAATGGGCAGTAGTAGAGCAGCCAATGTCCTCAGCCCTTCCAGGTGGAATCTTTGTTGACTGCTGTCTTATCACAGTGCCAAGTCAAAGTCCTTACAAGCACCCTGTTTGGATAAGAAATGAAACTGATCATGACATTATGCTTCCTGGCAACTGTGTCCTTGCTGAACTGCATGTTGCAGACCAAGTCTTGGAAACTCAAAACCTGTCCAATACCAACTCAGCAGGTTGTTGTCGCTTGTCTGCAGACTCCTCATCACCGAAGGACCAGTTGACTTTTGATTTTGAAAATTCACCTCTGCCTGAGGAGTGGAAAAGTCGCATCACACAGAGTCTGAGTGCTTACAGTGATGTCTTCGCATGCCACGATCTTGACTTTGGCCATGCCACTAGAGTTAAGCATAAAATCAAGCTTAAAGACGAAACACCCATAAAACAGAGATCGAGGCCTATTCACCCAAATGACTACGAAGCTGTTAGGAAACACCTCAAAATGCTTCTCGATGCCGGGTAATAAGACCATCAGAATCCCTTTCTCGTCCCCCATCGTTGTAGTTAAGAAAAAGACGGGTGAGGTACGTCTCTGTGTGGACTACCGTAAGGTTAACGTACAAGCGGTTAAAGACGCTTACGCTGCTACCAAATCTTGAAGAGACCTTCTCCGCTCTATCTGGGTCAAACTGGTTCTCTGTCATGGACTTAAAGTCGGGCTACTACCAGATAGAGATGGATGAGGAAGATAAGGCCAAAACAGCGTTTGTATGCCCCCTAGGGTTTTATGAGTTCAATCGAATGCCTCAGGGAATCACAAATGCTCCCAGCACCTTTCAGAGGTTAATGGAGAGGTGCATGGGAGACATTAATCTTAAGGAGGTGCTCGTCTTCCTAGACGATTTGATTGTTTTCTCAGACTCCTAGAGCAACACGAACAGAGGCTAAAGCATGTTTTGGACCGTCTTCGTGAATATGGCTTAAAGTTGTCCCCCAGAAATGTCGCTTTTTCAGACATCGGTTAAATATTTAGGCCATATTGTTTCAAGAAATGGCGAGAAACAGATCCTGAAAAAGTAGCAGCCATTAAGACCTGGCCAGTGCCACAAAACTTGAAGCAACTCAAGTCGTTTTTAGGGTTCACCGGCTACTATCGCCGATTTGTTAAAGATTATTCAAAGATAGTTCGGCCCTTAAACGACCTTACATGTGGCTACCCACCTTATAGAAGAGTCCAGAAACGAACCGACACTTCTAAGTATTTCAACCCTCGAGAACCTTTTGCCGAGAGGTGGACATCTGTCTGTCAGTCAGCCTTTGAATGCATTAAGGAGAAATTAACATCCTCTCCTGTATTGGGCTTTGCAGATCCAAAGCTCCAATATGTTCTGCATACCGACGCCAGCTCTACAGGCCTAGGTGCCGCTCTTTATCAAGAGCAAGGTGGGAAAATGCGCGTCATAGCCTATGCCAGTAGGGGCTGACACCAAGCGAAACCAGATATCCAGCTCATAAGCTAGAATTTCTAGCTCTGAAATGGTCCATTGTAGAAAAGTTTCATGATTACCTTTATGGTAATGAATTCACAGTTGTAACGGATAATAATCCGCTTACATACATTCTGACCACTGCAAAGCTTGATGCAGCTAGCTATCGCTGGTTAGCAGCGCTATCCACCTTCAATTTCCAAATCAAATACAGAGCTGGAAAGGCTAACCAGGACGCAGATGGCCTATCACGAAGGCCCCACCAAACACTAGCTGCGGATTATGTGACATTAGAAGAGGAGAACCGAATACAACAACTCACCTCACGTCTTCTCGGATCCCTCCTCGATGTAGTGATTTATGTCCTGATACTATTGCAGCAGTATGTCACAAGCATTTTCTCAACGAGAAAACCAAAGATTCACCTCATGTCATTCTTGTTGAGTCCTTGGCTATGAATGCTGATGCAATTCCTGATGTATACAGTGATGCTGAAACATCTGGTCAAGTAACTGTTCCCTTGTTTTCTGCTCATGAGCTTAAAGAACAACAAAGATCTGACCCGAGCATCAATCGTGTCATTCAGTTACTTGAAGCTGGAGCAGATGTTCCACATAACAACAGAGAAACATTTGAAATAAAACTGATGCTCCGAGAATGGAAACGTCTTGAAATGAGGGATGACCTTTTGTTCAGGAGACGACAATGTGACCCAGATACAACTTACCAGCTTGTACTCCCTGTCTCACTTAGACCCACTGTTCTAAAGTTACTCCACGATGACATGGGTCATATGGGGTGGGAGAGGACTCATGAACTAGTGAGAGCAAGATTTTATTGGCCTAAGATGGGTCATGACATTGAGACCAAAATAAAGAACTGTGGTCGTTGTGTTCGAAGAAAGTCCTTGCCTGAAAAGGCCGCGCCTTTAGTTAATATTAAAACCACGCGACCAATGGAATTGGTCTGCATGGACTTTCTTTCGATTGAGCCCGATAGTAAGAGTACCAAGGACGTTTTAGTCATCACAGATCATTTTACAAAATATGCGGTGGCCTTGCCCACTCGTGATCAAAAGGCAACCACTGTGGCTAAAAATCTCTGGGAAAACTTTTTGGTTCACTACGGGTTCCCCGAACGCCTCCATAGTGACCAGGGGAGGGATTTTGAGTCACATGTGATTAAGGAACTGTGTGCTATTACAGGCATCAAAAAAGTGAGAACCAGTCCTTATCACCCGAGGGGTAACCTCAGAGCGATTCAATCGCACCCTCCTTAGTATGTTAGGTACTCTGAAGGATGACCAAAAGTTCATTGGCGTGATTTTGTCAAGCCTCTCACACACGCCTACAACTGTTCAAAGAGTGAGGTTACTGGGTTTAGTCCTTATGAGTTAATGTTTGGCCGTAAGCCTAAGCTACCAGTTGACCTTGCCTTTGGGTTGCCCGTTACAGGGGACTCACCTGCATCCCATTCTCAGTATGTGCGCAGTCTAAAGGCTAAACTCGAAGAAAGTTACCAAATTGCCCTTGAAAACTCCAAAAAAGTTGCAGAGCGCAATAAGAGCAGATTTGATAAGAAAGTCAGAGAATCCACTCTTGAAGCAGGAGATAGAGTTTTAGTCAAAATTGTCCGTTTGCGCAATAAACATAAACTTGCCGACAAATGGGAACGCATGGTGTACCGTGTTGTCAAGAAAATGGAAAATGTTCCTGTGTATGTGGTTCGACCAGAGAGAGGTGATGGTCCAAGTAGAACTCTTCACCGAGACCTTTTACTTGCGTGTGGTGACCTCTCAGACATTGAGGATGAAGTTGAGACAAGACCAAAACCTCCACGTAGACGCAAAACTCGACAAAGTCCTTCCGAACCACAGGACACAGCTCTGTCAGAATCAGAGGAGGAGTATGAACCCATGCCAGGACAACCTTCAATCGAAACAGAGACATTCATTAAGATTTATGACAATAATCAAGACCAATCAAATGTACGAAACCAGACAACAAACTCGGATATTTCAAATGAACCCCTCTCACTCAATAAGGATACCTCCTTGCACCCAACAGTTTCAGTTGAGACAGACACAGACGAGATGGACAATGAACAGGAAAATCAGAATGAGGCCGAACTACTCAAAGAGGAATCACATTCAGATGTCATGGAAGGAGGAGATGATGAAAACCAAATACAAGGAGGACCAGACGTTAATATTGTGGACACAGAGCAAAATGGTGATGTGATTGACCAACAAACAGAACAGACAATTGAAACAACAAATGAAACTCCCAATGTGAGAAAATCTGAAAGATTAAAGCGAGCCCCAGGACGGTTTCATTACCCTCAATTGGGTCAACCGCTGATATCTTTTGCACAACGGTTCTTGGATAACTTTAACCAAGCCCTAGAGTCATTTAGTAGCTATGAAAACCATCAGATCTATGATGTTTAAACAAACATTTAAGTACATGACGGGACTCATGCTTATTCAAGGGGGGAGGGTGTAACACATGTAAACACATGGTTACTAATTTTATTGGAAAAAACCCTAGTTCCAACACTCCCTGAAAGCACTAGTTTCCTAGTCCCCTTGAACGCATCATAGGCACGTGCCTGCATGCGACCAGCAGAGAGTGCAGCAGAGAGCGTGAAGAGCAGGACGCATACAGAGCCCTCGAAAAGCGACACGAGTGAGTCAACG
>CM045740.1:35243224-35258224 GCA_024760905.1 Plotosus lineatus | reverse complement strand
ACTTACAACCGCATTTGGTTCTGACCAACAGTTCATAAGATGGTTTGGATGTAAGTCAGGTCTGTACATGTATGACTTCGAGTATGTATTCTATACCTTTCTACAAGTTCGTGTCAAAATTTTGTTTTCAATCTTTTTACCTTTCTTTAGACATTAATATATGGAAGAGTAGGACTAGTGTACATGTATTTTCAACCTAATGCGTCTCTTTACAAAGGACGTGGGGGAAGAGTCACTTCTCATGAATCAGTTCATGGTTCAAAGAATCAAGAGTTGACTCTAGAGCATCAGAGTCATTTTTCGTGTTGTTGACAGTCAATGGGAGAAACAAATATGACACTGTAACAACAAATCAATCACAGTTATGCTGATACAGGACAGGGCGCAATCACAAAAAAACACAATTGTAAAAATTTCTGCTAGAAGAAGAGAATAGGAGCATAGTCTCATTCTGAGTGGTCGATCTGGGAGCATCTGCTTAGACAGGAATGTCGGGGTCCATTTCTTTGTAAAAACTGCTCTGTTATTAATTACTGGGGCCGTGCCTCTGTCTAAGTCATAGTTGTGTATGCAATTATTCATTCATTCATTCATTTTCTGTAACCAGCTGACTCCGGGCGAGGACACAGAGTACACCCTGGACAGTTTGTCAAGCCGTCGCATGGTGGAAATACGCTGACGGCTATGTAGCCCACTCTTGTCAAAAGTCAGCAATGGTTCTTTTATGTGCCTCTCACCATATACAATGAGAGACATATCATCTTATCATCTTTAGTATATTAATAATCAGACAGGCATTTTACAGAAAGTCTGGTTTTTTTCTACTTTTTCTTGGCAACTTGTATGTCTAAATGCAGGACTTTAAAAAATTGTAGAAGTTTGGCAAAGATGCAGGAGAAGAGGATACAACACTAACAAAACAGGTAAATCATCATGAATGCAAATATTACAGATTTATAAACAATTAGACCGTTCAATATATACCCTTTTTCCATGTGTGGGACCAGACACCGACTTGGGAATATTATTCATTTATTCATTCTCTAAGCACACCCATTGGCACCCATCTCAGCTGACTCTGGGCGAGGGAGGAGTACATGCTGAACAGCGCTCCAGGTCATCGCATGACAACATGGATGGCATTAAATGTGTCAATGATAATTTATTAAATCTTATTTAATGTTATGACTCAGTTTAAATGAATATATGAACAAACAAACACACACACACACACACACACACACACACACACACACACAAACACACACACACACACACACACACACACACACACACACACACACGTGAGGAGCAGATGTGCAAAATGAGGTTCAGCCATGTTCCCCTGCCCAAGGGAGGGAGAGAGAGAGTGACAGAGAGCGGGGGTGCGGGGGGAGGGTGTGTGTGAGAGACAACACCACAAATGTTCAGAAAATAATTAAATACATTTTTCAAAAATTGTTGGAGTTAGAGTAAAAGGTGAGAAAAAAGCACTAACAAGATAACCATGTGGACTTCTTTTGACTTAATTTTACCCTCATGAATTGATATGTAAATAATTATTTTAATAATTTAAAGAGTAAAAAAAAACCAAAAACAAAAAAAAACTACCCCCCCCCAAAAAAAAAAAAAACCTACAAAAAAAAAACAACAACAAACAAACAAGCAAACAAACAAATATAGGTCATATATAGTGGCAAAAAGAGGCAACTATACAATTTATTTAAAACAGACAAATCTAAATTTGTTGCATAACTTCTAAAATCTAAGACACTGACTCTTATAGTGATTGATGGTTAATGAATCAAAGAAATTTTGCATGATTTCTCTGTAATACCTCTACGAGCCAATCAGAGTAGTGTTATATGTATTTCTAGCTGTGTATTTGGAATATGTGAGTATTAAGTCAAGAGTATGTCCAGCTTTATGAGTGGGTCCTGAGTAAATTCTGATTCACCCCTACTGAATCTAGGACAGATACGACTGCTGTTCTTTAAGGGTCCTCTAAGTTAATATAATAAATATTAAAATCACCAGGCACTTCAACTAAAGAAACATCCATGTTTGAAACAAAATCTGCAAATTCATGTCGGAATTCTGAGTAGGGCTCCAGGGGTCTTTCAAAAATAATTAAAGGAATCAGCTGCTTGTGTATATTTTTTTCCAGGAACATACGTAATGTTAGTGTATATAACATCATACGTGTTAAATTCATGCCTGGATTCTTGTATAAGGCCAAAATCATCAGTATAAATAATTGAAATTCCACCACCTCTTCAGCCAGTTAGATGAGGTTTATGTATATAACTGTATCCGGGAGGACTTGCTTCATTTAATACTACATACTCATTGGCTTCACTCCATGTTTTTGTTAAACGCATTCCACTAAACTCCTGACCAGTAATGATTTCATTAAGAATAAGCGCTAAGAGATATAATATTTAACAACCCTATCTCAAAGTTGCAGGCTGTAGATTCAATATTATGTAAATTTATGTTAATAAGATTATCAAAACAAACTCTGAGACGTTTTACACTTTTGTTTACACCTTTGTTTAATTTTTGGAAACAGACCCAGTTTCTATAGCATTGAACTTGACCTTGAGTGATGACTCTGCGCAGTTAGCAGATGCTCAGATTAGCGTGTTTGTCTGCTCTCTGAGTTGGCTCTGAATTGTCACTGACTGAGTAATCCTGTTCTTAGACTATGTGCTATGCTGCAAGAAATGAGAGCAGCACATTCCCAAGTGGGATGGGTACCATCCTGCCCTATCAGGCCAGGTTTACCATTAAAAATATTACAATTATGTCTCAAGCAAGCTTTATTTTTTGAACAATCATCCAGAAGTTTACCGAACCTAGCCTGCTGAAAGCCACATCACCAGTATTTGATCACTTATGATC
This sequence comes from Plotosus lineatus, assembly GCA_024760905.1. Lineage (NCBI taxonomy): Eukaryota > Metazoa > Chordata > Actinopteri > Siluriformes > Plotosidae > Plotosus > Plotosus lineatus. Next base: position 35,255,320 of record CM045740.1, on the reverse strand, counting down.
AGTGTTGTGACCATGGACAGTACGTTTTAGATTTATTTAGTGGCCAAACACCCAGATATTTCAGTTCATGGTCGCAACAGAACTCCAGAAATTTGCTTGGTCTGCTTGGATTGTCTGGACCTATGTTCACATTTGCTGATTTTTCACTTGCTTTTGCTTGCAGCCTAGACATGTGATAGGGTGCTAGATTACTGATCCTAAAGTTGGGGGTGGAAATCATTGAAAAAAAGTAATTTTCTTGATCATCATCATCATCTTCTTCCACTTAATCCAGGGGCAGGTCGCAAGGGCAGAAGCCTAAGCAGTGATATTCCTCTCCCTAGCCACTTCTTCAAGATGTTAAGGCATTCTGGCCAGCCGAGAGACATAGTCCCTCCAATATGTTCTGGGACAACCCCGGGATCTCTTTCCGGTTGGGTATGACTGAAACATCAAACCAGGGAGGCATTTAGGAGGCATTCTAATCAGATGACTGAGCTTCTCACCATATCTCTAAGGGAGAGCCCCACCACTCTGTGAAGGAGGCTCATTTCAGCCACTTATATCTGCAATCTAGTTCTTTCGGTCACTACACAAAGCTCATAATCATAGAGTTAGAGTTATTTAAAACTGAACATAGATCAACTGGTAAATTGAGAGGTTTGCCTTCTGACTCAGCTCCTTCTTCGCTGTGATGAACTGGTACAAATTTTGCTTTATAGCAGACTCTGCACCAATATACTGCCCCATCCTTCTCTCAGTTGTAAACAAGACTTCAAGATACTTCAACTACTACACTTGGCACAGGAGCTCATTCCACCCTTTTCTGGCTGAGAAGCATGGCCCTGAACTTTGGAGGTGATGATTCTCATCCATCCGCTTAGCACTCAGCTGTGATTCATTCAAATGAGAGTGGGAGGTCCTGGCTTGATGAAGCCAAAAGGCCAACATCATCTGCTAATAGAAGATTATATGACCACCAATCCAAATCATATCAATGCTCCAGTTGTACCTAGAAATGCTGTCTATAAAAATTATGAACAAAGACAAAGGACAGCCTTGGTGGACCTTGACCTACTGCAAAGAAAAAAAATGACCTGTTGTTACCAGTGGGGATCAAGCTCTTGTTCCATTGGTACAGAGACTTAATGGCACATACAAACAGATTCGGTACACTGTAATCCCGGAGTCCATCCCACAATGTAGTCTGAGAGATATGATTGAAAGTCTTCTCTATATCCACAAATGCTGAGGAGTGTGATTCCATGGTAACTGGAGCACACCCTGGTTTGACTTCTTGAAAAGAGGAACTACCACTCTGGTTTTCCAATCCAGAGGTATGGCCCCCTAGGAACATGTGATGTTGTAGAGACCGGTCACCCAAGCCAGTCTTACAACATCCAGAGCCCCAAAATATTCATGTCAGATCTCATCCATCCTCAGAGCCTAACCACTACGGAGCTTCATGACTACCTGTAGGTAGGGACCCCAGTGACCTATGTCAACGCAAGGGGTTTAAGGAGGGGGCTATTTTATTTTTTAGAAAAAACCTGAATGCATTTTTTTTGTGGATCAATCAACATAATTTACAGGATTTGTCCTAAAGACAATAGTATACATGTAGCTCCAAACAAATGACTCAGGAATTTTAGATATTCTGTTGGTCTACTTGAAATATAAGGATAAAAGAAAAATATTTTCAAAGCTACAATGAGAAATAAAATGCAGTTATCACTGACACATATAAGGTGTGAGTGGGAATGGTTGTGTGTGTTGGCTCTGTGATAGACTGGCCGAGGTCTTCAGGGTGTACACCACCTTTATCCACAGTTGGCTTAAAGAGACTCCAGCCTTCCTGTGACACTGGTCGGAAATAAATGCATGAAATGAATGAATGAAGAAGAATCGATTGCTCGGTCACATTTTTTAGTTTGTTAATTCCTTTTTTTTCCTTTGGAAAGTTACACTCCAGCTTCTTTGTACAACACAAGTATATGCAGCATGAGCACTTTATAACATATTATTTATTCAATGATGACTTGAGAAAAGGATTGAATAAATTATGGCGAAACATGCCAATGCTTTTAAAAACCAAAGTCAACTCCAAGCTAGTTATCAATACTTTACTCATCCTTTGTTGTTGAAATGCAAACACAGTGCAGAAAACAAGAAACAAATTGAATGGCCTGAAGCCTTCATTTGCATGAATTTGCATGAGATGCCTGTGTTGGGATTATTTATTCATGAGCTATCATTACATGCAGATTTCAAACAGTGAGCAGTTATTGGTGAAGCTTGTCTCCATCCTGAGAAGACAGGAATGATCTCAATACTTTCTTAAAAATCACTGAAACCCTTTAAAAATTAGTTATTTAAAACTGAACATGAACTTATGAAAAACAATATTAATCTGAAACATCTGATGATTAGTGGTATTTTTTAATTTCATTAGTAATTATGATCCTGTTCTGTTAACATCTTTTAATCTTTTAATCAGATGAAAAGTTTGAGTGGCATTGTTATATAAGGAAACAAAACATGTATAATGTATTTCAAAATGCACTGTATAAAATAGAGATTTAGTTGTTAATGTGATGTAGATCATTGAAGGTTTTGTCTTTCTTTTTCATTCTTTTTATCAGTTCTTGAACCTGATCTAATTTATGTACAAAAATATGCCCCTTGAATCTACAATCATGTGGAGGGTTTAATCAGAGGTTACCTTAATTAGAATGGTATTACTTTCAAACAGGGATATAGGCTGTTTATTTTTAAATAAAAATATTGTTGTTTTTTTTTCTTTATTACATGTTCATAGATGTTATAAAAAGTCTTCAATGGTTCTTTTACAGCCTCACACCATAAACAGTGAAAGACATGAGAGACACTTGATAACCCAGTTAGCTGCACCTGGGGTACAGTGACAACCCATTGAGAGTGGGGCTTGAACCCTCAACCTTGGGATCAGTGATTCAGCACATTCACCACCAGGCCACCACTGCAGCCTGAGAAATACCATCTAGATAAACAGTAGACACCATAGACAGAAAAATAGTATAATGCCAGTCGATCCACAACTTGAGTGGACAGAACTGGTGTCATTCATTTCCTCATCAAAATCATCAGCCTGTGTGCTTGATCCAGTACCTACATGTTTTTAAACAAATATTATCAAAAGTGATCAACCCTTTATTAAATGTAATACATTCTTCCCTTAGCACTAGTTATGTACCTAAATCCTTTAAACAATCAGTTATCAAATGGGATTCAAAAACCTGATCTTAACCTATATCAACTGCCCAACTATAGACCAATATCAAACCTCTCTTTTGTCTCTAAGATCTTAGAAAAAGCTATAGCACAGCAGTTATGTTCATATCTTTGTAGGAATAATATTCACAAGATGTACCAGTCAAGTTTTAGGTATCATCATAACATAGATAGCACTCATCAATGAGGTAAATGACCTACTGGTGGCCTCTGACCACGGCTATGTCTCCTTGCTTGTGCCACTTGACCTTAGTACAGCCTTTGACACTATTGATCACTCAATTCCCTTTGATAGATTAGAAAATGTTGAAGATAATGGAAGGGCTCTCTCCTGGTTTCAATCTTATTTAACTGACCATTATCAGTTTGTAGATGTAAATGGATATTTCTCTGTACGTTTTAATGTTAAGTTTCGTGTTCCACAAGGTTTTTTCCAAGGCCCGTTACTATTGTCTCTATAGATGCTCCCTTTGTGTAATATTATTTGTGATCATGGTATTTGCTTTCAGTGTTATGCTGATGATACACAGATATATATTTCAGCAAAGCTAGATTAGAGACATCAACTTAATATAGTTTAAAAGTGTGCAAAGGACACGAGACACTGGATTCTTACTAACTTCTTCCTTTTAAACTCTGATAAGACAGAAGTACTTGTACTCTGATCTCAGGCAGCTAGAAATAAGATTTCTGATTATGTAGTAAGTTTGGGTGGTGTTTTAGTCTTATCACGTGTAGCAGTAAAGGACTTTGAAGTGATCATTGACGCTGGTTTTTCATTTCAAACTAATATATTACTCAGGTAGCCATCTTTCATCTCGGGAATATTACTAAATTAAGAAATATGATGTCAGTGCATGATGCGGAAAAACTTGTTCATGCTTATGTTACCTTGAGATTAGATTATTGTAATGTGTTGCTGTCTGGTTGTTCCAATAGGTGCATAAACAAGCTTCAGTTAGTCAGAATGCAGCAGCGAGAGTCCTTACTAGAACTCGAAAACATGAGCATATCACCCCGATCTTATTTACACTGCACTGGCTCCCAGTTAATACTACTTTTAACCAATAAAGCACATAATGGTCTTGCAGCACATTATCTTAGTGAACTTCTTGTTCTTTATGATCCAGCACACCCCTTTAGATCACAAGGTGCAGGATTCTAAGTGATACATCAAATAATGAAGACTACTGCAGGGTCAGCGCTTTTTCTTTCAAAGCCTCACAGTTATGGAATAGCTTTCCAGCCAATGTTCTAGACACAGTCTCTGTTTTTAAGACAAGGCTGAAAACTTCAAGTATTTTGTAATTGCCTTTTATTAGGTTAAAAAAAAGTCTGTGTTCCTTCTGGTGCTCTCCCTTTTCAATATGCTACCATAGCCAGTCATGCCAGAGTCCCTGCTTGCACTCAGCAATAATAAAATATTCTATTTCCATTACAGTATTATGAGTATACCTAACAGCCTCTCTCTATCTCTCTCTCTGTTTTTGTTGAGGTACACATTCTACTTCTGGGATGCCGTGATCGTGATCCTTCTGCTTCCTGAGGCCTGTGATCTATACTGGTGTGCTGATGCTGACTGGAGTCCTCAACTTGGAAGCCCTTCCTTATTGCTGATAAAGATCTAAATGGACCCAAATGTGCTCTAACAGACTGTCAAAATGACTTTTTACTGGTTGTTAAATAAACTCTTTCACACAATTATTACACGCACCTGGGACACTTTGAATACCTGGTGATGCCTTTCAGGTTGACTTACACCCCTGTGGTCTTTCAAGCACTTGTCAACGATGTTCTCAGGGACATGTTGAACCGCTTCATTTTTGTGTACCTTGAGGACATCTTGATCTTCTTGAAGACTCACGATGAGCATGTCTGTCACGTTAGAATGGTTTGTCACCGGTTACTAGAGAACAAGTTGTACATCAAGGCTGAAAAGTGTGAATTTCATGCCTCCACAGTGACTTTCCTGGGGTATATCGTGGAGAAGGGGCAGATAAAAATAGATTCAGAGAAGATGAAAGCGGTGGCAGAGTGGCCAGTTTTGGCAACACACAAAGAACTATAAAGGTTTCTGGGGTTTGAAAACTTTTACAGAAAATTCATCTGAGAATATAGACACCTAGCAGTCCCCCCCTCACACAGCTAACGTCCAACAAGATAACCTTCCAATGGTCCCCTAGTGCACAAACAGCATTCGACTGGTTGAAAACCAGGTTTACCAATGCACCTGTTCTGATCTACCCAGACCCCACACTGCTATTCATGGTGGAGGTGGATGCCTCAGATTGAAGAGTAGAGGCTGTCCTCTTCCAGCGCTCCCCTGTGGATCAGAAATTACACCCGTGCATGTTCTTCTCCTGCAGCATGTTCCCCGCTGGACAAAACTACAGGGAAGCATGAGCTGCTGGCAGTGGTGCTGGTGCTCCAAGAGTGGCGGCACTGGTTGGAAAGGGCAGCCCATCCCTTCATCGTCTGAATGGACCTCAAGAATCTGTCATACTTCCGTTCAGCGAAGAGATGAAACTCCCGGCAATCACGATGGGCCCTCTATCTGAGAAAGTTCAGCTTTACCATCCTGGTTCACGAAATGCTAAACCAGATGCTGTCTCTCAGCAGTGCTCTACTGGGGAAGACACCAGCAAGGAAACCATCCTGCCTGCCTCCTGTGTGCTCGGAGCTGCCTGGTGGGAGGTGGAGCGCCTGGTCCAGGCCACCCAGCAGGGGTAACCGGAGCCTGAAGGGTGTCCCCAGGGATAGTTATATGTTCCTCCACTGGCCAGAACTCCAGTGCTCCAGTGGGGACATGCATCCAAATTGGCCTGCCACCCTGGAGTCCACAGGACCCTTTTCCTCCTGACATTTTTAGTGGCCAAAAATAACAGCCAAGATCAGGGAGTTCACCAGAGCTTGTGCCATCTGTGCCTGAAGCAAGTCGTTCCACCGTGCACCAGCGGGTCTCCTGTAACCCTTGCCCAAGCCTCATTACCCCTGGTTGCACATTGCCGTAGACTTCATCACTGGGCTACCTCCGTCAGAATGCAATACTGTCATCCTGACCATAGTGGACCGCTTCTCAAAGGCGGTCCATTTTGTCCCCCTACCCAAGCTCCCCTCGGCTTTGGAGACAGCTGGCCTGCTGGTCCAACATGTGCATCCAGGATATGGAAGGCGTTTTGGGACACCCTGGGAGTTTCCACTAGCCTGACCTCTGATGACCACCCACAATCCAACAGGCAAGTGGTGCAAACTAATCAGAGCCTGGAATCCTCCCTGCGCTGCATTGCCTCCTGCCTCCCAGCATCCTGTTCCACACACCTACCGTGGATTGAGTACGGACATAACTCCCTGGTCTGTGCTGCCATGGGGATGTCTCCCTTCATGGTGATCAACAGGTTCCGATTTCCTCTGTTCCCCAGTTAGGAGATCGAAGTAGCTGTCCAGGCCCACTTCTGCAAAGCACGCCGGGTCTGAAAAGAAACTTGCACTGCCCTGGAGAGGTCAGCAGCCCAGAATCCGCAGATCGCCAATTGCCACCGGACACCGGCGCCGACCTACCCAACCCAGACAACAGGTCTGGCTCTTCTCCAGAGATCAGCCCCTTCAAGCCGATTCCAAAAATTTGACTCCCAAGTACATCTGGCCTTATACCATCGAGCAAGTTTTAAACTCCAGTGCCATCTGGCCAAAGCTTCCAGCAGTTCTCAAAGTGCATCCTATGCTCCACGTATCCCTGGTGAAACTTGTGGTAGAAAGCCCCCTTCATTCCCCTAACGACCCCCCCCTCCTCCCAGCTGGTTGATGGACACCCGGCTTATACGCTCAACTGTGTACTCGATGTACGTAGGTGGGATCGCGGCTCCCAGTACCTGGGAGATTGGGAGGGGTATGGGCCCAAGGAACACTCCTGGATCCCTCGGTCCCTGATCCTGGACCCTGACCTGCTGTCGGATTTCTACAGCAGGTTCCCGGACAAGGCTGGTCGGGCACCAGGTGGGGCCCCTTGGGGCACTATTGTGGTCTGTGTTGTTGGGGTACTTTGACTTTAGCGGCTCTGTTCTAACTCTGTTTTCTCTCCAGCACTGCAAGCTCCGGTGGAGGGGCGTGGCTGACAGATGCGGGTGGATTGCAGCACACACCTGATCCTACTCGCTAATCTACCATGCTATAAAGACGAGCAGCGCTTTCACCTCGGTGCTAAAAGATTGTTTCGCTCTCCATCTCTGTTTCCCTGTGTTCTCTCTGGCTCCTGAGTTCCAGCTCTGCCCTTGATCAGTTACTCATGCCTTAGTTCCCAGAGTTTAGTGTCTATTGTGTTTACCTTTGTCTCCAAGAGTTACCATGTTTGCATCCTGCTTGAGTGCTTCCCCTTTAAGTAATAAATCGGCTCTGTGTCATCTCACACTGTCTCCTGCATTTCTGGGTCCCGATGAATGTTTATTACGTCACACCTTAGGTTTGATAGTTCCATTTCAACAAAGGGAAGAAAACTATTAAATTGCCACTATTCAAAGTACTTTTAACAAATGGTCTGTGTTGCTAACCCCTACAAATGCTACATTTGTAGTGGGGATACCTTCAATATATACTTTTTTCCCCCAATTCACACCTTAAGGAAGCCCAAAAATACTGCTGATTGAGCACCACAATAAGACTCCAGAACCGGCTATGAATCATATATAGACGCTCCCTGACTTACGTTTTTAATTGGTTTGGGACGTCCGAACGTAAGTTGAAAGTGAACGTGAGTTGTTACAGTGACATATGACGTATGACGTGTGACATATGATGCTCATACTGTACTATACATCCATAAATACCATTACCGTATCTCATAAAACACCCCTAAATCAAATATTATAAACATAACATTCTCTATGATGCAGGTCACATGACATGAAGCCGAGCCGAAAACAGCCAATCAATGCTTACAATATGTGAGGCGCTCAATACGAAAAGTAGTGCACTTGCTGAAAGGAGTTTACTTTCTTGAAACAAAGCACGGATTATACTGACTTCCGGTCTTTTAAGTGTGCAAGAGCGCCGTTGAACTCGTTTAGTACTCAGCCTGCACTGATGTGAATCACTGATGTGAATTACTGATGTGAATCACTGATGTGAATCAGTAGAGCAGAGAGTTCTCTTTCTTGGGTTTTCATTCATTTTACAACTCTCTTTGCTTAACTGAGTATGCATGGTAGATTGTGCCAATCTGAGCAGATAGTTAATTCATCTCTGTGTGTGTGTGTGTGTATATATATATATATATATATATATATAAAATGCAGCCGTGAGGGGGGGGGGGGGGGGGCACAAACCAGTGTCTCTCCCTCACGCTGGTCCCAAGCCCGGATAAATGCAGAGGGTTGCATCAGGAAGGGCATCCGGCATAAAACAAATGCCAAATAAAATATGCGCGTCACTACAAAGAATGTCATACCGGATCGTCGAGACCCAGGTTAACAACGACCGCCATCAGTGCTGTCAACCAACAGGGTGCTGGTGGAAATTGGACTACTGTTGGTCGATGACGTCGAAGAAGGAGAAGCGGGAGGCGTGTCCATAGGCAGAGGGAAAAGAGGAAAGGCATGAGTCTAGGACTGAAAGTAGGGACTTTGAATGTTGGAACTATGGCAGGAAAAGGTAGAGAGCTGGCTGACATGATGCAGAGGAGGAAGGTGGACATACTGTGTGTTCAAGAGACCAGGTGGAAAGGGAGCAAGGTGAAAAGCTTAGGAGCAGGATTTAAGCTGTTTTTTCATGGTGTGGATGGGAAGAGAAATGGAGTAGGAGTCATCTTGAAGGAGGAGTTTGTCAGGAATGTTCTAGAAGTGAAAAGAGTGTCAGACAGAGTGATGAGTCTCAAGTTAAAAATTGAAAGCGTGATGTTCAATGTTGTTAGTGCTTATGCCCCACAGGCAGGATGTGATCAAGAAGAGAACAAGAGATTCTGGAGTGAGTTAGATGAAGTGATGAGGCATACCCCCAGAGGTGAAAGAGTGGTCATTTGGGCAGACTTCAATGGACATGTTGGTGCAGGCAACAGAGGGGACGAGGAAGTGATGGGTAGGTTTGGTATCCAGGACAGGAACACAGAAAGACAGATGTTGGTAGATTTTGCAAAAAGGATGGAAATGGCTGTGGTAAATACTTTCTTCCAGAAGAGACAGGAGCATAGGGTGACTTATAAAAGCAGAGGTAGGAGCACACAAGTACACTACATTTTGTGCAGTCGATGTAATTTGAAGGAAGTCAGTGACTGCAAAGTAGTAGCGGGTGAGAGTGTTGCCAAACAGCATAGGATGGTGGAGTGCAGGATGACACTGATAGTGAGGAAGGTGAAGAAGGCAAAGGCAGAGCAGAAGACAAAGTGGTGGAAGCTGAAAAAGGAAGAGTGTCATGTTGTCTTCAAGGAGCAGTTGAAACAGACTTTGGGTGGCCAGGAAGTGCTTCCAGATGACTGGACAACGACAGCAAATGTGATCAGGAAGACAGGTAAGAGAGTACTTGGTGTGTCATCTGGAAGGAGAGTAGATAAGGAGACTTGGTGATGGAATGAGGAAGTGCAGGAGTGTGTACAAAGGAAGAGGTTAGCTAAGAAGAAGTGGGACATTGAGAGGACCAAAGAGAGTAAACAGGAGTACAGGGAGACACAGCGTAAGGCGAAGGTAGTGGTGTAAAAGGCCAAACAGAGGGCGTATGATGACTTGTATGATAGGTTGAACAGTCAAGAGGGAGAAAATGATTTATACAGGTTAGCACAGCAGAGAAATAGAGATTGGAAGGACGTGCAGCACGTTAGAGTGATAAAGGACAGAGAGGGAAATGTATTGACTGATGACAGAAGTGTGCTGGGAAGATGGAAAGAGTACTTTGAAGAGCTGATGAATAAGGAAAATGAGAGAGAAAAAAGAGCAGAAGAGGTGACCGTTGAGGACCAGGAAGTAGCAAAGATTAGTAAGGGTAAAATGAGGAGGGCATTGAAGAGGATGAAGAATGGAAAGGCAGTTGGCCCTGATGACATACCGGTGGAGGTATGGAAGTGTCTAGGAGAGGTAGCAGTAGATTTCCTGACAAGAACATTCAACAAGGTCTTAGAGAGTGAGAGGATGCCAGAGGAATGGAGGAGAAGTGTGATGGTGCCCATTTTTAAGAACAAGGGAGACGTACAGAGTTGTGGCAACTACAGAGGGATAAAGTCGATGAACCATACGATGAAGTTATGGGAAAGAATAGTGGAAGCAAGACTAAGGGCAGAGGTCAGCATTTGTGAACAACATTTTGGTTTCATGCCAAGAAAGAGCACCACAGACGCAGTGTTTGCTTTGAGGATGTTAATAGAGAAGTACAGAGAAGGTCAGATGGAGCTGCATTGTGCCTTTGTGGATCTGGAGAAAGCATATGACAGGGTACCGAGAGAGGAACTGTGGTATTGTATGAGGAAGTCTGGAGTGGCAGAGAAGTATGTTAGAGTGGTGCAGAACATGTAAAAAGAGATGTAAGACAGTGGTGAGGTGTGCTGTCGGTGTGACAGAAGGTGTGGTGGAGGTGGGACTGCATCAAGGGTCAGCTCTCAGCCCCTTCTTGTTTGCTATGGTGATGGACAGGCTGACAGACGAGGTTAGACAAGAATCTCCATGGACTATGATGTTTGCAGATGACATTGTGATCTGTAGTGAGAGCAGAGAACAAGTGCAGGAAAATCTAGAGAGGTGGAGGTATGCCCTTCAAAAGAAGGGGAATGAAGGTTAGTCTCAGTAAAAGAGAATACATGTGTGTGAATGACAAGGACCCAAAAGGAACGGTGAGGTTACAGGGAGAAGAGATAAGGAAGGTGGAGGATTTTAAGTACTTAGGGTCAACAATCCAGAGCAATGGAGAGTGTGGAAAAGAGGTGAAGAAGCGTGTGCAGGCAGGTTGGCATGGTTGGAGAAAAGTGTCCGGAGTGATGTGTGATAGGAGGGTATCAGCAAGCATGAAAGGAAAATTGTACAAGACGGTGGTAAGACCAGCGATGTTGTATGGTTTAGAAACAGTGGCCCTGGGAAAAAGACAGGAGGCAGAGCTGGAGGTAGCAGAGATGAAAATGTTGAGGTTCTCTTTGGGAGTAATGAGGATGGATAGGATCAGGAATGAGCACATCAGAGGGACAGCACATGTAAGACATTTTGGAGACAAAGTCAGAGAGGCTAGATTGAGATGGTTTGGACATGTACAGAGGAGGGATAGTGAGTATATTGGTAGTAGGATGCTGAGGTTGGAACTACCAGGCAAAATGCCTAGAGGAAGACCAAAGAGACGATTCATGGATGTAGTGAAGCAGGACATGAAGGTAGCTGGTATAAGAGACGAAGATGCAAAGGATAGGGTGAGATGGAGGCAGATGATTCGCTGTGGCGACCCCTGAAGGGAAAAGCTGAAATGAAAAGAAGATATATATATATATCTTATATTCTATATATATATACATCAGCATACTACGTAGGTACATCTAAACTCAAAATTTGACTTTTAAAAAAAAAAAACAAACAAAACAAAACAAAAAAAAAAACATAAAAGCGAAAAAACGTAAAACGGATGAACATAAGTTGGGGAGCATGTGTACTTTAAATATTAGTGACAACAACTAAGTCCAAGTAGGCAGTAACACAAATGTCACAATCCTACCTTCCCAGAAGACACGAAATCCGGGATAGAACTTAAAGCACACTGAAAACTGATGCAGGGATACCTTCAGTATATACTTCAGTATATACTTTCTACTTATATATTACATTTATATTAATGATATTTCATGGACACTCTTATCCAGAGAGACATTTTTATCTCCTTTACACAGATTTTGCA
>CM045740.1:35115724-35240724 GCA_024760905.1 Plotosus lineatus | reverse complement strand
AAGATGGTTTACAAATGGAGGACATTCAAAACCATTGTCTTCATGCCCCGATCTGGCCATGCAAGCAAGTTCATCCCCAGAGCAGACCACAAGATGCTAAAATAAGTCAACATAAGTCCTAACATATCATTACAGGAGCGACTGCAGGCTTTTGCTACCGTCAATGTGAATGCCCACGACTCACTCTGCTATCAGAAAGAGACTAAACAAGTTTGACCTTCATGGGACATGTGCAAGGAGAAAGAATATTCTGTTTTAAAAGAACATTTAAGGCCGGACTGAAGTTTTCCAGAGAGAATATAGACAAAGACCAGGTCTTTTGAAAAAAATGTTCTTTGGACAAATGAGTCAAAAGTTGAAGTATTTGGACACCAGAACAGAAGATATGTCTGGCAGAAACCAAATACAGCATTTCAGGGAAAGAACCTCATACCAACTGTGAAGCATGAAGGTGGAAGTAACATAGTTTGGGGATGCTTTGCTGCAGCAGGAGCTTACCATCATGAAGTTCACCATGAATTCTACTGTGTATCATAAAAGTGTTTAAAGAACATGTGAAACCATTTTGTAAAAATATTAAAGCTGAAATGGGTGGGGCAGTGGTGGTCTAGTGGTATAGGTCACTGGATTACTGACCCTAAGATTGGGGGTTCGAGTCCCACTCTCCATAAGGTTGTCACTGTCCCCCCCTAGTGCAGCTAACTGGGTTTTTAAAGGCGGGCCTTGTCATTCACTGTCTATGGTCAGAGGCATGTAAAAGAACCATTGCTGACTTTCGTAAAGAGTAGCTGCAAAGCCATCAGCATGTTTCTGTCCCTTGCTAAAGGGTTGTGTCAGGAGGGGCATCCAACAGAAAAACCTATGCCAAATCAGTCGTGCAAATCATTCGCTGTGGCGACCCCTGATAAAGCGGAAAAAGCCGAAAGGAAATCTCTCATTAAAGCTGAAATGGAACTGGACACTGCAGCATGATAATGATCCAAAACATACCAGTAAATCCACCAAGGACTGGATGAAAACTAAATGGTGACTTCTGGATTGACCCAGTCAAAGCCAATTTTATTAATCCAACTGAGATGCTGTGGGTTGATTTGAAAAGAACTGGGAATGCATATGTATATATATATATATATATATATATACAGTCAGCCCCCTATCTACGAAATTAATCTGTTCCAGAGCCTTTTTCGTAACGTGGGGACATGTTAAATGCCTAATTTTTTCCAAGGCTCCAGTCTTTGGACTGGATAAACCCCATAAACTCTTTAAAAATGATAGTACACCAATTTTGTATGAAATATGTATCAAAAGTAAAATAAAATTATTTATTAAACCATTTAAATATTTTATTATCATATTAAACCATTTTATTAACACACACACACACACACACACACACACACACACACACACACACACACACACACACACAGACACCCCTGTCTCTCTCTCTCTCTCTCTCTCTCTCTCTCTCTCTCTCTCTCCCCCGCATGCGCGCACTGCGGGCCACGCCAACAAGACCTGGAATTCAAAGTGCATTCCCTGCTTGACAGTTGGAAGGTCCAAACTGAACTTTAACTTGATTCCTTGAGGGATTGGAATTCCAGACGAGCTCAAATGAGCCCACATTTATTAAACATTTACTGCATTAAACAACTAAAGAACTAAAGAAGACTAAAGTAAAAACAAGTTAAGCTTCCATCTGTCTCTATCAGCCAGCGGGGCAGAGAGCAACAGAGAGAGAAAAACATGAGCAACTAAAAAGAGAGCAACTTGCTCATCGTGTGAAATTTTGATTGGCGTGTTTGAATTTTGAATTTCTTTTCGTAAGAGGGGGTTGTTTTCGTATCCCGGAGATGGAAACTTAGCAAAAATGATCTTCGTACCCAGGGGTCTTTGTAAGTAAGGGGCTGACTGTGTGTGTGTGTGTGTGTGTGTGTGTGTGTGTATATATATATATATATATATATATATATATATATATATATATATATATATATATACAAAATTATACATATATATATATATATATACAAAAATATAGAATTCTTCTATAATCACCTGAAGAGAGAGGATGGTTTCACCACCCCTCGAAACAGATCTGTACTGATAAATGGAGTTTCAATAGAAAGTCTTTGTCCTGTCCTTTTATTTTTGTTTATTTGCTCTACCACAAAGTATTGAGCACTCTCCTACGGAAGGATCTACTCAGAAAATCCCTATATATATATATATATATATATATATATATATATATATATATATATATATATATATATATATATATATTCTTCTTCTTCTTTTCCTTTTGGCTTTCCCCTTCAGGAGTGGCCACAGCGAATCATCTGCCTCCATCTCACCCTATCCTCTGCATCTTCTACTCTTACACCAACTACCTTCATGTCGTCCTTCACCACATCCATGAATCATCTCTTTGGTCTTCCTCTAGGCCTTCTGCCTGGTAGTTCCAACCTCAGCATATTCCTACCAATACACTCACTATCCAGCCTCTGTACATGTCCAAACCATCTCAATCTAGCCTCTCTGACTTTGAATCTAAAATGTCTTACATTGTCCCTCTGATGTGCTCATTCCTGATCCTATCCATCCTCATTACTCCCAAAGAGAACCTCAACATTTTCATCTCTGCTACCTCCAGCTCTGCCTCCTGTCTTTTCCCCAGGGCCACTGTTTGTAAACCATATGTAACACAGGTAAACACATGGTTACTAATTTTATTGGAAAAAACCCTAGTTTCCAACACTCCCTGAAAGCACTAGTTTCCTAGTCCCCTTGAGCGCGTCATAGGCACGTGCCTGCATGCGACCAGCAGAGAGTGCAGCAGAGAGCGTGAAGGAGCAGGACGCATACAGAGCCCTCGAAAAGCGACACGAAGCCTTGTATGTGTTTTGTTCTCTCTCAATCGAACCGGGTGGAGAGAGTTTGTTTTCTTGGAAGCTCCGGTGAGTCATTGCAATATGAAGCTAGTTTAAGAACCTATGCTAACTTTACACGTGGTGAACCTATGCTAACTTTACACGTGGTGACTTTTAAAGCTGTGTGCACTAATTTTGTCTTTAAAAGGCTAAGACCAGTCGGAGTACATAACAAAGATTGTGCTGTGCACAAAATGAATCTTACATTTTATTTTTCTAAATGTTTTGCTGAAAGCACTTTTGCTAATGCACTAAAGTAGTGCAGATAAGCTGTGTTGTTTTGTATTACATTCCATTCAGTGCCTTTCATGCACTTTTGTCATTTTATTTAGGAATTATTGTTGTTAAATATTTTATTCATTGTGTCTGTACTGCATGTGCAGACTGGTTTTAGTGGATCTGGATTTGATCTTGAAGCTGGTTTCGGACACGGATGGCGAGCCAAATCCAGTGAGAACTCTTGGTGGATCCAGAAGCAGTGTGGCCAACTGTTCTCTGGATGCGAGAGTAGATCTACAGACCCAACCACTTCAAATCACAGGATCCCAGATAAGAACAGATAAAAACACCTTTATCCCAAACGGATCACAATCCTGGAAAAGACTCCCGGGTTCACACGAATCAAACCTTAGAGATTTAAGCTTATTTTATTTTATTTTTAATTTGTAAAGAAAGTTCTACAACATTGTTTGCACTGTTTCTTGTAGTATTGTTAATTGTAATAAATCTGCCGGCTGTTCAAATTCAAATCTCCACAATTCATTTTACTCCTCTAGAACCTAGTATAAAACCTAGCACAGCTATATCAAGCTGGTGTTACACATACAACATCGCTGGCCTCAACAGCATCTTGTACACTTTTCCTTTCATTCTTGCTGATACCCTCCTATCACACATCACACCGGACATTTTCTCCAACCATTCCAACCTGCCTGCACACGCATCTTCACCTCTTTTCCACACTCTCCACTGCTCTGGATTGTTGAGTCTAAATACTTTAAAATCCTCCACCTTCCTTATCTCTGCTCCCTGTAACCTCACCATTCCTCTTGGATCCTTGTCATTAATACACATGTATCCTGTCTTACTTAGGCTAACCTTCATTCCTCTCCTTTTGAGGGCATACCTTCACCTCTCTAGATTTTCCTGCACTGCTCTCACTACAGATCACAATGTCAGCTGCAAACATCATAGTCCATGGAGATTTTTGTCTAACCTCGTTTGTCAGCCTGTCCATCACCATAGCAAACAAGAAGGGGCTCAGAGCTGACCCTTGATGACAGTCCTACCTCCACCTTGAACTCTTCTGTCACACTGACAGCACACCTCACCACTGTCTTACATCTCTCATACATGTCCTGCACCACTCTAACAGACTTCTCTGCCACTCCAGATTTTCCTCATACAATACCACAGTTCCTCTCTCGGCACCCTGTCATATGCTTTCTCCAGATCCACAAAGCCACAATGCAGCTCCGTCTGACCTTCTCTGTACTTCTCCATTAACATCCTCAAGGCAAACACTGCATCTGTGGTTCTCTTTCTTGGCATGAAACCAAACTGTTGTTCACAAATGCTGACCTCTGCCCTTAGTCTAGCTTCCACTATTCTTTCCCATAACTTCATCAACTTTATCCCTCTGTAGTTGCCACAACTCTGTACATCTCCCTTGTTCTTAAAAATGGGCACCATCACACTTCTCCTCCATTCCTCTGGCATCCTCTCACTCTCCAGGACCTTGTTGAATATTGCTGACAGGAAATCTACTGCTACCTCTCCTAGACACTTCCATACCTCCACCGGTATGTCATCAGGACCAACTGCCTTTCCATTCTACATCCTCTTCAATGCCCTCCTCACTTCACCCTTACTAATCTTTGCTACTTCCTGGTCCTCGATGGTCACCTCTTCTACTCATTTTTTGCTCTCATTTTCCTCATTCATCAGCTCTTCAAAGTACTCTTTCCATCTTCCCAGCACACTTCTGTCATCAGTCAATACTTTTTCCTCTCTGTCCTTAATCACTCTAATGTGCTGCACGTCCTTCCCATCTCTATTTCTCTGCTGTGCCAACCTGTATAAATCATTTACTCCCTCTTTACTTTCCAACCGAGCATGCAAGTCATCATACGCCCTGTGTTTGGCCTTTGACACCACTATCTTCGCCTTATGCTGTGTCTCCATGTACTCCTGATTACTCTCTTCAGTCCTCTCTATGTTCCACTTCTTCTTAGCTAACCTCTTCTTTTGTACACACTCCTGCACTTCCTCATCCCACCACCAAGTCCTCTTATCTACTCTCCTTCCAGATGACACACCAAGTATTCTCCTACCTGTCATCTGGAAGCACTTCCTGACCACCCAAAGCCTGCTTCAACTTGTCCTTGAAGACAACCCGACACTCCAACACCTTGTCTTCTGCTCTTCAACACCTTGCCTTTGCCTTCCTCACCTTCCTCACCATTAGCGTCATCCTGCACACCACCATCCTATGCTGTTTGGCAAAACTCTCACCCACTACTACTTTGCAGTCACTGACTTACTTCAAATTACATCACCTGCACAAGATGTAGTCCACTTGTGTGCTCCTACCTCCGCTTTTAAGATTCTTATGAATGTATATACACACACGCACATGTAATTATTGAAGTATACATGCATTAACCGAGACTATTCATATTGGTATGAACAAAATTATTATAACACAGGCCGGCAAGGAATGTAATGAGACATATGAAATGTTACATTACAATATATAAAACATTTACAAAATATAGTGTGAGAAAAAGTGAGGCATAATTAAAAAAAAAACATTAAATCTGTTATAATCTACAATGAAATACTCAATGTCGACTACATACCTAATAGTTTTGAACCTGACATTCTAATTGATAATTCTCAAAGAAACAATGATTAATGTATTTACATAATTTATTTAAAGAGTGAGTATGCATTTTCTTGATAATATTGAATGATGATTTTCTGACACTGTTTGCAATTTGATTTCTGACACAGTTTTTAGCCAAATCTCTTGAGGTTTTATTTGCTTGCAATTTATATTTTGTCTAGTGTTATAGATATGTACAGAGATCTCTCACGTTCTGTGGTTAATGATGACCGAGACCTCCCTGCAACTGTCAATTTCCGCGAAGTAGGATTGACCCCCTCCCCGACTGATATATACATATATGTGTGTATATAATATCAATGAATACATAGTCAATGCTATAAATGTTTATAATAACAATTAAACATTCAAAAATAACGTATAAGATGTAAGTAAAATATAAATACACACACACATGCAGACGCGCGCAAACACACACAGATGCTCGTGCACACACTCAGTTGCGCACCTCACATAAAAATGTAAGTACATATAGTTTTGTTGGGGGGGTTTGGGGTTTTTTTGTTTGTTTGTTTGTTTTTGTTTGTTTGGGGATTTTTGGCATAATTAGCCTTGTTTTGTGTCATTTTCCTTAACTTTTCCCCTATTTTCCCCTAATTTCCTTATTTTTTTATTTTTCAATGAATGTTTTTGTAAAAACCCACGATGCACTGAAGCCGCAGAAACTGTAGCACAAAGTAACAAGGGATCCCTGTATTTCAGATCTTTGAACAATTCTGAAGGTTTCGAAATAAGAGGGCAGTTTATTATGCACATACAGGGATCCCTCGCTACTTCGTGCTTCAATTAATGCTGCTTCAGTGCGGTTTTCAAAAAAAATATATATATATATATATATATTCATCGAATTAAAAAATAAGGACATTAACGAAAAATAAGTGGAAAATTTACAGAAAATGACACAAAAACAAGGCCAATTATGCAAAAAAACAAACAAACAAACAGAAAACCAAACAAACAAAAAAACCCTTAAACCAACACAAAACCAAAAACAACCCAAAGTCTCCCATCAAAACTGGATACATTGTTGCATCTGTGTGTGGCCTCTGCACAGTCATGCCCCCCTCTGCCGGAGCCTCGTATTAAGTGTACCTCAGGATAATGTTTAATCATATTTCATATTTATATTTATGATCTATCTTTCTTTAGATTTTATTCTGTTTCTATTTCTACTTGTTTTTCAATTTCATTTCACTTTCACTTTCACTTTCGACCTCAGTCTTCTGATGTTTGCAAAACATAAGTTAAGTTGGAGGGTGTCTGTCTTTATATTTTATTTGCATCTTATGTTATTTTTTGAATGTCAAATTGTTATTATAAGCATTCATAGCATTGGATATGTATTTATTGATATTATATACACATATACATATAGGTATACATCAGTAGGGGGTGGGAGGGTGATCCTACTTCGCGGATTTCAATGGTTGTGTGGGGATCTCGGTCCCAATTAACCGCGGAAAGTGAGAGATCCCTGTATTTATAATAAAAATTCAATATATTTCGTGTATAAATGCCACGTAATTTGTCATGTAAGTCTCGAGAAACCTGAAAGTGGCCAGCTTTTTCTGTAATATAGATTAATGTTTTGTCTTAGATCCCCACACTAGAATTTTGTATGTTTGAATGCAGAATGCATTCAAAATGAGCACTATATAGGTTTATGCTCCTGCACACGGTCTTCCTCCAGACATACAGAGACGCTGTGCATTTCCACATTCTCTTCTATTCTTTCTTTCTTCGGTGACAATAAAAAGTCAGTAATCCTGCATTAATACAACTCATCCCATTCAGAGAGAACATTCTGTCTCTTGTTCCCTCTCTCCACACACACACACACACACACACACACACACACACACACACACACACACACACACACACACACACACACACACACACACACACCTCCTCGTTTACCACTGTCTTCGCTAATTAGCACACCCAGAGAGCCCTTAGCAAGTCCTCCAAAACCAGAGTGGTGATGCAGTACTAGTCAGTACAATGGGTCCACACACTCACATGCATGCAACCACGCAAACAAACACACACACAAACCTTGCTGCCCACTCCTTGTTTGATGGAATTGTTTGAATGAGAGATGGGTTTTTGTTTGTTTGTTTTATAATGCAATACAGAATGATATTTATTCTGTATTTCCATGGGAATCTGCACTGAGTAAATGATACTGTCTGAACAAGTCCGGTTAGTATGAGGTAAAGGTTTGTATTGGCAATTTATTTGTACAAAAGCCATGAGTGGATGTGCATTCATACATTGTCCCCCTTTGTTTTCTCAAGATAATCAGGTAATTATATTGTTTTATGAGGATGACCAGTTATTTCATTTGTCTTCCTGTGATGGTGACTTATTTATAGCTGGTCATCATTATGCCAGTGTCAGCACTTGATTGAGGAGAAATGTGATGTGGTGAATTACCTGCTGCTTATATGATGGTGGCTTTTTTTGAAATGTATACCATGCACTGTTATCGCTAGCTCATGTAAATTATATCATTATAATGTGAAAAAAAAAGTTTTATCTTGAGATCTTAAGAGAATTATTCAGTTCTTTCTTCTTTTCCTTTCGGCTGTTATCTTCAGGGGTTGCCATAGCACATCATCTGCCTCTATCTCACCCTATCCTCTGCATCTTCTACTCTTACACCAACTACCTTCATGTCCTCCTTCACCACATCCATGAATCTCCTCTTTGGTCTTCCTCTAGGCCTTCTGCCTGGTAGTTCCAACCTCAGCATATTCCTTCTAATATGCTCACTATCCCTCCTCTGTACATGTCCAAACCATCTCAATCTAGCCTCTCTGACTTTGTCTCCAAAATGTCTTACATTGTCCCTCTGATGTGCTCATTCCTGATCCTATCCATCCTCATTACTCCCAAAGAGAACCTCAACATTTTCATCTCTACTACCTCCAGCTCTGCCTCCTGTCTTTTCCTCAGTCACACCATTTCTAAACCATACATTGCTGGCCTCATAACCATCTTGTACAAGTTTCCTTTAATTCTTGCCAGTACCCTCCTATCACACATCAATCCAGACAATTTTCTCCAACCATTCCAACCTGCCTGCAAACGCTTCTTCACCTCTTTCCCACACTCTCCATTGCTCTAGACTGTTGAGCCTATGTACTTAAAATCCTCCACCTCCTTTATCTCTGCTCCCTGTAAGCTTGCTATTCCTCTTGGGTCCTTCTCGTTCATACACAAGTATTCTCTCTTACTGAAGTTAACCTTCATTCCTCTCCTTTCCAGGGCATACCTCCACATCTTGTTCTCTGCTCTCACTACAGATCACAATGTCATCTGCAAACATCATAGTCCATGGAGATTCTTGTCTAACCTTGTCTGTAAGCCTGTCCATCACCACAGCAAACAAGAAGGGGCTCAGAGCTGATACTTGATGCAGTCCCACCTCCACCTTGAACTCTTCTGTCACACCGACAGCACACCTCACCACTGTCTTACATCTCTCATACATGTCCTGCACCACTCTAACATACTTCTCTGCCACTCCAGACTTCCTCATACAATACCTCCATTCCTCTGGCATCCTCTCACTCTTTATGACCTTGTTGAATGTTCTTGTCAAAAAGTCTACAGCTACCTCTCCTAGACACTTCCATACCTCCACAGGTATATCATCAGTACCAACTGCCTTTCCACTCTTCATCCTCTTCAATGCCCTTCTCACTTCACCATTACTAATCTTTGCTACTTCCTGGTTCTCAATGGTCACCTCTTCTACTTTTTACATCTTCCCAGCTTCCCTCTCTGTCCTTAATCACCTGAACTTGCTGAATATCTTTCCCATCTCTATTTCTCGGCTGTGCCAACCTGTTTAAATCATTTTCGCCCTCCTTACTCTCCAACTTAGCATACAAG
Organism: Plotosus lineatus; assembly: GCA_024760905.1. NCBI lineage: Eukaryota > Metazoa > Chordata > Actinopteri > Siluriformes > Plotosidae > Plotosus > Plotosus lineatus. The sequence goes on along the minus strand of CM045740.1, from coordinate 35,230,977 downwards.
TCATCATACACCCTCTGTTTGGCCTTTGACACCGCTACCTTCACCTTACGCTGTATCTCTCTCTGTACTCCTGTTTACTCTCTTCAGTCCTCTCAATATCCCACTTCTCAGTTAACCTCTTCCTTTATACACACTCCTGCACTTCCTCACCACCGAGTCTCCTTATCTACTTTCCTTCTAGAGGACGCACCAAGTACTCTCTTATCTGTATCTCTTCCTGATCACATTAGCTGTAATTGTCCAGTCATCTGGAAGCACTCCCTGACCACCCAAAGCCTGTTTAAACTCCTTCCTTTTACAGCTTCCATTATTAATGATTCGCATGTTTTATTTGGGATAGGTTTTATGTTGGATGCCCTTCCTGACACAACTCTTGGCATTTATCTTCGCTTGGGACCGGCGTGAGAAAGAACACTGGCTTGTGCCCCCAGGGCTGCATTAAGAGAATTATCATTTATCACCAATTATCACCAGAAAACAGTATAAATCACAAACATCACAGGAAAACAAATTAAATCCAGGAAAATAACTTTTATTTTTAAAACAGAGAAAGCGACATAATTATCCCAGTATCTCGAGAAAAGGTACAAAGAAAAAAAATTGCGTCTGCTGAGGGCTTCATTATATTTTGAGCACAAATGCTCATTATTTTGTACGTTGAATGATGCTTATAAGATTAGTTAAATATTTGATATTTGTTTATTAACTACAAAACCGAGACAACATAATATTAAAAAGTTAATGAAATGTAAATCATTTTATTAATTGAATATTATTTATTTACCCAATTTTAATTAGGGTCACTGGGAGGCTGGTGCCCATCTGAGCTGACTCTGGGCAAGGGCAGGGTACATACTGGACAGCTCATCATGGCCAATGCCAATACTCATAAAAAAAAAAAAAAAAATATATATATATATATATATATATATATATATATATATATATGTTGTCATCCGTTCAAACGTTTTGTCGATGCAAAAATGTCATCCACAAACATCCCGCAATTATTCTCTCATCTTCTGTGTTATTCCGCATGATTCTGTATGCGTTCCTTAAGTCTTCCTCAACTTCCGGCAGACCAAAATCTTCTGTGAACGTGCTTTTGAACACCGAACTAAGCGGATTGGTCAAGGAATACATATGAAACGTTTACGGAATAGTTAATGACAGCACAGAGGAGTTAAGGAACACTCACTGAACTCACTTCAATTATAAATACAGTCACGAAAGACAAAGAACCATTCATTTCAAAAGACACTACGATGCCGAAACACAAGAGAAAGGTAACTACCAAGAGGCCACGGTCTCCAACAGCAGAAAACCCAATGGAAAAGCCTGTTCAAGAAGCAGAGGTCGACGCTGAGTCAGATGTCGCTTCTGTCGTTGACGCCGAAGTTGCCGCTGGCTCAAGCAAGAAGGCAAGAGTTTATATCAAACTCAATGACGATAAGGAACAGCTCATTGTGGAGTTCATACAGGCAAATGAGTGCCTTTCCAACAAGAAGCCTGATCCTGGATGGAAAAACATCTGAAGGCCAAACTCTGGGCTGATGAGGCATCACGTATGGAAAAGACTGACGATGAGCTGAAGCAGTGGTTCCAGACTGTGTGGACGAGGTTGGGAAAACTGAGATGTTGGAACTTGGGGCAAGCTGACATGAACATATCTCAGAGGGACCAGTGGATCTACGACATCTTTAGCTTCCTATGTCCACACATTGTCGAAGTACAGAGGAGGGACATTGTTTCTCTTAAGGCCAAGATTGCTGCTGCAGCTGGCTAAGGCAGTTCCACATCCATGACCACTGGAGAACCTCCACTGCCATCCACATCAGCGGGGGCAGAGGACGTTGAACCTATCAACCTCCAGCTGGCAGAAGAGGCAATACCCATCATCCCCCTCACCACAACACCTGTTATAACAAAATTCAGCTTCACCTTAACTCAGACCAGCTGTGGGAAGGCAAAGTTTGGATCTGAACTGTCCACCCTTGATGACAGAGTGAACAGGATTCTAGCAGCAGCCAAACAGCTGGTGAACCAGAAAAGGGAAGTGATGACGGCCGATTGATCAGAGAGGGCGAGTTTCACCAGTTAGGCAGTAGCTGTCTTGCAGAATCTCCCAAAACCTGTGTACAGACATGCAACACTCAAGATACAAGAACTGCTGAATGACTGCTTGGACAGAGCTGAAGCCTTGAAGATGCAGCAGCAGGAGCAACCACCTCCTACGCAGCAACAGTCACAGCAGCTCCAGCCTCAGCAGTATGCACAGCAAGACCACCAGCAGCTTTCTCAGCATCATCAACCACCACCTCTGCACCACCATTGGCATCAGCAGCATTACTGGCCTCCCCCACCAACGCAGTGGAGCACACAGCTGTCTGGTCCACCCATGTCTGTTTGGGGACCCCAAGACACAAGGTGGGCAACACAACAGTGTCCACTACAATCCACATCATCTGCAGAAGAGCAGCAACCACAACCCAGCAGACCAGTCAGTTGTCCTCCGGTTACTTGTACATCGACGCCTGCAACCACCCCTGTGGCTAGAGACACAAGTGGAAGTGAGCCCAGCCTGTCAAACATTTCCAGTGTGCTCAGATGGTGTTGTGATGACTTAAAGGACTCAAACTCGACCAGTGACCTGAGAGACTGTTGTATTTTTTATTTCAATTTATTTTTTCTGTTTTTTGTTCGTTAATGTTCATGTAATAAAGTTTTGAAGTTATAATCAATGTGGTTTTGACGTCTGTGCATTTTTTGTAGTTAGGAATGATTTATTGAAGGTGCAAATAATAGGAACATTGACACTAGGCAGTAATAAAACAAAGTTAAACATTTAAAAAGACTTTAATATAAACAAGAGTCAATAAGAACACACAATCACATCAACAACTGAAACCAGCATATACATAGGTAGTTCAATGAAGGACCCATTGCTCATTGTCACACTTTTCCTGCCTGGTGGCATACGGCTGCCAAGAGACTTTTCCAACTTCACTGTTGAAGTAGAGCTTCAGGTACTCTCTCTGTTTCTTGGCCTATATAGTGTCTCTGTTGGGACCCACCACATGTTCCAAGTCATGCATATTAGCCATTTCATGCCACTGGCCTGGAATAATGTGGTCATCATCTTCTTGGTCCAAAACTGCATCCTGGGTGACAGTATATCTCATCCTCGTGATTTTATGAAGACAGACAGCAGCTTCAACCATAAGTCTGACGACATCTGGTCTTTGTTGCAGTGTAGACAGTAGGAACTGCCACCGTTTGGCCAAGATGCCAAATGCATTCTCAGCGACTCAAAGTGCTCGGGACACCCTGTAGTTGTACCCCAATTCTTCCTCTGTAAGGGCTCACCTGGAATATGGCTTCATAAGGTACTTCCTGAGAGCAAAAGCATTGTCTCCAACAATGAAGTATGGCATGTAAGTGTCGTCTTGGGACAGAGGCTCTGGTGTGGGGAAGTTCAAGGTACCATCTTCAATGCATTCTTTCAGCTCCAAGGCATTGAATATCTGCGCATCAGACATGTGGCCCAAGCCACTGACGTCTATCCATAGGAATCTGTAGTTGGTGTCTACCAGTGCCAGTAGAACAATGGAGAAAAATCCCTTGTAGTTGTGGTAAAAGGTTCCAGAAGATGGTAGTTTTCTAATGGCGACATGTTTCCCATCCAAAGCTCCAACAGCATGAGGCAGGTTCCATTTATCCTGGAAATCCCAACTGAATGATTTCCATTCCTGCACAGTATTTGGGCACTGTATGACCTCATATTTGTAGTGATCGATGATGGCCTGACAGACCTCTGGTAGGAAACTTGCGATGGTGTGACGAGATACCCTGAAGTTTTGAAGCCAGATTTGGATACTTGTCACCCGAGGCCAGATGACATGGTGACAGCCAGTTTCAGACCAGAACTGAGTGCGCTTCTGAAGTTAGTATCCTTCTTTGTCAGTCGAGGAGCCAAAACCATCAGCAACTCGTCGAACAGCTCAGGTAGGACCCAGAGATAATTGAAGAAGGACTGCTTGTCTTTGAAACGGAGCTCTTCCATAAATTTGACATAGTTCCCAAGCTCTGGGTAGACAGTAACTTATGAGTCATGAGAGGAGAAAGGATGGTCTCCAGGGTATGTTGGGTCCCTCTTAATTCCACCAAGTCTCCTCATAAATCTATCAGTGTAAATGTCACTGAGGGTGGGTAGTGTAGTTCCAATTACTTTCTCTGCCATCCTCACCACCCACTGCAAGGTCTCTATTTCCTCTGCAGTTCAGCTATTGAACGACACTGTACAGCAGTAGGTCAGGAGGCTCTTGATGACTGTAAAAGTTCGTCAGTAGGGGTCAGGGTAGGTACACTTGTCAGAGTTTTCTGAGGAAGTGCTGTACATCCTTTGTTGTTCTTTCCCCACCTGGTGGGAAATGGATTTGGTCCAGGTGAAGTCAGCAGAGTGTGGACTCCAAGAAACTTGAAGTACTCCACCCTTTCCACCTCCTCTCCATCAATTTAATCTGTGCAGGGTGGGTTTGATCTGTTGCTACTGAAGCTGGATAGGATCATCGCCGCTATCTGGAAGAGCAGGGCAGATACGTGCCTCTTTGTTGTGTTGCCCAAAGTGAGCAAGGAACTGGTTCAGGGTGTCCAGTAGGCTGCTGTCTGAGGAGTCTGCTGACATCTGCTTGTCTTTATAGCTAGTGAGTGTTCTGATTCTCTTCCACATGTTCCTGGTGTTGTTTTCAGCAAAATGCTCCATGATGAGCTGGTTATAGCTGCACTTTGCATTTTTGATACTTTTTCGTAGGGCCTCTTGTGCCTCTTTGTAAGCCTGCTTGTCTCCTGACTTGAAGCCATCATCTCGTGCTCTGTGCAGGGTGCACGCCTCATCATTAAACCATGGTTTCTAGTTCAGGAACAGTTTAACAGTCCTTGTTGTGGTCATGTTCTCTGTGCAGTACTTTATGTAGAAGAGCACAGCTGATGTGTGACTTTCCAGGTCTGTCTCTTCTGCGAACATTTTCCAATCTTCTGGGATATTAGTGTAGACCTGGTCCAGGTTTGCTGAGTTACTTACTGAAATATCTGATTTTAACATAGAGAATTAATTTTTTGACTGATATTTACAATTTTACAATTTAAAAAAGTTCAAAAAAGTCATCACTGTTAAAAGTTGGTGGCATGCATGTTTTATTAATAGTCTTATTCCTCATTCATTTTTGTATAACATTAACAAATCATGTTGGATTATTTTTGTTATTTTCCATTAGATTTCAGAAATGTGTTGCTCTAACAGCACGAAGAACTTTTCTCTCCTTCCCTGCTCCCTAGGACACCATCAATTTTTGATTATTAAACCATTGATTTTTTTTTTTTTTAAGAGGAGCAACATTAACTAGAGTACAGCACAAACTTGACTGCATTTGGTTGCCTGATCAATCTCTGTGCGGTCTGACGTTGATCCAATCATAGTTTGTCATTTTGAGAGATTACTAATGAAACTCTGGACAATAGTTGAGATAAAAGTGCATTCTACATGAATAACTTGTTGTAGTGTATGTATTATTAATAAGATGTATTTTAATGTAGATAATGATCTAAAATAATATCTGACTGAGGAAATGAAACTATATTTCCAATATGTTATCCAAAATTTGGTATTGACGAGAGTGTGGACGGCATTATGAGTGGGTCCAAATATTATTGTTTTACACAAACTGACTCTAGAATGGACATGAACGCTATTCTCAAAGGAACTTCTGGGTTATCAAAATCAATATTAACGACAACAACATTTTTGCTTTATCCAAAGAAACTACCAACTTTGAAATGAAGTCTGCAAATTCACACAGGAATTTAGTGTACAGCCCTGGAGATCTGTATGTAATCATGAAACTCCTGACCACTAATATTTATTTATTTATTTTTTTTTGTAAAAAGCGATTGCTTTACATGTAAGTGATCTAATATTTATAATCCTACTTTTTGGTCAATGGAGCTGGCTGTACATGCTGTAGAATGGTTTTAATGTAAGTTAATTATGATCTTCTTCTTCTTTTACTTTCGGCTGCTCCCTTCAGGGGTCGCCACAGCAAATCATCCGCCTCCACCTCACCCTGTCCTCCGCATCTTCTTTTCTGACTCCAACGACCTTCATGTCTTCCTTCACCACATCCATAAATCTCTTCTTCGGTCTTCCTCGAGGCCTTCTGCCTGGTAGTTCCAACCTCGGCATCCTACTGCCAATATACTCACTATCCCTCCTCTGTACATGTCCAAACCATCTCAATCTAGCCTCTCTGACTTTGTCTCCAAAACATCTTACGTGGGCTGTCCCGATGATATACTCATTTCTGATCCTATCCATCCTCGTTACTCCCAGGGAGAACCTCAACATTTTCATCTCCGCTACCTCCAGCTCTGCCTCCTGCCTTTTCCTCAGCGCCACTGTTTCTAAGCCATACAACATCGCTGGCCTCACCACCATCTTGTACACTTTTCCCTTCATTCTTGCTGACACTCTCCTATCGCACATCACACCAGATACTTTTCTCCAACCATTCCAGCCTGCCTGCACACGCTTCTTCACCTCTTTTCCACACTCTCCATTGCTCTGGATTGTTGAGTCTAAGTACTTAAAATCCTCCACCTTCGTTATCTCTGCTCCCTGTAACATCACCGTTCCTCCTGGGTCCTTCTCATTCACACACATGTATTCTGATTTTCTGAGGCTAACCTTCATTCCTCTCCTTTCCAGGGCATACCTCAACCTCTCTAGATTTTCCTGCACTTGTTCTCTGCTCTCACTACAGATCACGATGTCATCTGAAAACATCATAGTCCATGGAGATTCTTGTCTCACCTCGTCTGTCAGCCTGTCCATCACCATAGCAAACAAGAAGGGGCTGAGAGCTGACCCTTGATGCAGTCCCACCTCCACCTTGAATTCGTCGGTCACACCGACAGCACGCCTCACCACTGTCTTACATCTCTCATACATGTCCTGCACCACTCTAACATACTTCTCTGCCACTCCAGACTTCCTCATGCAATACCACAGTTCTTCTCTTGGCACCCTGTCATATGCTTTTTCCAGATCCACAAAGGCACAATGTAGCTCCCTCTGACCTTCTCTGTACTTCTCTATTAACATCCTCACGGCAAACATTGCATCTGTGGTGCTCTTTCTTGGCATGAATCCAAGCTGTTGTTCACAAATGCTGACCTCTGCCCTTAGTCTAGCTTCCACTATTCTTTCCCATAACTTCATCGTATGGCTCATCAACTTTATCCCTCTGTAGTTGCTGCAACTCTGCACGTCTCCCTTGTTCTTAAAAATGGGCACCAGCACACTTCTCCTCCACTTCTCCGGCATCTGCTCACTCTCGAGGACCTTGTTGAATGTTCTTGTCAGAAAATCTACTGCTACCTCTCCTAGACACTTCCATACCTCCACAGACATATCATCAGGACCAACTGCCTTTCCATTCTTCATCCTCTTCAATGCCCTTCTCACTTCACCCTTACTGATCTTTGCTACATCCTGCTCCTCAATGGTTACCTCTTCTACTCTTTTCTCTCTCTCATTTTCCTCATTCATCAGCTCTTCAAAATACTCTTTCCATCTTCCCAGCACACTTCTGTCATCAGTCAATACATTTCCCTCTCTGTCCTTTATCAATCTAACTTGCTGCACGTCCTTCCCATCTCTATTTCTCTGCTGTGCCAACCTGTATAGATCATTTTCTCCCTCTTTACTATCCAACCTATCATACAAGTCATCATACGCCCTCTGTTTGGCCTTAGCCACTGCTACTTTCGCCTTACGCTGTGTCTCCCTGTACTCCTGTTTACTCTCTTCGGTCCTCTCAATGTCCCACTTCTTCTTGGCTAACCTTTTCCTTTGTACACACTCCTGCACTTCCTCATTCCACCACCAAGTCTCCTTATCTACTTTCCTTCCAGAGGACACACCAAGTACTCTCCTACCTGTGTCCCTGATCACATTTGCTGTGGTTGTCCAGTCATTTGGAGGCACTTCCTGGCCACCCAAAGCCTGTTTCAACTCCTCCTTGAAGACAACACGACACTCTTCCTTTTTCAGCTTCCACCACTTTGTCTTCTGCTCTGCCTTTGCCTTTTTCACCTTTCTCACCATCAGAGTCATCCTGCACACCACCATCCTAAGCTGTTTGGCAACACTCTCACCCACGATGACTTTGCAATCACTGACTTCCTTCAAATTACATCGCCTACAGAAGATGTAGTCTACCTGTGTGCGCCTACCTCCGCTTTCATAAGTCACCCTATGCTCCTGTTTCTTCTCAAAGAAAGTATTCACCACAGCCATTTCCATCCTTTTTGCAAAATCTATCAACATCTGTCCTTCTGCGTTCCTGTCCTGGATACCAAACCTGCCCATCACTTCCTCGTCCCCTCTGTTGCCTGCCCCAACATGTCCATTGAAGTCTGCACCTATGACCACTCTTTCACCTCTGGGGGTACTCTGCATCACTTCATCTAAGTCACTCCAGAATCTCTCCTTCTCTTCTAGCTCACATCCTGTCTGTGGGACATAAGCACTAACAACATTGAGCATTACACCTTCAATTTCTAACTTGAGATTCATCACTCTGTCTGACACTCTTTTCACTTTTAGAACATTCCTGACAAACTCCTCCTTCAAGATGACTCCGACTCCATTTCTCTTCCCATCCACACCGTGATAAAATAGCTTAAACCCTGCTCCTAAGCTTTTAGCTTTGCTACCTTTCCACCTGGTCTCCTGAACACACAGTATGTCCACCTTCCTCCTCTGCATCATGTCAACCAGCTCTCTACCTTTTCTGTGCATAGTTCCAACATTCAAAGTCCCCACTCTCAGTCCTAGTCTCATGCCTTTCCTCTTCTCTCTCTGCCTACGGACACGCCTCCCACCTCTCCTTCTTCGACGTCTTCGACCAACAGTAGTCCAATTTCCATCAGCACCCTGTTGATTGACAGCACTGATGGCGGTCGTTGTTAACCCGGGCCTCGACCGATCCGGTATGGAGGTAATACTTTTGATTTGCATCATCAATAATTGGCATTGGTTTTACGTCGGATGCCCTTCCTGACACAACCCTCTGCATTTCTCCGGGCTTGGGACCGGCATGAGAGACACTGGTTAGTGCCCCCCCACCTCATGGCTGCATTGCGGGGAGACTGTGCATGGAACAATTAATTACATTAAATAAAGATTCGACCACTTCTGATAATATCACTTTCAAGAAATATGTAGGTACTGGCCTCACACACACAAGTTGATGATTTTGATACGGAAATTAATGAGATTAAACCTGCCACTTTCAGGCAACTAAAACACTCTAGCTGCTGATCTGATAGCAATATATTGTTATCGATTTATTGTTGTCGATTTAATTACTGATATATCTGTTATGGAATATTTTTTGAGTGATATTTTCAAAGTTAATATTAAAAATGTTTACAAATTGTTACTGCTATAAGCTGATGCTTCTATTAATGGTCTTATTCTTAGTTAATTTTTGTCACAATATTAAATAAGTATCTTAAATTATTTTTGTTAGCTTCAATTACAATGACAAATACATTGTTCTAGTAGCACAAAGAGCTTTTCTGTAGTTAAGAAGAATCTCCCTCCTCCGGCTAGCTGGAATACCATTAATTTAGTTTGATACCACTTTTGTTTTAATTTCTAAATGTTCTGTGATAGTGTGCCTCATTATCATTATCATCATCATCTTCCGCTAAGTCCAGAGTCGGGTCGCGGGGGCAGAAACCTAAGCAGAGAGGTCCAGACGTCCCTCTCCCCAGCCACTTCCTCCAACTCTCCCGGGGGGACACCGAGGCCCAGACAAGCGAGAGACATAGTCTCTCCAGAATGTCTAGGTCGACCCCGGGGTCTCTTCCCGGTTGGACATGCCCGAAACAACACACCAGGGAGGCGTTCGGGAGGCATTCTGACCAGATGCATGAGCCACCTCAACTGGCCTCTCTCAATGCGGGGGAGCTGCGGATCTAATCCGAGCTCTCCACGGATGGTAGAGCTTCTTACCTTATCACTAAGGGAGCACCCTGCCACCCGGCGAAGGAAGCTCATTTCAGCTGCTTGTATCTGCGATCTTGTTCTTTCGGTCACTACCCAAAGCTCGTGACCATAAGTGAGGGTTGGAATGTAGATCGACTGGTAAATTGAGAGCTTCGACTTGCAGCTCAGCTCCTTCTTCACCACCGGTACAGGCTCCGCTGAACAGCAGAAGCTGCAGCGATCCATCTGTTGATCTCACGCTCCATCCTTCCCTCACTCGTGAACAAGACCCCATGATACTTAAACTCCTCCACTTGGGGCAGAACCTCATTCCCGACCCAGAGGGTGCATTCCACACTTGTCCGACTGAGAACCATGGCCTCAGACTTGAAGGTACTAATCCTCATCCCGGCTGCTTCGCACTCGGCTGCGATATGCTCTAATGAGAGCTGGAGGTTGTGACTTGATGAAGCCAAAAGGACAACACCATCCGCAAAAAGCAGAGAAGAGATCCGATGGCCACCAAACCAGAACTCCTCAATGCCTCGACTGCACCTAGAAATTCTGTCCATAAAAATTATGAACAGAATCGGTGACAAAGGACAGCCTTGGCGGATTCCAACTCCCACTGGAAACAAATACGAACTGTCGTTGCCAATACGGACCAAACTCTGGCTCCGGTGATACAGCGACCGAATGGCTCGTAGCAACAGGTCTGGAATGCCATACTCCCGGAGCACGCCCCACAAGATTGTTTGAGGGACACGGTCGAAAGCCTTCTCCAAATCCACAAAACACATGTGGACAGATTGGGCAAACTCCCTTGCCCCCTTCAGAATCCTGTGGAGCATATAGAGTTGATCAAGAGTGTTTTACGACCAGGACGAAAACCACATTGGTCGGATCCTCCTCTCTAGTACCCCTGCATAGATTTTCCCAGGTAGGCTGAGGAGTGTGATTCCCCGATAATTGGAACACACCCACTGGTCCCCTTCTTAAAAATTGGGACCACCACCCCAGTTTGCCAATCCAGAGGTACAGCCCCCGATGACCACTTGATGTTGCAGAGTCGTGTCAAACAAGACAGTCCTACAGCAACCAGCTAGCCTGAGATATTCCGGACAGATCTTGTCCAACCCCGGAGCTTGAGCACCGAGGAGTTTTTTGACAACCTCAGTGACCTCCACTCCAGTGATGGTCGGACCCCCACCCAAACCCCCAGGGTCTTCCTCTTCCACAGAGGACATGTTGGTGGGATAGAGGAGCTCCTCAAAGTATTCCCTCCACCTCTCGATGACATCCCCAGTCAAGGTAAGCAGCTCCCCACCGCCACTGTAAACAGTGTTTGTGGAGAACTGCTTCCCCCTCCTGAGGCATCGGATGGCAGTCCAGAACCTTTTTGAGGCCATCCGATAATCACTCTCCACGCCCTCACTGAACTCCTCCTACGCCCGAGATTTTGCATCTGTGACAGCCTCAACTGCAGCATGTTTGGCCTGCCGGTACCTGTTTACTGCCTCAAGAGTCCCACAGGCAAATAAAACCTGATAGGCCTCCTTCTTCAGCTGGATGGCCCCCTTCATCGCCGGTGTCCACCACTGGGTTTGGGGGTTACCGCCATGACAAGCACCGACGACCTTCCGACCATCGCTATGGGCTGCTGCCTCAGCAATGGAGGCACGAAACATGGCCCATTCAGATTCCATGTCCCCTGCCTCCTTTGGGACGTGGTTGTAGCTCTTCCAGAGGTGGGAGTTAAAGGCTTCTTGGACAGGGGACTCCGCCAAACTTTCCCAGCAGACCCTGATTACATGCTTGGGCCTGCCAGGTCTGGAAGGCAGCCTCCCCCACCACCAAAGCCAACTCACCACTAGGTGGTGATTGGTAGACAGCTCAGCTCCTCTCTTTACCCGACTGTCCAGAACATACGGCTGCAAGTCCGATGACAAGACTACAAAGTCAATCATCGAACTGCGACCTAAGATGTCCTGGTGCCAAGTGCACTTATGGGCACCCTTATGTTCAAACATGGTGTTCATGATAGACAAACTGTGACGAGCACAGAAGTCCAACAACGAAACACCATTCGGGTTCAGACTGGAGAGGCCGTACCTACCAATCACACCCTTCCAGGTCACACTATTGTTGCTCACATGGGCATTGAAGTCTCCCAAGACAACGAGTGAGTCTCCTGAGAGAATGTTCTCCAACACCCCTCCCCTCAAAGACTCCAAGAAGGGCGGGTACTATGAACTGTCATTTGGTGCATAAGCACAAATAACAGTCAGTACCCATACCCCCATCCGAAGATGGAGGGAAGCTACCCTTTCGTCAACTGGGGAGAACTCCAACATTTGGGCCCCGAGACGAGGGGCAACAAGAATGCCCACACCAGCTCGCCGCCTCTCCCCATGAGCAACTCCAGAATAGAATAAAGTCCAGTATCTCTCAAGGTGGGTGGTTCCACAGCCCAAGATATACGTTGAGGTGAGCCCGGCTATATCTAGTCGGTATCTCTCCACCTCACACACCAGATCAGGCACCTTCCCTGCCAGAGAGGTGACATTCCATGTCCCGGGGGTCAGAGTAAGTAGCAGAGGATCGGTCCGACAGAACTCATGGCTTCGGCTGCCATCCAACTCACACTGCACCCGACCCCTAAAACTCCTCCCACAGGTGGTGGCGCCATGGGAGGGCAGACCCATGTCTCCTTTTTGGGCTAGGCCCGGCCAAGCTCCATGGGCAGAAGACCGACCACCAGGTGCTTGCCTTCGAGCCCCTCCCCCGGGTCTGGCTCCAGGGGGGAACCCTGGTGACCCACATCTGGGCAAGGGAGACTGCTTCCTTGGATGTCTCTCCGTCATAAAAGTCTTCTGAATAGTAGTGCCTGTAGTGTGTAGTAGTAGTAGATGATATTGTGCCTGTATCATCATTATAGCAGGGAGACATTTTTTTTTTTACATTTCTGAATAGTTTTATTATAAGACAGCTAGATTATTTAGCTTGTAGCATAAATTTGACTCAGTAGTTTGATGAAGTTCTGTGGGGTCTGATGGTGATCCAAACATGGTTGATAATACCGAAAGATTATGAATGAAAAATAGTTGATGTAAAGTAAGTGTATCATGATAACATGGAGAGGTGTATATACTAGTACAAGTGGTGGGCCATCATGGCCAGCAAGGCCTTCCCTGTTGACCTAAACACTATCAGAAGCATTGACCTACATTTACAGTTTCAATTTCCATGTTTGTTCTATTAACTTGTATTAATTATTCCCAACAATCTATTCTCTTCATATCGTAATGTGTCTCTTGGCTGCTCTTCAGCTTCTATGTGTTACCATGTCCAAGGTCTTCAAAATAAGTAGTGTTGGTTCATCGCACTTAAACTATATGAGCAATGGGACTGTGTGACAGACTTCGATGGACTTGTTGGGAGACTTAAATGGACATGTTGGTGCAGGCAACAGGGGGGACGAGGAAGTGATGGGCAGGTTTGGTATCCAGGACAGATGTTGATAGATTTTGAAAAAAGAATGGAAATGTGGTGAATACTTTCTTCCAGAAGAGACAGGAGCACAGGGTGACTTATAAAAGCAGAGGTAGGAGCACACAAGTAGACTGCATCCTGTGTAATTTATGTATGTATAATTGATGTAATTTGAAGGAAGTCAGGGACTGCAAAGTAGTAGTGGGTGAGAGTGTTGCCAAACAGCATAGGATGGTGGTGTGCAGGATAATGCTGATTGTGAGGAAGGTGAAGAAGGCAAAGGCAGAGCAGAAGACAAAATGGTGGAAGCTGAAAAGACAGAGTGTCATGTTGTCCTCAAGGAGTAGAAACAGGCTTTGGGTGGTCAGGAAGTGCTTCCAGATGACTGGACAACTACAGCTAATGTGATCAGGGAGACAGATAGGAGTTTACTTGGTGTGTCATCTGGAAGGAGAGTAGATAAGGAGACTTGGTGTTGAAATGAGGAAGTGCAGAAGTGTGTACAAAGGAAGAGGTTAGCTAAGAAGAAATGGGACATTGAGAGGACTAAAGAGAGTAAACAGAAGTACAGGGAGACAGCATAATGCGAAGGTAGTGGTGTCAAAGGCCAAACACAGGGTGTATGATGACTTGTATGCTACGTTGGACAGTCAGGAGAGAGAAAATGATTTATACAGGTTGGCACAGCAGAGAGATAGAGATGTGAAGGACTTGCAGCAAGTTAGAGTGATTAAGGACAGAGTGGGAAATTTATTGACTGATGACAGAAGTGTGCTGGGAAGATGGAAAAAGTACTTTGAAGAGCTGATGAATGAGGAAAATAAGAGTGAAAACAGAGTAGAAGAGGTGACTGTTGAGGACCAGGAAGTAGCAACGATTAGTAAGGGTGAAGTGAGGAGAGTATTGAAGAGGATGAGGAGTGGAAAGGCAGTTGGTCCTGATGACATGGCATGGAAGTGTCTAGGAGAGGTAGCAGTAGATTTTCTGACAACAACATTCAACAAGGTCTTAGAGAGTGAGAGGATGCCAGAGGAATGGAAGAGAAGCGTACTGTTGCCCATTTTTAAGAAAAAGGGAGACATGCAGAGTTGTGGCAACTACAGAGGGATAAAGTTGATGAGCCATCCAATGAAGTTATGGGAATACTAAGAATAGTGGAAGCTAGACTAAGGGCAGAGGTCAGCATTTGTGAACAACAGTTTAGTTTCATGCCGACAAAGAGCACCACAGATGCAGTGTTTGCTTTGAGGATGTTAATAGAGAAGTACAGAGAATGTCAGAAGATGCATTGTGCTTTTGTGGATCTGGAGAAAGCATATGACATGGTGCAAAGAGAGGAACTGTGGTATTGCATGAGGAAGTCTGGAGTGGCAGAGAATTACAGTATGTTAGAGTGGTGCAAGACATGTATGAGAGATGCAAGACAGTGGTGAGGTGTGCTGTGAAATAGAGATGCTAAAGACATGCAGTAAGTGAGAGTAGGAAAAAAGTAAACAGGAAGTAGCAAACATTAGTAAGGGTGAAGTGATGAAGGCATGAAGAGGATGAGAAGTGGAAAGGCAGTTGGTCCTGATGACATACCGGTGGAGGTAAGGAAGTATCTAGGCGAGGTAGCAGTAAATTTTCTGACAAGCACATTCAACAATATCTTAGAGAGTGAGAGGATGCCGAAGGAATGGAAGAGAAGTGTGCTGATGCTCGTTTTTAAGAACAAGGGAGACGTGCATTGTTGTGGGAACTACAGAGGGATAAATCTAATGAGCCATACGTTGAAGTTATGGGAAAGAATAGTGGAAGCTAGACTAAGGCTATAGGTCAGCATTTGTGAACAACAGTTTGGTTGGACAGAGGGAGCTGCATTGTGCCTTTGTGGATCTGAAGAAAGCATATGACAGGGTGCTAAGAGAGGAACTGTGGTATTGCATGAGGAAGTCTGGAGTGACAGAGAAGTATGTTAGAGTGATGCAGGACATGTATGAGAGATGTAAGACAGTGGTGAGGTGTGCTGTCGGTGTGACAGAAGAGTTCAAGGTAGAGGTGGGACTGCATCAAGGGTCAACTCTGAGCCCCTTCTTGTTTGTTATGGTTATGGACAGGCTGACAGACGAGGTTAGACAAGATTCCCCATGGACTATGATGTTTGCAGATGACATTTTAATCTGTAGTGAGAGCAGAGAACAAGTGGAGGAAAATCTAGAGAGGTGGAGGTATGCCTTGGAAAGGAGAAAAATGAAGGTTACCCTCAGCAAGACAGATTACATGTGTGTGAATGACAAGGACCCAAGAGCAACGGTAAGGTTACAGGGAGCAGAGAAAGTAGGTGGAGTGTGAAAAAGAGGTGAAGAAGCGTGTGCAGGCAGGTTGGAATAGTTGGAGAAAAATATCCGCTGTGATGTGTGATAGGAAGGTATCGGTAAGAATGAAAGAAAAAGTGTACAAGACGGTGTTGAGGCCAGCAATGTTGTATGGTTTAGAAACAGTGGCCCTGGGGAAAACACAGGAGGCAGAGCTGGAGGTAGCAGAGATGAAAATGTTGAGGTTCTCTTTGGGAGTAACGAGGATGGATAGGATCAGGAATGAATACATCAGAACATCAGAAGGATAGCACATGTAAGAGGTTTTAGAGACAAAGTCAGAGAGGCTAGATTGAGATGGTTTGGACATGTAAAGAGGTCGGAGAGTGAGTATGTTGGTAGTAGGATGCTGAGGTTGGACCTACCAGACAGAAGGCCAAGAGGAAGACAAAAGAGAAGATTTATGGATGTGGTGAAGGAGGACATGAAAGTGGTTGGTGTAAGAGAAGAAGATGCAGAGGATAGGGTGAGGAGGCAGATGATTCTCTGTGGCGACCCCTGAAGGGAATAGCGAAAGGAAAAGAAGAAAGAGCAATGGGGCTGTATCTTTCACCAATCAGTTTTCAGATTCGCTGCATAGGGCCATATTGCTGGACTACAATAACCTTAGCATTCCTCCCTCTTGTAATTGTTTGGTCAGAGTAAAACTTTGCTGAATAGTCTGTCATGATCTGCACAAAATACATTTAAGTTACATTTTTTATGCCGATAATGGCTGGCACAAGAGGAGAAATTGACTTACTGTTGGACATGCTTAAAAATCCATTTTCAAAGCAGACTTATTCAGAACAGCTAAACACCGTAAGGAGATGTCAACGTTTATGTTTGTTACATTTGGCTGAACAACAAATTTACTGGGAACTGCCAGTAAAAGTTACGTAACGCTCAGAATTACTCGCAGTGAGTGCACAAACTTCCATGTTCAAATTCCAATGAAATTCCAATTCAATATTTTGTTATCTTGTGGTTTTGTATGTAATCAATGATTTATGTAATTGCGATTTGATTAGTGGTGGTATTAAGAGGTGGAGTAAATCTGTTAAATCCCACTGAAGTCCCAGGGAACAAATGCACAGCCCACCACCGATTTAGTACGAAGATGTGTTGTAAGCAAAATAAGATAATAATCTGAAATAGTATCTGACTGTGGAACTACGACTATCCTTTATTCATTCATTTTCTGAACCACATAATCCTAATAAGGGTCACAGGGAGGCTGGCACCGATCTCAGCCAACTCTTGGTGAGGGCCCACCCTGGACATCTGGCCAGGCCATCACAGAGCCAGCACTTACACCTAGGGGTGATTTGGAACAGCCAATTAACCTACTGTACATGTTTTTGGACTTTGGGAAGTAACTGGAGAACTCAGAGGAAACTCACACAAGAATAGGGAGAACATGCAAGCTCTGTACAGAAACATTCGAGCTGGGAATCGAACACAGGACCTTCTTGCTGTGAGGCAGACATTCTAACTATTGTGGCGCCACAGCTGTAACTATATTTCCAATATTTAATCTGAAAGTTGGGATAAAATCTAGAGTGTGGCCAGAATTATGAGTGGGTCCTATTATATTCTGATTTAGCCCTACTGAATCTAGAATAGGCCCGAATGGTGTTCTTAAAGAATCCTCTGGGTTATCAAAATGAGTATTAGAGTCACCAACAATTACGGCTTTATTTAAAGAAACAACCAGGTTTGCAATAAATGTATGTCATTTAAGTAAATAGAATTTCAAATGCATTATATTCATGTCCAGATTTTGTATAACGCCTAGATTATCAGGGCACATAACTGCAATACTTCCTCCTCTGCCAGTTAGATAAGGTTTGTGTATTTACTTGTATCTAGGACTCACTTCATTTAATGCAACATACTAAATGTATTTAATCCACCTTTCGGTTAAACACAATACACTAAATTCCAAAAATGATTTCTCTAACAGTGTGTTAGAGGGGGCACGGCGGATTAGTGGTTCGTACTGTATGTCCGCTTCACAACAAGAAGGCCTCGGTTTGATACGTAGATCGTTTCTACGTAGAGTTTGCATGTCCTCCCTGTGCTTTTGTGGGTTTACTCCAAGTACTACAGTACAGAGTACGTCGGTTTCCTCCTACAGTCCAAAATCATGCACAGGTTTAATTGGATTAAATTATCATGTCTGTTTTGGGGCTTCTCATTGTTTTATGATTTGGGGAATTCTTCTAGGCTTCCCTAACAAAGTAGATTGTTCTGTTATCAAATATGGATATAAGGGTTTTATCCTCAGGAATTACAAAAGTGATTTGAAAATCTGCAAAATAAGTGGCTATTTCCATTGTTTTACAGCTTTAACATTCAACACTAAACAAGTATTTTAGCAGAAATATATTATGATTATGGATATTTGCACTTAGTCATGTTGAAGATTATACTTCAAAGCATGTATTTTTCGCAATATCTCATTTTCATTGTGGTAGGTTATTTTCAACTTACTTTGGCTATTACTCAGAACACTAGCTTGTGATTTAAACTATATTATGCTGAAGCAGGTCACATATTAGCAGGGTGCCTTTGAATCCCTCTGCTGGGCTATTTTGGGGTCTTGAAAAACCGTTTTCAAAGAACATTTATGTGAAAAAAAACATTTAAAACTGTTTGAAAAACAGGAATATTTAATCCCTCAAGTATGGGAAAAAGGGCTACAGCCATTTGGTCTGACAGTTACAGTCTATTGGTTGGATAACTCTAACCGTGACCCAGCTGAGCTAAACAAATCGGAACAAACCATTCGCCTAATGTGTATATCTTTGAATTCTGGAGGATAACTAGAGTACTCAGAACAAACCCACATAAGCATAAAGAAAACATACAAACTCCACACAGAAATATCCCCCTCAAGCTAGCATTCAAACCTTCTTGCTCATCTGAAAACTTCGTCATATGCTTACATTATTGAAAATTTTAGGCATTTTCGGAGTGCTGACGGTCCAACCAGAGACCCTTGGAATACAGTCAGTTGCATTATAAAGACAGTGACTGCAAGTACAGGAAAGAGTGGGAGTAAATGGTAAAGGCTGTGATCGAGAGACGGAGTGAAGGCGTTGAAAGGGTCAGAGTGTATTCTCAGCCCTAGTTCAGGATTATTTGTGCATTATTAAGTCACTCCTACAGTGCCTGCCTCCTGGTGCATGCCTATTAAAAATGAAAGGCTTTGCAATTCAGCCAGCCTCTGTTTTAGTCTCTCTCTCTCTCTCTCTCTCTCTCTCTCTCTCTCTCTCTCTCTCTCTCCCACCCTCCCTCTCCTTTGTGCTCTGTTTTCTTCTATTCTGCTTCACTCTTTTTCCTGCTTGCCCGTTAGTCATCTCTGTCTCATTTTGCTGTCTACCCATATAACTCCCACCCCCTTTCCACACCCCCCCACTCTCCTTCTCTGTGTGTCTCTCCTTGCTGTCAGGGAGAATGGAGCACTTGGAGACCCGTGGGAATGTTGCCATGGCAACACCTGCCACTCAATCCAATCTCAAATGTAAATGACCTCGAATTTTATTAGTGCACAATTTCATCCTCATATCACTTACTACCAGTCTTCTCTCTCTCTCTCTCTCTCTCTCTCTCTCTCTCTCTCTCTCTCTCTCTCTCTCTCACACACATACACACACACACACACACACACACACACACACACACACACACACAAAATCTATCTTTCGCCCTATTTCTCTGCTTCTAAGCAACCCATAACATTCTTCATTACTGTTTTGATAAGATGCAGGTTTATACTTTATTCTAAACCATACAGCAGCAAAATAATGAAAGCTACATATTTTATCCATTTTACCCCTTCTCGTTGAATACGAAGAAGAGAAAGATCTAAATGTGGCTCAGGCAGCACGGTGGCGTAGTGGTTAGCACATTTGTCTCACAGCAAAAAAGTCCTGGGTGCAAGTCCTTGGTTGGGCATTTCCCTGTGCTTCAATGGCTTTCTCTGGGTACTCAGGTTTCTTCTCACACTACAGAAATAAATACATTAGGTTAAATGGCTGTTCCCATGAGGATATGAATAAGCATGGTTGTGTGTGTGTGTGTGTGTGTGTGTGTGTGTGTGTGTGTGTGTGTGTGTGTGTTGGCCCTCCAGTGGTCTTTTTAGTTAATCAGTGTGTACCCTCCTTTACCCAATGTAAAATAAGTAAGGGTCCATCGTCCCTGCGACATTGTTAATTGCACCATTATTAATCAAATGAATAAGGATGATGATGACTTATGAAATGAATGCAGTCGTGGGGGGAGGGGGGGGGGGGGGACAAGACAGTGTTCACCCTCACACGTTCCCAAGCCCGGATAAATGCAGAGGGTTGTGTCAGGAAGGGCATCCGGCATAAAACCAATGCCACATAAAACATGCGAGTCAAAAATACAAATACCATACCGGATCGGTCAAAGCCCAGGTAAACAACAACCGCCATCAGTGATGTTAAACAACAGGGTGCTGGTGGAAATTGGACTACTGTTGGTCGAAGAAGGAGAGGTCGAAGAAGGAGAGGTCGAAGAAGGAGAGGTGAGAGGCATGTCTGTAGGCAGAGAGAGAAGAGGAAAGGCATGAGTCTAGGACTGAGAGTAGGGACTTTGAATATTGGAACTATGGCAGGAAAAGGTAGAGAGCTGGCTGATATGATGCAGAGGAGGAATACTGTGTGTTCAGGAGACCAGGTGGAAAGATAGCAAGGCGAGAAGCTTAGGAGCAGGGTTTAAGCTATTTTTTAATGGTGTGGATGGGAAGAGAAATGGAGTAGGAGTCATCTTGAAGGAGGGGTTTGTCAGGAATGTTCTAGAAGTGAAAAGAGTGTCAGACAGAGTGATGAGTCTCAAATTGAAAATTGAAGGTGTGATTATCAGTGTTGTTAGTGCTTATGCCCCACAGGCAGGATGTGAGCTACAAGAGAAGGAGAGATTCTGGAGTGAGTTAAATGAACTGATGCAGAATACCCCCAGAGGTGAAAGAGTGGTCATTGGTGTAGATTTCAATGGACATGTTCATGCATTCAACAGGGGGGACGGGGAAGTGATGGGCAGGTTTGGTAGCCAGGACAGGAACACAGAAGGACAGATGTTGATAGATTTTGCAAAAAGGATGGAAATGGCTGTGGTGAATACTTTCTTCCAGAAGAGACAGGAGCATAGAGTGACTTATAAAAGCGGAGGTAGGAGCACACAGGTAGAGTACATCTTGTGTAGGTGATGTAATCTGAAGGAAGTCAGGGACTGCAAAGTAGTAGTGGGTGAGAGTGTTGCCAAACAGCATAGGATGGTGGTGTGCAGGATGACGCTGATGGTGAGGAAGGTGAAGAAAGCAAAGGCAGAGCAGAAGACAAAGTGGTGGAAGCTGATAAAGGAAGAGGCTTGTGTTGTCTTCAAGGAGGAGTTGAAACAGGCTTTGGGTGGTCAGGAAGTGTTTCCGGATGAATGGACAACTACAGCTAATGTGATCAGGGAGACAGGTATGAGTGTTTTTGGTGTGTCATCTGGAAGGAAAGTAGATAAGGGGACTTGGTGTTGGAATGAGGAAGTGCAGAAGTGTATATAAAGGAAGAGGATAGCTAAGAAAAAGTGGGACATGGAAAGGACCGAAGAGAGTAAACAGGAGTACAGGGAGACATAGCGTAAGGTGAAGGTAGCAGTGTCAAAGGCCAAACAGAAGGCGTATGATGACTTATATGCTAGGTTGGACAGTAAAGAGCGAGAAAAGGATTTATACAGGTTGGCACAGCAGAGAAATAGAGATGCTAAAGACATGCAACAAGTTAGAGTAGCAAAAAAGTAAACAGGAAGTAGCAAACATTAGTAAGGGTGAAGTGATGAGAGCATGAAGAGGATGAGAAGTGGAAAGGCAGTTGGTCCTGATGACATACCGGTGGAGGTAAGGAAGTATCTAGGCGAGGTAGCAGTAGATTTTCTGACAAGAACATTCAACAAGATCTTAGAGAGTGAGAGGATGCCAGAGGAATGGAAGAGAAGTGTGCTGATGCTCGTTTTTAAGAACAGGGGAGACGTGCAGAGTTGTGGCAACTACAGAGGGATAAAGCTAATGAGCCATACGTTGAAGTTATGGGAAAGAATAGTGGAAGCTAGACTAAGGCCATAGGTCAGAATTTGTGAACAACAGTTTGGTTGGTCAGAGGGAGCTGCATTGTGCCTTTGTGGATCTGAAGAAAGCATATGACAGGGTGCCAAGAGAGGAACTGTGGTATTGCATGAAGAAGTCTGGAGTGACAG
Source organism: Plotosus lineatus (assembly GCA_024760905.1). Classification (NCBI taxonomy): domain Eukaryota; kingdom Metazoa; phylum Chordata; class Actinopteri; order Siluriformes; family Plotosidae; genus Plotosus; species Plotosus lineatus. The sequence goes on along the minus strand of CM045740.1, from coordinate 35,208,828 downwards.
AGAAGTATGTTAGAGTGATGCGGGACATGTATGAGAGATGTAAGACAGTGGTGAGGTGTGCTGTCGGTGTGACAGAAGAGTTCAAGGTAGAGGTGGGACTGCATTAAGGGTCAGCTCTAAGCCCCTTCTTGTTTGCTATGGTAATGGACAGGCTGACAGATGAGGTTAGACAAGATTCCCCATGCACTATGATGTTTGCAGATGACATTGTGATCTGTAGTGAGAGGAGAGAACAAGTGCAGGAAAATCTAGAGAGGTGGAGGTATGCCTTGGAAAGGAGAGAAATGAAGGTTTGCCTCAGCAAGACATTACATGTGTGTGAATGACAAGGACCCAAGAGCAACGGTAAGGTTACAGGGAGCAGAGAAAGTAGGTGGAGTGTGGAAAAGAGGTGAAGAAGCGTGTGCAGGCAGGTTGGAATAGTTGGAGAAAAATATCCGCTGTGATGTGTGATAGGAAGGTATCGGTAAGAATGAAAGAAAAAGTGTACAAGACGGTGTTGAGGCCAGCAATGTTGTATGGTTTAGAAACAGTGGCCCTGGGAAAAAGACAGGAGGCAGAGTTGGAGGTAGCAGAGATGAAAATGTTGATGTTCTCTTTGGGAGTAACTAAGATGGATAGGATCAGGAATGAGTATATCAGAGGGAGAGCACATGTAAGACGTTTTAGAGACAAAGTCAGAGAGGCTAGATTGAGATGGTTTGGACATGTCCAGAGGAGGGATAGTGAATATATTGGTAGTAGGATGCTAAGGTTGGAACTACCAGGCAGAAGGCCTAGAGGAAGACCAAAGAAAAGATTTATGGATGTGGTAAAGGAGGACATGAAGGTAGTTGGTGTAAGAGATGAAGATGCAGAGGATTGGGTGAGATGGAGGCAGATGATTCACTGTGGCGACCCCTGAAGGGAACAACTGGAAGGAAAATAATAATAATAATAAGAAGAAGAGATGGCTTATATGACATATTCCTATGGATACGAAGTGCTCCTGACTGCAATTGTTCACCTAGAGATACATACAGACACCAAATGGACACAAAAGCAGGAGCACAACGGAGATTTTCGAAGTAGGAGACACCAAACTGTGAGTGAAAGATCGCAACTTTAATGCTTATATAACCATGATTGATGCGAGATTTTATGTGATTTTGGTTCATGATTTAACATTCTTAAACTTCAATTACATAATCACACTGTTACTATGTTGTTTGGTATAGCTGTCAATGACCCGCCTAAACAACATTTTGTCCCTCTATGTTTGTTTCATAACAGACACCTTTAGCAAAAGACAAACATACTTGTACTCAGATCACAGGAAGCTAGAAATAAGATTTCAGATTATGTATGAAGTTTAGATGATGTTTTCATCATGTGTAGCGTTAAAGGACCTTACATTGATTGTTGACCCCGGTCTTTTATTTGAAGCTCATTTAGATAATATTACACAGCTCACCTTCTTTCATCTCAGGATTGTTAAAATAAGAAATATGGCGTCAGTGCATAATACAGAAAAAAAAATGTTCATACTTCTGTTACTTTGAGATTAAATTGTTGTAATACTTTACTGTCTGGATGTTCTAATAGGCACATAAACAAGCTTCAGTTAGTCCAGAATGCAGCAACAAGAGTCCTTACTAGAACCAGAATAAGTGAGCATATCCTCCCGATCTTACTTACACTGCACTGACTCCCAGTGAAATTTTGAATTGAATATAAATTAGTATGTTTAACCTATAAAGCATTGGGCTCATGTTACATTATCTTAGTGAAATTCTTGTCTTTTATGATCCAGCCTCCTTAATTCAATAGGTGCAGGATGCTTAGTGATACCTCGAATAATGAAAACTTCTGCAGGGAACACAGCTTTATTTTTCAAAGCCCAACAGTTATGAAATAACCTTCCAGTTAATCCTCGGGACTCAGACACCGTCTCTGCTTTTCAGACTATGCTAAAAACGCACTTGTTTAGTGCGGTATTTTGTTAATCACACTTTTATTAGTGTGGTCTAGTGGTATAGGGCGCTGGATCGCTGATCCAAAGGTTGGGGGTTCGAGTCCCACTCTGCACAAGGTTGTCACGGTCCCCCCCCAGTGGAGCTAACTGGGTTATCAAAGGCCGGCCATGTCTCTCACTGTCTATGGACACTGTCTATGTCTATGAACCATTGCTGACTTTCGACAAGAGTAGGCTGCAAAGCCGTCAGCGTGTTTCCGCCCTGCGATGGCCTGGCAAGCTGTCCAGGGTGTACTCTGCCCTCGCCCGAAGTTGGCTGGGATGGGCACCAGCCTCCCAGTGACCCAAATTAGGATTAAGCGGATACAGAAAATGAACTGAACTTTTATTAGGTAAAGGAGGAGATCTGGGGTCTCGGGCATAGAGAGTTCTGGTAAACCGTGATGTTAAGATGCTGTCGCTCCCTTACTCTACATGCTCACCAAGGTCCACTGACAGTGGTGTAGTATCCTCATGTTTTCCATCCCTCTGGGTTCTCTCTTTTGTTTATGCTACTATAGTAAGTCAAGCTGGAATTCCTGCTTGCACTCAGCAATAATAAGATAAGATAAGATAAGATACAGCTTTATTAATCTCACAATGGAGAAATTCACTGTTAAAGGCTCTTGAGGTACCATCAGTAGAGGGTGCAAAAATAGATACATATACAAACAAACATACATACATACATATATATTATTAAGTAAATAAATAAATAGATACATAAATATCTGCCTTGAGAGTCCCACAGGCCAATAAGACTCGAGAGGCCTCTTTTTTCAGCTGGATGGCCCCATTCATTGCAGGTGTCCACCACCTGGTTCGGGGGTTACTGCCATGATAGGCACCAATGGTCTAGAAATTATGTCCAGAAAAATATGAACAGAGTCAGTGACAAGGACCGACTTGGCAGATTCCAACCCTCAACAGAAACCAAATCGTGCTGTTGTTACCGACAAGCGCTGACTCCAGTGATTCAGAGACCTAATGGCCCATAGCATGTGTCTGTTACACCGTACTCCTTTAGCACACAAGAGACACAGTCGAAACATTACACATGTGGACAGATTGTGCAAATTCCCATGCTCCCTCCAGGATTTTGTAGAGTGTATAAAGATGGTTGAGAGTGCTGAGGGCAGATTGAAAACTACATTGTTCCTCCTGAATTCGAGGTTCAACATTCGGTTGGATCCTATTCTCCTTTCCTGGGTAAGCTGAGGAGTGTTATTCCACGATAACTGGAACACACCCTCCGGTCGGCCTTTTTATAAAGAGAAGCTACCACCCCGGATTGAGAATCTAGAGTTAAAACCCTCAATGACCAGATGCAGTTGTAATTGATGTTTGATGTTTGCAGTTATAAATTTTGTAAAGTATTAGTTACTCTGGTAACACTTGCTCAATTAGTCTGACACCTGATTTTCATTGGTTCCAGTGGACATCAGCAGCAAGGTTTTCTGGGGGAAAAAAGGCTGCATCCAGTACATCCTTGAATCATCCTTGAATGTAATGGATGATATGTGGGCCATTTGAATCAACGTTTGCAGCAAGTAAGGTATAAAGCTATAACCAGTGCCCATTTTACGTAATTCATATCATTTACTGTTTTTAATGGTTTCTTCCATATGTTTTTATTGTGTAATGTTTCAGCTGAACAGAGATGGCACTGACCACGCAAGGCAAGCTAAGGTTAGTGGAGATAGCTAGCTTGGAAATAGCTAAATCTGTTAACAGCTGCACAGCTTTTTTCAGTTGCTCCTGCCTTTCTGGCACTTTAAACTTTTTTCTTGTACTTATCGTTTTATGGCTTATAAGTAGCTGCCTTCTCAATACGTGGGTTGAGAGAGTTTTTCTACTTTTTATAGTTACAGAACACTCGTGGAGAGTTCAGACCGCAGCACTGCAACAACACACATTCGCTTTGTTTATTTTGTTTTTCTAATATTTAACTCCATGAAAGTGTAAACTGATATTAATGCATGTTCTTTTATGGCAGGTTTTTTGAAAATTGTTCATAATTTAACAACATTTAATCACTTTGCACATTAATTTTGTATTTTTTGTTTTATAGCTAATAAACTTGTAGGTGTTAACATTCAAGACACTGACAGTCAAGTAACCTTGGCCAAGCATTACAAGACCCTATAAGCATTTTATAGAAGAAAAAATCCAAATCACCAGGATGTTTCTCATCCCCTCTATTTGGAATTTTAGGTAGAATAGCATTGATTGATTCAGATACCATTCATGAGAAGGACAGACATGTAAAGATTATAAAGGCATATTCTTGTTTCAAGGACACTGATTATGTAAATCATTCTTGATTGTGCATAATTAAAAACATATCACACCCAATATTTGATAATTTTGAGAATGTTTTCCTCCTAAGAAATGCATTCAAATGTCTGTATTGAATATTTCATAGGTGATTGAGGCATTTTGGACAAGAATAACAGAAACTTCCTTGATGAATTGAAAGAAAAATGACATGACTTCTGTCGAAAGCTGCAGTTACTTGGTTTATGGAAAAAGATGCTCCACTGGAAAGTGTTTACCCTCCGATGGCCTGGTGAGCTGTCCAGGGTGTACTCTACCCTTGCTCAGAGTCAGCTGATATGGGCACCAGCCTTCCTGTGACCCTAATTAGAATTAAGTAGTTCAGAAAATGAATGAATAAATAACCTCCACTGGAAATGAACAATGGTAAACAATGATGCGTTGGTGTTATTAGTGATCAGGAATTAGGGTGGACTTTCAGATGTTAATTGACCAAGTACAGGTGCAAGTGTTTTATGGTCCTTTTTCAACTAATCTTGCTTAGGTTTCTACCCTTTAAAGCAGATGTTACACACCTTGTGCATTTTGTGTAAGTGTTTATAAGATTAATTTTATTCTGTACAGAGTAACACGTTCTTGAGACTCTATTTGTGCTGCAATGAATGTCTCCTCCGTGTCTGCTCCTCCACAAGATGCAAGTGAAGCTCTGGTGCATGTCCTCGAGGTGAGCTGTCTAAAATATTTGATCATCTTGATTGTAGTCTTGAAAAAATATAACTGAAGGTGCTGCCTCTGATGGATCCCAGTGTATTTTTCTATTAACATACTAAATATTCTAAGCACTTGAAGACATTGAAGAATTGTCATTGGTAAGACATTTGTGGCTCTTAATGCTACACTATGTACAAAAAACCCGTCTGGCCCTGGTTTTCCATGTTTGTAAAGGGTGGTTATATGAAAAGACTAAATTTTGGGACATTGTGGGAATAGTTGAAAACAGCAATTTCAGATGTAGCTTTCTCACTACTGCAACGTTTATCCATATTGTGCCTTGGAAATGTGATACTACAGTGTTTTACTACATCCTTTGTATATTCTTGGATTGAATTTGCTCATGGTAGGTCAGGGCTAATTACAGATGTCTGAAAATACTGACTACCATGCTATCTGCAATACAGGTACTGGCTAACATGCTATCCACTGTAAAAACAACAACAATAACAACAAAAAAAGATCAAGTCGGTTTAATGTTTAAGTTTACTAATGTAAGCCCAAAAGCTTACGTATGAATGTTACCATAAGAACATTTTTGTATTAAGAATAATGACTGTTACAGGTTTTTGCTTCCGCTCCGCTTTTTGCGGATGATGTTGTCCTTTTGGCTTCATCAAATCGGGCCCTCCAGCTCTCATTGGAGCGATTCGCAGCCGAGTGCGAAGCAGCCGGGATGAAGATCAGTACCTCCAAGTCCGAGGCCATGGTTCTCAGTCGGACAATGGTGGAATGCACCCTCCGGGTCGGGAATGAGGTCCTGCCCCAAGTGGAGGAGTTTAAGTATCTTGGGGTCTTGTTTATGAGTGAGGGAAGGATGGAGCGAGAGATCGACAGACGGATCGCTGCAGCCTCTGCTATTAAGCGGTGCCTGTACCGGTCCGTTGTGGTGAAAAAGGAGCTGAGCCGCAAGGCGAAGCTCTCAATTTACCAGTCGATCTACGTTCCAACCCTCACCTATGGTCACGAGCTTTGGGTAATGACCGAAAGAACAAGATCACGGATACAAGCGGCTGAAATGAGCTTTCTTCGCCGGGTGGCGGGGTTCTCCCTTAGAGATAGGGTGAGAAGCTCCGCCATCCGGGAGAGCTCGGAGTAGATCCGCTGCTCCTCCGCATTGAGAGGGGCCAGTTGAGGTGGCTCGGGCATCTGGTCAGAATGCCCCCCGGACGCCTCCCTGGTGTGGTGTTTCGGGCATGTCCAACCGGGAAGAGACCCCGGGGTCGACCTAGAACACGCTGGAGGGACTATGTCTCTCGACTTGTCTGGGACCGCCTTGGTGTCCCCCCGGGAGAGTTGGAGGAAGTAGCTCGGGAGAGGGATGTCTGGACCTTTTTGCTAAGGTTGCTGCCCCCGCGACCCGACCCTGGACTAAGCGGAAGAAGATGATGATGATGATGATGACTGTTACAGGTTTAGTATTTTGAGAGGGGCAGTGGTGGTGGTCTAGTGGTATAGGGCGCTGGATCGCTGATCCAAAGGTTGGGGGTTTGAGTCCCACTCTCCACAAGGTTGTCACTGTCCCCCCAGTGCAGCTAACTGGATTATCAAAGGCGGGCCATGTCTCTCACTGTCTATGGTGAGAGGCATGTAAAAGAACCATTGCTGACTTTCGTAAAAGAGTAGCTGCAAAGCTGTCGGCGTGTTTCTGTCCCTTGCTAAAGGGTTGTGACAGAAGGGCATCCGACGTAAAAACCTCTTCCAAATCAAACGTGTGAATCAGATGATTCGCAGTGGCGACTCCCGAAAAAAAAAAAAAAGGAAAAATCCGAAAGGAAGACAGACAGGTTTAGTATTTTGATTGTGCCTAGTAATATCTGACTGTGTTTTGATTGTGCCTGTGCAACGTGCTTATTTTGTAGGTGTATTGAGCGGCACATTGCTCAGATATTTGGATCCGACCACACACACACACACACACACACACACACACACACACACACACACACACACACTGTGAGTCAAAATATTATAATACAAGAAGCCAAAGCTAAACTTGTCTTTCTGTTGTAGTACTTCTTGTTTTTAAGACTGTTGGTTAAATAAAGTTATTGGTTTAATGTAAGACTTTTTTTTTTTTCTATCCAGTAAGAAGTAGGTGCATGTCTTCAATCTAGAACAGTTTTCTTATAGTACAGCTTACAAGTGTACTTGGGTTAGAGAATTATGGCTTATTGTTGCAAAAGAACTTCTTAATACTATTCATTAATGCTAACTTCTTGCTACTTTCTAATCTTATTTCAAATAGGTGCTGACATGTGGTCACAAATGGTCACAATTATAGAACTTAAAATGAGTTAAATACACTTAAAATGAAGAAGATAAACATGGAAGGAAAAATGAGAATAGCTACTACATTTGAGGGGAATAATAGAAATGTTGTGCATTATAAAGCTTATTGTGAGAGCTTATTGTGGATAATGAATAATAATAGAACAATAAAAGAGTTTTACTAGTATTTGTATTATTCATTTTGTGATATCAATAAAACTACTTACATGAAAGCTGAAAATAAACAGAAAACAGCATAATTTAAAATAAAGATGAAAAAAGATTTAATGAAATTGGTAAGTTTGATCTATGATTTTGCTTCCAGTACACATGGGCGGTTATTAGACGTAAGATAAAAAACACTGGGGGGAGGGGAGTTTATTGGAACAGGGCGCTTATTATGTTGAACACTATATATATATATATATATATATATATATATATATATATATATATATATATATATATATACTGTATCATGGGCAGTCTTACAGGCCACAAAAAATAATACTTTAAATGGCCCAGGGGCCACTAGTTGAGGAGGGTCCACCCTATGATGTAAAAAAAAAACAACAACAACAAAACAAACAACACAACTATAGAAAGGGCTATAGAATACGGATGGATGGATGGATGGATGGATGGATGGATGGATGGATGGATGGATGGATAGATTTAAATTCCAGTGCTCAGCTGAGGTCATAGAATTTGGGAAGTGACCAAAAGAATGACATACAAGCAGATACAAGCAGCTAAAATTAGTTTACGGGGGCATGGGGTCTGGGCTCAGCCTTAGAGAATTGAGAACTCAGATACTTGGAGAGTGATTGGAGTAAAACTGAAGCTTCTCAGCATCGAAAGGAATCAGTCTTTCTGTTGCTTTCCTTTCAAGGTTTTTTGGGCATATTTAAAAGGCCTTATCTATAAAACCAGCCTGGCTTGGGAATTTCTCAAAATCTTCCAGTGGGAGCTGTAGAATGTTGCTGGGGAGAGGAATGCTTAGGTTTCCTCCTCGGCCTGACATCAGATAACAGGAGAAAAATGGACGGACGGATTACTTACTTAAAGTGTGCTCTTTTCTACAACTATTACATTTTAGCCCATAAAATGCCAGTCAAAACTTTTTTACACTGACATAAAAATAAACATCATCCCAAACATTCTTTATCAACGCAGTAGGCTTATTTATTCATCCAGTCACTCAATCAATCAAATAATGAATAATTTAATTAATCAGGCATGCTCTGATCTGAACCCAACCAGCGTTTCATTGTTGGACTCAATGTGCCAAACACATTTGTCCATCATGAACATCATGTTTGAACATAATGGTGTTCCTAAGTGCACCTGGCACCAGAACACCCTATTCCGCAGTTCAATGATCCACTTTGTTGTCACGTCATTAGATTGGATCCAATTGCAGGGGAGGCTGCCCTCCAGACCTAGGAGACCTAGGAGAAGCCTGCACTCACAATCTCCTTGGAATGTTTGGTGTAGTCTCCTGTTAGAAAGGCATTCAACTCTCAACTCCATCAGAGTCACAACAATATCCGAATGGAGGCCAGGGACATTTAGTTCAAATAGGCCATGTTCTGTGTCTCCATTATTGATGAAACAGCCCAAAGCTGTGGCCAGAAGGTCATCAGTGCTTGTCATGGGCACAACCCCTGAACCAGGTGTTGGACACCTGTGGTGAGGAGGGTGGTCCAGCTGAAGAGAGAGGCCTGTGTCTCCTTTTTGTTTGTGGGACTTCCGAGGCAGCGGACAGGTACCCAAAGGCGAAATGTGTTGCACCCTGGGCTGTCACTGATGCAAAATCTTTTGTGCAGTAGGAGCTCAGTAAGGGCCTGGAAAAAGACTCAAAAAAGTTTCTGGACCACCATCTGACATCTCAGGAGAAAGCAGTACTATACAAACACTGTTTACAGTGGAAATGGGGAGTTGCTTTTCTTGACTGGGGATACTGTCAGGAAGTGGAAGAAATACCGTGCTTCCCTGAAAATAAGACCTAACCACAAAATAAGACCTAGCGTGATTTTACAAGATGGCCCTCCCCTTAAAATAAGCCCTAGTTGAGAGCGTGACGTCACAGGGTCAAGTGACTTATACATTTACATGCCATATATATTATACATTTACATGCCATATTGGACGGCATGATCCGAACGGCGCTCGCTCATTCAACATTGCTTAACATTTTAAAATATCGTGTTGCGCTGTTGGCTGTGCAAATAGACAGAGGAGTAAAGCCTGCACTGTCATTTTATCGTTTTCCATCTGACCCGGAGAGAAAAGCCAAGTGGATCGCAGCGGTAAATAGGAAAGACTGGAATCCTACAGAATATAGTAGAATATGCAGCGAACACTTTGTATCAGGTAAATATACATTATTATATATATATATATATATATATATATATAAAATATGTGAATTTATACAACCATTATAAGCGGTGATAATTGTAATGTATTATTGCATAAGTGCTTGTTTGTGTAGCTCTGTTTGGGGATAGAACACGTGCCTTAGTCGTTATGAGGTCGTAGTCTCTCTTCCCGGTTCCTTACAAATCCGGCAACAAAATACTTGTAAGCTTCCATTGATTTGTAAGCTTTTAACTCTTTGCCAGTAAATGGAGACGGGCCGTGGACAAGATCTGTACAAAGATCCAAGTAGGCAAAAGCAGGAAGGGAAGAATGGTTGCATTCTAACACATTCCTAAACATCGACTGTGACATTAGATATGGATCGGCAATCCCCAGCTGCTTTATTTTACGCAGATGCCTTGCCCTCTGCTCACCTGTCAGATGAATGATAACATCTGACAATATTATAGTGTCATTGCTTTTGCCTTTGACACTCTCGCATATTTTGCTTTCGCTGTCATTATCAGTTGTTGTTGAAGTCATGCTTAGTGAATTGTGTGTGTGTGTGTGTGTGTGTGTGTGTGTGTGTTCTGGATCACGCTTGCCTTCAAAGATGGCGCATAAAGGTATTGGGATCACGGCACTGCAAAACCTCAATTCATTGGCCTGCTACTCGCTCAATCTAGGGCTCTAAGTGAAAGCGGTGACTCATCTATTAGGCAGCTTTATCTAAAGTACGCTGTCAAAGCATCAATCCTTGTGCGTTGAGGCTCAGTCGATGACGTCAGCAACTGCTTTAAAATGAGGACATGCACTTGCATTCATAAAAATGTAAAAATAAAGAAATATAATGAAATAAGAATATATTATAAGACATGTAATAGAGAAAAATGTAAAATACATCATCACCTAAAAATAAGCCCGAGTATCATATTTCGGTATGAAAATTTATATAAGCCCTGTCTTATTTTCGGGGAAACATGGTACTTTAAGGACCGTCTCAATCCCACCAACATGTCCTTCATGGGGATCTGTTCATCACTTAGGTCACTGAAGTAGTTTAAAAACTATGGCTGAGTTCTGGGTGTTTTTGAGATCCACCCTGAAAATCTCAGGTCTCAGGATGTTGTAGGACTGTCTTGATTGACACGTCTTTACAACACAATGTGGTCATCAGGGGCCATACCTCTGTATGTAAGTTCCTTTTTAAATAATCATGGAATCACACTCCTCAGCCTGCCCAGCAAAGTTTATTCAGGAGTATTGCAGAGGAGCATCCGAGTGATGGTTGAACCTCAGATTCAATGTGATTTTCATCGTACCTGCAGCACTCTTGACCAGCTCTACCTACTAGACAGGATCTTGAAATGGGCATGGAGGTTTACCCAATCGGTCCACATGTGCTTTGTGGAGTGACTTGGAGTAGACTTTTGGCCATGTCCCTTGGGCTATCTTGTTGGATGTGCTCTGGGAATATGGTACACCAGACCTGTTGTTACTGCCAGTTTGCACTGTGTATTGCCAGAGCCATGGCTTGGTACACACTGGTAACAACATATTGAATTAGATTCCAGTGGGAATTGGACTCTGCCAAGGCTGTCCTTTGGTTATTGATTTAGTTCATAATATCTATGGGAAGAATTTCTCAGTGCAGCCGAGATGTTGAGTGATGCTGGTTTGTTGGCCATAGGACCCCATCTCAGCTTTTAGTGGATGATATTGTCCTTTCGACTTCATCAAACCAGGACCGTCAGCTCTTGCTGGAGCATTTCACAGCTAAGTGCAAAGCGGCCAGGATGAGTCATCACCTCTAAGTCTGAAGTCATGGCTCACAGCTGGAAAGGGTGGATGAAGGATGCATGAAGCGGGAGATAGACAGGTAGATTGGTGCGTTGAGCTTATATTGGTACATTGGGGTGAAGGTGAAGGGAACCGAGCCAGATTTAATACTTTGTTGATCTTTAAACACTATTTCGTCCAAAGTTACATTCTTACAAAGCTAAAAATTTGGGCAGGTTTTGGTTAGGTACTCCAAAACAAGCAGCATATGATAGAAAATGAGGTGTCATTTTAAAAGTTAGAATATCAACCCCCCCCCCCCCCAAAATAGTACCATTAACTTAAAATTAGTAAATTCAGACTTAATGCCTACTCTGCACTAATGAGTCGTCACATATATACACATATACTGTAGTCTGATAGGCCTTAAGTAGTTAAGTACAAAAAGTACTGGTACTTCTGGTCAAAGCAGCATACAGAACGAAAAAAGGAATGGGACAAGGAGTTTGTGAGTAAAAATGTGAATAAGGGGAAAAAATGAAAGCCAGAAAAAATGTAAAAAAAAAAAAAAGGGACATGGAAGAGAAAAAAAAGAAAAAAAGATGCCATGATAGTTTTTTTTTTTTGCAAGATCCCGAGAAAACATTTTTGAAGATCTTGTTAAACTGACTCAAGGACTTTTGTGACTTTCAATGTCCTTCCAGGCCAATTACCATGTTGACTACTTTGGTATCAATGACTCACATCATTGAGTTGGAAATCAGCTATAAGGAAAAATCATGGAGGAGGATTTATTATATTTTCTGCAGTCAAGAGAGGTACCAGAATAGAAAGTCAGTGGAATTTTTTTTAAATTAATTAAAGTGACTTTATAACTTTATATCTATATATAAACTATATCTATAGTATAACTAAATTAATATCTATTATAAACTAGCTAGAGTTGTTACTCAGGCTAATATTAGTCTGCCTACAAATGTTAATGCAATTGTATTGTGCTGTAGAATGAAGCATAAATTTATGAATTATTAATAAATTAATTAATACATAATCTTTTCTGTGTTTTTCTTGTATTATTATTTCTGCATGATTTAATATAGCAAGTGGCAGATAGTGACTTCAGTATCGTTTGTGTTTATTAAGGTGCAATGTGTGAATTTTTTGGTGTTTTCAACATTTAATACTCACAGAAAATGTTTCTTCTAATATTTTCGCTTGCAGGTTGACAAGGCAGTGTTATCTAACATGACAGATGAACAAATGGCTGAATACATTTCCTCATGTAGTGACAGATTAGCTGTTCTCTCATTCTGTCAACAAACAAATTGCAACACCAATAAAGAATATCTTATACAGAAAAGAGACACAATATGTGCACAGAAAATGAAGTCCAAGATAAAACAGGCCCTATGTGATACCATGGGTGTGTTCCAAAGCAAGGGGGGATGATGGCAAGACAGTAAAATAATGCGGGGAAAAAAGACTTTCAGAAATATTGAGAGATTGAATGGCTTCGTTTTAGCAATCATGAATACAGTCAAGTAAGGGCCAGAAATGGTGGAAGAACAAGACATGCAATAGCAGAAAAACTACAACTGTTTCTCAAATTTTGGAAATTGGAACGAATCTGTTGTTTTGCAGATGGATATTCATCGAAAGGGCGAGCTGAAGACTTTACAATTGATGTGTGTGACTTTGAAAGGAATCAAATTCCTTTAGATGAAACTGCTGGTAAATTGTATAAACCAGCGGTGCTCAATCCTGCTCCTGGAGATCTACCTTCCAGATGACTTTATCTCCAACCCTAATGTGACCCGTGTGACATGTAAGATCCAGTCAGGTCTTAAAACATTTCAAAGTGCCTTGATTAGATGTTTGGGTGGTTAGGAGCGAATGCCTTCTGGAAGGTAGATCTCCAGGAGCAGGATTGAGCACCCCTGGTATAAACAAACAAAACTAAAGCTGCTTCGGATTTCACATTTGTATAAAAAAAATCATCTATGTATATGTGTGTGTATTTATATTTTATTTACAGTACATCTCATGCATTATTTTTGAATGTTTAATTGTTATTATAAGATTTTATAGCGTTGAGTATGTATTCTCATAGACACATATACATGTACATATACGTCAATCAGCTGGGGGTTGATCCTACTTTGCAAATCATGCAGATAGGACGCTGACTAGCATCACGTTCCGTTATATATGTGAATCCATGTTCGTCCGACCACTTTCTTTTTTGCTCAAAATAGTATGGATTGAAAGTGGTGGTCTAGTGGTATAGGGCGCTGGATCGCTGATCTAAAGGTTGGGGGTTCGAGTCCCACTCTCTACAAGGTTGTCACTGCCCCCCCCCCCCCCAATGCAGTTGACTGGGTTATCAAAGGCGGGCCATGTCTCTCACTGTCTATGGTGAGAGGCATGTAAAAGAACCATTGCTGACTTTTGTAAAGAGTAGCTGCAAAGTCGTCACTGTGTTTCTGTCCCTTGCTAAAAGGGTTGTGACAGGAAAGGCATCCGACGTAAAAAAAAAACCTCTGCCAAATCAAACGTGTGAATCAGATGATTCGCTGTGGCGACTCCCGAGTAAAACGTAAAAAGCCGAAAGGAAGACAGACAGAATAGTATGGATTGAAACATTAAGAAAGAAATCACACGACGTACCATCACAACAGTCACAATTCGAACACTGAGCACACCAAATGCCGCCAAGCAATGTAGCGTGATCACCAGCAGCTAGTGATGGCCAAGCGGGACGTGTCATCATGACTATGAGTTGAGTGTGTGTCTTGACCTCCGCCGAACCCCTGAGACTGACTCACCGAACCCCTAGGGTTCGATTGAACCCAGGTTAAGAACCACTGCTTTAGATCTATGTGGAGGATTTAAGGCACATGTCCTTGCACTTTGTTTGTTTGCACTAACATTCACTTCCATTACTTAAAATTAGTGACAAAAGGACAACGGTGAGGATAAGGGTTATTTTATTCACTCCAGAATTTGTATTTCCAGGTACACACAAGATAAAAACAAAGATTAATATATAAAACTCTGACAACAACCCCTACAAACATAAAAAAAAAAAAAACCCACACTGACCAGGGACAGGACATCAACTCCGGCTGTAATGATAATGAAGCTTGGAATCATGTCCAGTTTTACCTGACGCCTGCTTTAAAATTACTGACCTGACCAATGCAGATCCTATTCTCCTCAGAAGTAGAACCTAACTGTATCTGTCATGAAACATTTGAAGATGATCCAGATGATGGGGAAGACACAGTTGAATGGGATGTAAATGATCCATCATTGTAGCAGATAATGAGGAGGTGGCTGTGATAACATTGAATTATGTTAACAATGATGATGCCATACAGGTAATGTGATTAGATCAGGAATTTTTTTTTTTTTTTTTTTTTTTTTGTGGAGAAGGCAGAAATACTTATGCTAATATTAAACGCACAGAGAGAGAGAGAGAGAGAGAGAGAGAGAGAGAGAGAGAGAGAGAGAGAGATCTACTAAATCCAGTAAAGTGCATTGTTTTTATTGGATTTTAATTGTAAGTAAATTTAATTATCTGAAATCATGTAATCCCAAAATAATATTGTGCATTTGAACTTTAAAAAATAATTAGAAGTGTTCTATATTTTTATGGCAAATGCCCTGCTTTGTTTCTTCTTTATTCTGAAGCCACATAAATAAAACAACCAGCATTGCTGTCATGTTACTGTAATTTTAGTTTATCTGTTGTTTATTTACAGCCTAATTTAACTTTATTTACTCATTTTCCAAACCACTTTATCCTTCCTTAAAATTGCATGGAGGCTGAAACATATCTTAGCTCGCCAGTTCATCCCAGTTCTAACACACACACACACACACATACACACACACACACACACACACACACACACACACACACACATGCAGACATACACACACAAATCCATTCATACTCACACCTAGAAGCAATTCAGAGAAGCCAATTAGTCTAATGTGCATGTTTTGGACAGTGATAGGAAACCACAGTATCCAGAGGAAACCCAGGGGAGCGCGAAGATAATATGCAGAAATGCTCTGGCCAAGTCCGGGACTTGAACCTAAAACTTTTTTGGACGTGAGACTGACATGCTAACCACTATGCCACCGCTTCAAAGACATGCACATTAGGCTAACTGGGTGCTTCAAATTGGCCCTTGGTGTGTGTGTGTGTGTGTGTGTGTGTGTGTGTGTGTGTGTTTCAGCCCTGCCATTATCTGGCGAGGCATCAAGACTATACCCCTTCGCTCAAAGTTGGTTACTCCAGCCTCTCCACATCTTCCTAAGATTAAGTGGTTCTGCAGATGAGCGATTGAGTGAATTGTCACTTAATTATGCAGCAACATAATCCTACCACACCAAAAAGAAAAATGGATCAATATTATGTTATAACATGGAATATTTATTCATGCCACATAAAGGTGATGAAGATTTCGAGAGAGAGAGAGAGAGAGAGAGAGAGAGAGAGAGAGAGAGTTATAAATTACAACGTGTTAAACATATTGTATGGGTAAAGTATCTGTCAACTGTTGTCACTTATTGATACCCCGGAGTGCTGAGCAGAACAGAGTACTTAACCAAAGTTAACTATGCCCACTGTCTTCAGCTACTGACCCGCACACACTGCAGTCCATACATGAAGACGAAAAGCTATCTGCATCTCTGGAACAGCTAAGACGTGTCACTGCAAGAAAACCTACATTTTTAATTATTCTAAAAACTTTAACATATAATTGTAGAGATATTGTGGCACCATTCGGCTGGCTTTTAAAAGCAATTTTCAGGTAATAGGGACCCTCATGTCTAAAATTATGAAGGTCAGATTAAGAGATGCCACCTTGGTCCGCCTTTAAGCTTTGATTAAGGTATACGTTCGCCATGGCATTATTTAAGTTGGCTTATGCAACTTCACAACATTTTTTTTGTTCACGGATTTGTTTTTCATTACACTTGCATTAATGTTGAGGAAAGTTCTCCAGAACACCCCAACAATTCTAGTCTTTGGGTTGACCCTTACTCTCTGAGTCATACAGGTATGCCCATGTTTGTTTGGGCCTGTGAAGGGCAGCCTACATGCTTTCAGTTTTGAAAACCTATATAAGGGTAAATCACTATTAAAATTATAGGTCAGGATTCAAAGTCCAGCATTTGTTTTAAACTGGATTTCACACTTGGCTCCAACAATGTCTTTACATCTGAGGCCAAACTAAAAATAAAATTTTTAGAGACCATTCCCACTGGTGTGAGCATTTCATTTTTCTGTCATGGGACTGCACCAAACATGGTAATTGAACCTGAAGTAAACTGACCCGGAAGTACATTGTCTGAGAGTCTCAAAAGTCCTTGAAAAAGGTTTTGTGTGATCTCTCAGAGATTGTGGCAGAGAAAGTATGAGAACTTTGGGAAATGGTGGTTCAGTGGTTAGCATGTCCATCTCACAGTAAGAAGGCCTAGGTTAAATTCCAAGCTCAGTGTTTCTGTGTTTCTGTGTGGAGTTTGCATGTTCTCCCTGTGTTTGTGTGGCTCTCCTCCAGGTACTCTTGTTTCCTCCTACAGTCCAAACATATGAACAGTGGGCTAATTGGCTGTTCCAAATCACCCCAAGTTATGAATGTGAGTGTGTGTATGAATGGTTGTGTGAATGTTGGCTTTGTGATGACCTGGCAAACTCTCTAGGTTGAACTCTTCATTTGCCCAGAGTCAGCTGAGATGGGCACCAGCCTCCCTGCGACCCTAATTAGGATTAATCGATTTAGATATTAATGAACTTTGGGAACCCTACTATGACAGTTAAAACAGACAGTCTCACTTTTTACAAATCTTTGTCTTTTTGAAACAAATTCCAATCTGGCTTTCTGACTTTATCACTGATAAGCGTTGGTAAAGTGTCCTTAAGACAGTGGACAATAATTTCCACCCCTGCTCTTTGAAGGTTTTTCATTGACTGGGGAACATGCTTTTCTGGAATTGTCTATGAGAATTAAGTATAAGTGCACCTCCACTCCATTAGTTGGCAGTGGTGCTCTCATTGTCACACTATGGGGGGCGGTTTATCGCACGAGCAAATGATATGAAGTGCAGTAAACAACCCCTCAAGAAACAACACGGAAAAATTTCTAACAGGAACGAAGAGGAAGGTGGAGAGAGACGAAGATATTAAGATATAAGTAAGCTGAATGAGTTTAAATAAGGATGTATTTTTAATTTCAGGCACATGGGTGCACTTTAAATATTTTCTATTACAGATTAAAAAACAATCTTAATGAAGTTTTTTTCTTTATTTTAAGTTGAAATATATTTCTTTCTTTCTTTGTTTGTTTTTAATGTTAATAAAGATACAATGTTATGCAGAGATGTACTAATAATTTTTATAGAGAAATAATATTATTTATAGTCGCTTATGGGGCGGGGCAGGGCATGTTTTTTTTTTTTTGTTGTTCATTTGTTTGTTTATTTTTTTCTTCCTAAGGGGGCGCCCCAGAAAATAATTGAGACGCACTGTTTTATATACAAATTATTGTTTATTAGTTCTATGTCTTTTGCTCAGTATACTAGTGGTTTCCATCATTTTTCAGAATGTTTCAAAATGCTTTAGTGGCCCTGCCCAATGTTTTTTGAAATACCGCTGATGAACTTTTTCCTTCAGCTTCTGAATTTTCATGCATTTTCCCCAGTCTGTCTACCCTTCTTAATGACAAAAAAGTAGATATACTTAATGATAAAACAATCAATCTAATGACACATAAAGGCTAAGAAACACCTCCCACTTATTTTCATCCTATCCACAGCTAAAACAAAATAAGTGAGATTGTTGTTCCAGTACTTTTGGAAAAGACTACATCTCAAATAGTAGTACCAGATGAAGGATTGTGTGAATACTAGCTCAACAAAAACAAGTCCAATGGTACAACTAAGTCAGATGAAAGGAATTAGGTGCTGAAAACCAGAGCAAAATGTGCTAGAACTCAAGTACTTTTTTTTTTTTTTTTTTCAATTCTTGCCAAAAGAGTCATAGTGAGGCTGGAGTCCATCCCAGTCAACAGACAAAGGTGTGGTACACCTTAAAGCAGGGGTGTCAAGCTCGTGCCACAAAGGGCCATGTGGTTGCAGGTTTTTGTTTCAACCAGGCAGCAGCACACCTGTCTTCGCTCATTGAATCAACTGAGTTGAGTCTTCAGGCAGTTTATTGGTCAGTGTCTTTACTGAGCACACGGATTGACAAATCAACTGCCTGCAGACTCAAATCAGTTGATTAAATGAGCCAAGACAGGTATGCTACTGCCTGGTTGAAACAAAAACCTGCAGCTACATTGCCCTTTGTGGGATGAGTTTGACACCCCTGCCCTAAAGAGATATCAGACCAACGTTGGGTCAACACATATACACACAAAATACCATTAACACTCACATTCGTATCTTTGGAAGATCCAATTAGTTTAAGGCGAATGTCTTTGGACTATGGGAGGAAACCATAGAAACCAGAAACACCCATGTTCAGTTCTAAACTTGAATTCAAGAGCTTCTTGCTGTGTCACCTGAAACCATGAAAACAATAAGCAAATATAATACTGTATCTATAGAGCTTTGGTTAGCACGTCTGCCTCTCGAGACAAGATACCAGTTTACTGCAACTTATTTCAATATTTGACTTCTTTTCTGGTACCGTAACGTTGTTCTGATCATTAACATATCCAACAATCTCTTTCCCCTATCTGTCTTTTTCTCGCACACTCCCTTTGTGTTTTTGTTGAGGTACTCATGCTACTTCTGAGATACCACTGATCTTGATCCTTCTGTTGTCTGAGTTCTGTCATCCATCCTGATATGCTACTACTTAGTATATCCTCACACCTGCTGATGATGAGCCATATAGAAATTAACTTGAATTCATCATTCACCAAAATGAGCAGCTCTTTGATTTGTCTACTGGATAAATGGGTTAAATAAAATGCAGTTTGCCATTCTGACTTGCAATCTGTTAGCAGTACAGTAATGAAAAACCTTTTTCCTCTTGGTATGGTAAGTTGATCTTGTGAATGGAATTATTCATTGAGATACTTGACATGTATAATCTTAAATCATAGTTATAGTGACAACTACACTTTCAGTGACACTAGGATAAACACTGAGCATTAAATTTTGGCCTTTCTATACTGTGTTAATGCATTATGTAGGTTTTTTTGTAGGTCCATGCATTCAGTTTTTGGTTTAGATTTTTATTATTATTATTATTTTACTTTGAATATGAAATTTCCACATATGAAGATGGTTGTTTAATCCAGTAAATCTACAACTTTGTGAGTAGTCTCATACTGGGAGCTACTGTATGTACAATATGAAGCATTGAACAGACTGAAAGCACTGATTGTAAACGGTGGCATTTATAGCACTGGCATTGCTACAGGAAGTGAATGGATAGAGTGTAGCAGAGAAGGGAGAATTTGGGAAGGTTGAAAACAAGCCATATAGCTGCACTCTGATTCAATTGCAGAGTTCTAATCCTTCAGATGTTAATGAGGAGAAATCAACATGATCAAGAAAGATGAACAATATAAGCGGAGGAAAACAGGCAATTGTCCTTGGTTACCTCAGGGCTTCATGCAGTGACTGAAGTAGAGATCAGAGTTTTCCAAGGGGTTTACAAGATCCTGCTGCGGGAATGAGTCAGCTGGGATGAACAGCCATTCAGTCTTGCTGGGATTAAGCTTCATCTGTTGAGCCATGGTGAGATGCAGAGATCTTGGCAGAGAAATCAATGTCTGAGGGAGAACGATAGAGGACAAGTTGAGTGTCCTCTGCATAGCAGTATTACGGAAACCCATGTGATAGTATAGTCATAGTATGAAAACGGAACAGAAGGGGACCAAGTACTCCAATTCAATTCAGTTTTATTTGTATAGCATTTTTGACAATTGACATTGTCGCAAAGCAGCATTACACAGTAAAAATAGGCGTTTCTTCTTCTTTTCCTTTCGGCTTTTCCCTTCAGGGGTCGCCACAGCGAATCATCTGCCTCCATCTCACCCTATCCTTTGCATCTTCTTCTCTTACACCAACGACCTTCATGTCTTCCTTCACCACATCCATGAATCGTCTCTTTGGTCTTCCTCTAGGCCTTTTGCCTGGTAGTTCCAGCCTCAGCATCCTATTACCAATATACTCACTATCCCTCCTCTGTACATGTCCAAACCATCTCAATCTAGCCTCTCTGACTTTGTCTCCAAAACGTCTTACATGTGCTGTCCCTCTGATGTGCTCATTCCTAATCCTATCCATCCTCGTTACTCCCAAAGAGAACCTCAACATTTTCATCTCTGCTACCTCCAACTCTGCCTCCTGTCTTTTCCCCAGGGCCACTGTTTCTAACCCATACAGCATCGTTGGCCTCAACACCGTCTTGTACACTTTTCCTTTCATTTTTGCCGATACCCTCCTATCACACATCACACGGACACTTTTCTCCAACCATTCCAACCTGCCTGCACACGCTTCTTGACCTCTTTTCCACACTCTCCATTGCTCTGGATTGTTGAGCCTAAGTACTTAAAATCCTCCACCTTTCTTATCTCTGCTCCCTGTAATCTCACCGTTCCTCTTTGGTCCTTGGCATTCATGCACATGTATTCTGTCTTACTGAGGCTAATCTTCATTCCCCTCCTTTCCAGGGCATACCTCCACCTCTCTAGATTTTCCTGCACTTGTTCTCTGCTCTCACTACAGATTACAATGTCATCTGCAAACATCATAGTCCATGGGGAATCTTGTCTAACCTCGCCTGTCAGCCTGTCCATCACCATAGCGAACAAGAAGGGGCTGAGAGCTGACCCTTGATGCAGTCCCACCTCCACCTTGAACTCTTCTGTCACACCGACAGCACACCTCACCACTGTCTTACATCTCTCATACATGTCCTGCACCACTCTAACATACTTCTCTGCCACTCCAGACTTCCTCATGCAATACCACAGTTCTTCTCTCGGCACCCTGTCATATGCTTTCTCCAGATCCACAAAGGCACAATGCAGCTCCGTCTGACCTTCTCTGTACTTCTCCATTAACATCCTCAAGGCAAACACTGCATCTGTGGTGCTCTTTCTGGGCATGAAACCAAACTGTTGTTCACAAATGCTGACTTCTGCCCTTAGTCTAGCTTCCACTATTCTTTCCCATAACTTCATCGTATGGCTCATCAACTTTATCCCTCTGTAGTTGCCACAACTCTGCACGTCTCCCTTGTTCTTAAAAATGGGCACCAGCACACTTCTCCTCCATTCCTCTGGCATCCTCTCACTCTCTAAGACCTTGTTAAATGTTCTTGTCAGAAAATCTACTGCTACCTCTCCTAGACACTTCCATACCTCCACCGGTATGTCATCAGGACCAACTGCCTTTCCATTCTTCATCCTCTTCAATGCCCTCCTCACTTCTCCCTCACTAATCTTTGCTACTTCCTGGTCCTCAACAGTCACCTCTTCTCCTCTTTTTTCTCTCTCATTTTCCTCATTCATCAGCTCTTCAAAGTACTCTTTCCATCTTCCCAGCACACTTCTGTCATCAGTCAATACATTTCCCTCTCTGTCCTTTATCAATCTAACTTGCTGCACGTCCTTCCCATCTCTATTTCTCTGCTGTGCCAACCTGTATAAATCATTTTCTCCCTCCTTACTTTCCAACCGAGCATACAAGTCATCAAACGCGCTCTGTTTGGCCTTTGACACTGCTACCTTTGCCTTACGCTGCGTCTCCCTGTACTCCTGTTTACTCTCTTCGGTTTTGTCAATGTCCCACTTCTTCTTAGCTAATCTCTTCCTTTGTACACACTCCTGCACTTCCTCATTCCACCACCAAGTCTCCTTATCTACTTTCCTTCCAGATGACACACCAAGTATTCTCCTACCTGTGTCCCTGATCACATTCGCTGTAGTTGTCCAGTCATCTGGAAGCACTTCCTGACCACCCAAAGCCTGTTTCAACTCCTCCTTGAAGACAACCCGACACTCTTGCCTTTTCAGCTTGCACCACTTTGTCTTCTGCTCTGCCTTTGCCTTCTTCACCTTCCTCACCATCAGCATCATCCTGCACACCACCATCCTATGCTGTTTGGCAACACTCTCACCCGCTACTACTTTGCAGTCACTGACTTCCTTTAAATTACATCGCCTGCACAAGATGTAGTCTACCTGTGTGCTCCTACCTCCACTTTTATAAGTCACCCTATGCTCCTCTCTCTTCTGGAAGAAAGTATTCACCACAGCCATTTCCATCCTTTTTGCAAAATCTACCAACATCTGTCCTTCTGCGTTCCTGTCCTGGATACCAAACCTACCCATCACTTCCTCGTCCCCTCTGTTTCCTGCACCAACATGTCCATTGAAGTCTGCCCCAATGACCACTCTTTCACCTCTGGGGGTACTCTGCATCACTTCATCTAACTCCCTCCAGAATCTCTCCTTCTCTTCTCGCTCACATCCTGTCTGTGGGGCATAAGCACTAACAACATTGACCATCACACCTTTAATTTCTAACTTGAGACTCATCACTCTGTCTGACACTCTTTTCACTTCTAGAACATTCCTGGCAAACTCCTCCTTCAAGATGACTCCGACTCCATTTCTCTTCCCATCCACACCATGATAAAACAGCTTAAACCCTGCTCCTATGCTTCTAGCCTTGCGACCTTTCCACCTGGTCTCCTGAACACACAGTATGTCCACCTTCCTCCTCTGCATCATGTCAGCCAGCTCTCTACCTTTTCCTGTCATAGTTCCAATATTCAAAGTCCCTACTTTCAGTCCTAGGCTCATGCCTTTCCTCTTCTCTCTCTGGCAACGGACACGCCTCCCGCCTCTCCTTCTTCGACGTCTTCGACCAACAGTAGTCCAATTTCCATCAGCACCCTGTTGGTTGACGGCACTGATGGCGGTCGTTGTTAACCCGGGCCTCGACCGATCCGGTATGTCATTCTTTCTTGTGATTCGCATAGTTTATTTGGCATTTGTTTTACGCCGGATGCCCTTCCTGACGCAACCCTCTGCATTTATCCGGGCTTGGGACCGGCGTGAGGGAGAGACACTGGTTTGTGCCCCCCCCTCACGGCTGCATTAGTAAAAATAGGCGTTTACAGGGTATAAAAGAGTTTAAACATTTTCTACAACCCCTACATATTCCTATTGAGCAAGCCTGCAGCGACAGTGGCAAAGAAGAAGCTATGAGAGGAACCAGGACCAAAAGGGAAACCATCGTCATTTGGTGAAACCATAAAGCAGAAGGATCAGGATCACCATCAGCCCAGAAGAAGAATGTGTACCTCAACAATACACAGAGAGAGAGAGAGAGAGAGAGAGAGAGAGGTTGTTAGGCATACTCATATAGTGGAATGAAAATAAAGCATTTTATTATTGCTGAGTGCAAGCAAGGACTCGGGCATGACTGGCTGTGGCAGCATAACTAAAAGCGAGAGAACCAGAAGTAATACAGACATGAAGGGCACACTGTGATGTTTGGCAATCAGCCACCCCACTGTCAAATGGAACTGGGTGAGCAACTGGGTGAGATCTGGGGGTCTGCTGCTGGGTAAATAAGATCAGGGTTGTTGGGGGAAAATAATAATTTATATGAAGTATTAATCCTTTGTTTGAATGTACCTCAAGCTATGTGTCTTTGGTCTTCAGAACTAGTCACATTAATCTCCTCATAAAAATTATCAACCTGTGTGCTTGGTCCAGTGGCTACATGTTCCTTTTACCTTTTATGCCCGATGGTGACTAATTTGTCACGCAAGAATTAAGAGCCTAAAAATTTAATTTATATCACTACGGGCATCTGGGGAACGACTGTGACGAATGCGGTACATTTCCTGTTGAAGCGGAGATTGGTATTGCGTCATCTTTTCCCGCGCTTTTTTTCAGTTAGGCTCAAGACATCGTGAGTGAGTGATGTCCGTGAGTCATCGTTCAAATTGTCAGTTCTAAAAGCACAATGGATCAAATACCAGGTGAGATTCATGCACATTAAAAATCTTCATTGAAGAATAATGTTAGTTTTGTAATTTTATGAGGTAGAAATAGTTTATTGAGTTCATTTTACTAAAAAACCCACATTTTATGAGTGAAGTTTTCGTCACATCAGGGGTATGAACAACCTTGGCTGTCAACAGTGATTACTTACAACATAGTTTACAAATAATAGAATATTTGCAAAAAAATAGTGTTTTTATACCAATATGCATATTTTTTTTATTTTTTTTTTATGGAAACTCAATACGAGCATCTATTATAAACATTATTGTTTTCTGTGAGGAATATATTAGTATTATTTATCGATTCAAACTCCGTCATCATGAGGTAAAGTCTGACCCAATTTCGTCATTTAGAAAACATAATCGTTGAGTCAGTTTGACTGGTGAATGTCTCTCGTTATTCAATTTCACCACCGGTATATCAATCGCACCCCAGAACTTTTTATGGCAGGAAAAACATCAGCGTCGAAACTGCTGAGCTGGCCACTTGTGACGATGGTGACGAATCTGAGACAGAAAAGGATTATGATGCCGAGGTGGCTGATTCGAACTTCATCCCTGATGATGTGGATATGGAAAAGGAAATAGATCTAGATGAAGAGACTCCTCCAAATGATGTCATTAAGCTTGATGCAGATTTGGCCATTATCATAGATGAACAAGCCCTAATGCCAACTGCAAATGATTCTAGGGCAAGCAGAGCAACAAGATGAAATTTCACTCAACAGTGGTCAGCCGTTCAAAATGAAGAACCATGAACCTTGAACACCCTTATTTTCATATCAAAGGAGTTTTTAATAAGTTTTTTATTTCAACGTGATACATTTTATTTTACATACATTTATAAGTACTATTTGTGCCAGTATTTCTATGCCAAAATATTCTCATAAGGCTCGTTTTATACTGTTATTTTTGTAAAAGAGAATTGTTTTCAAGGTTTGTGATATATTGTGATACGTTATTGATAATGCAATAAAGGATATGTGATTTGCATGTTTCCTACGGATGTGACGAGTTCGTCACCCATTATTATTAATATTTATTCAATCTTTCCAACCGGATGTGACTAATTAGTCATGTATTATTATTTTTTCTTTATATAATTAATTCAAAATTCATATTTTCAGTACATATTATCTTTAACCAGCTTACCTAAGTCCCCAAAAAACGCTTGAATTATTTTTTTTTACTGCTAGAAAATAATTCAGGGTGTAAAGGGTAAAACAAATACTATCAGAATTGATCGACCCTTTATTAAGTATAATAAATTCTTTCCTTAGCACTGGTTATGTACCTAAATCCTTTAAACTAGCAGTTATCAGATTAAAAAACCTGATCTTGAGCCACATCTGTCTAACTATAGTCCAATATCACACCTCCCTTTTATCTTTAAGATCTTAGAAAAGGCTGTAGTGCAGCAGTCATGTATCAGTCAGGTTTAAGGACTCATCAAAGCACAGAGACAGCACTTGTTAAAGTAACAATTGGCCTACTGGTGACCTCCGACCATGACTGCGTGTCCTTGCTTGTGCTACTTGACCTTAGTGCAACATTTGACACTATTGATCACACGATTCTCCTTGACTGATTAGAAAATGTTGTTGAAGTTAAGTGAATGAAATCTTTAACTGACCATTATCAGTTTTAGATGTAAATGTTGATGTAGGTTCTAATGTTAAGTTTGGTGTTCCACAAGGTTATGTCTTAGGACCATTGCTATTCTCTTTGCACATGCTTCCTTTGGGTAATGTCATTCGTGGTCATGGTATTCACTTATAGGATATTATATTTTAGTATAGCCAGATGAGAGACATCAACTTAATAATGTTGAAAAGAGCCTAAAGGACATTAGAGACTGGATGCTTACTAACTTCCTCCTTTTAAACTCTGATAAGACAGGAGTACTTGTATTCGGATCTCAGGCAGCTAGAAATAAGGTTTCTGATTATGCAGCAAGTTTGGATGGTGTTTTAGGAAATGTTTAAATTCCTTTATACTTTGTAAGCCCCTACTTTCTCTGCTTTACTGTGTAAAGCTGCTTTGTGACAATGTAAATTTTAAAAAAGGACTATAGAAATAAAACTGAATTGAATTGTTTTAGTCTCATCATGTGTAGCGGTAAAGAACCTTAGAGTGATTATTGACACTGATCTTTCATTTGAAGCTCATGTAGATAATTTTACTTGGGTAGTCTTCTTGCTAAAATAAGAAATATGATGTCGGTGCATGATGTGGAAACACTTGTTCATCTTTTGTTACCTCATGATTAGATTATTATAACGTGTTACTCTCTGGTTGTTCCAATCGGTTCATAAATAAGCTCTAGTTAGTCCAGACTGCAGCAGCAAGAGTCCTTACTTGAACCAGAAGACACAAGCAGGTCACCCTAATGTTATTTACACTGTGCTGGCTCCCAGTTAAATTTCGAATCGAATATAAGATACTACTTTTAACCTATAAAGCACGTTATGGTCTCGTATTAGCTTAGGGAACTTCTTGCCGTTTATGATCTGACACACCCCTTTAGATTACATGGTGTGGGGTACTCAGTGATACATGAATAATGAGGACTACTGCAGGGGGCAGAGCTTTCTCTTTCAAAGCCCCGGTTATTGAATAGTCTTCCAGTGTCTCTCCCTCACGCTGGTCCCAAGCCCGGATAAATGCAGAGGGTTGAGTCAGGAAGGGCATCCGGCATAAAACAAATGCCAAATAAAATATGCGAGTCACTACAAAGAATATCATACCGGATCGGTCGAGGCCCGGGTTAACAACGACCGCCATCAGTGCTGTCAACCAACAGGGTGCTGGTGGAAATTGGACTACTGTTGGTCGAAGAAGGAGAGGCGGGAGGCGTGTCCATAGGCAGAGAGAGAAGAGGAAAGGCATGAGTCTAGGACTGAAAGTAGGGACTTGGAATGTTGGAACTATGGCAGGAAAAGGTAGAGAGCTGGCTGACATGAAGCAGAGGAGGAAGGTGGACATACTGTGTGTTCAGGAGACCAGGTGGAAAGATAGCAAGGCTAGAAGCTTAGGAACAGGGTTTAAGCTGTTTTTTCATGGTGTGGATGGGAAGAGAAATGGAGTAGGAGTCATCTTGAAGGAGGAGTTTGTCAGGAATGTTCTAGAAGTGAAAAGAGTGTCAGACAGAGTGATGAGTCTCAAGTTAGAAATTGAAGGTGTGATGCACAATGTTGTTAGTGCTTATGCCCCACAGGCAGGATGTGAGCTAGAAGAGAAGGAGAGATTCTGGAGTGAGTTAGATGAAGTGATGCAGAGTACCCCCAGAGGTGAAAGAATGGTCATTGGTGCAAACTTCAATGGACATGTTGGTGCAGGAAACAGAGGGGACGAGGACGTGATGGGCAGGTTTGGTATCCAGGACAGGAACACAGAAGGACAGATGTTGGTAGATTTTGCAAAAAGGATGGAAATGGCTGTGGTAAATACTTTCTTCCAGAAGAGCCAGGAGCGTAGGGTGACATATAAAAGCAGAGGTAGGAGCACACAAGTAGACTACATCTTGTGCAGGCGATGTAATTTGAAGGAAGTCAGTGACTGCAAAGTAGTAGCGGGTGAGAGTGTTGCCAAACAGCATAGGATGGTGGTGTGCAGGATGACGCTCATGGTGAGGAAGGTGTAGAAGGCAAAGGCAGAGCAGAAGACAAAGTGGTGGAAGCTGAAAAAGGAAGAGTGTCGGGTTGTCTTCGAGGAGGAGTTGAAACAGGCTTTGGGTGGCCAGGAAGTGCTTTCAGATGACTGGACAGCTACAGCAAATGTGATCAGAGAGACAGATAAGAGAGTACTTGGTGTGTCATCTGGAAGGAGAGTAGATAAGGAGACTTGGTGGTGGAATGAGGAAGTTCAGGAGTGTGTACAAAGGTTGTTAAACCAGCTTTCACCTGAACGAGAGTCTGACTAAGGCAAAGTCCTGCAGCAGTCGGGTACTCGCAGGTGCCCAGTGGGTACCCTTTCAAAAAAGCTCTTTTAGGGTTGAAAATTACATAGATGAAAATTAACAGTCACAGATGTGGGCAAATATTTATTTGGTGTGGGCATGGTGATTTTGTGTGTGTGTGTGTTTGTGTGTGTGTGTGTGTGTGTGTTCTTGTGGACATGGCTATCATTATATTAATCAGCTACATTTAAAGTCTCAGTGTTTTTGACCTGCTGTGTTGGTGTATTTCCAAATTCTTGTGCTCTTGGCAAGGAGTGCTCTCACCATCAGCCAGCAGCAGAGCAGGGAGAGAGAGAGATTTTTACACCGCCGGGGTTTGTAATCCAGGACCGGAAATCACAGCTGAAGTAAGACACAGCGGACGAGATTTGTTTATACACAGCAATCTCCGAATTAAATAACTCTCCTTCCAGTGACAAAATAAAAGACTGGGTGTGGTTCAGTCTCCACTCTGAGAATGGGTCGGTCAGTGCAGCATTAAACATTAATATTATTTAAAAGAATGTTGAGCAGACTCCTTCTTAAAATAAGTCGTCATGTACTTCTCTGTATTTCTGTTGTTTTTGTAAAATAAAACTATGATTAAACAACGTTCATATAATGAATTAAAAAAAAGAAGATCCCATGAAGGGCGTGATAGTGAGGTAGGCGACCCAATCCGTTAACACATCTGGCTGCACCCCGTTCCATGCTTCGTGGGACAGATATTCTTTTCTTTATAAAAATACAAGGACTCGAACACATTCATTCATTTTCTGAACCACTTAATCCTAATTAGGTCACGGGGAGGCTGGCGATTTTTGTTTTTTATCTAAATGTTTTTGGTGCAAGCAGAATTGTAATTTAATTGTCTCTGCAGTCGTTTAAATCAATGCAATACATTGTTGTGTTATATTATCATGAAGGAAAAGGGGGGACAACATTATATGCAGTGTTATTTGATTTTAAATGTCAAAAAGGATTTCTGGCTCCCAGTGTTTTCTTTAATGGGGAAAACGGGTCCAAATGGCTCTTTGAATGGCAAAGGTTGGCGACCCCTGAACTAGAAGTATCCAGAATACTAAGACAGGTTCCATTCTGATGATGACCGTGTTTCATATAACATTAACCTTCTTAGCACTTCTACAGCAAAACGTTTTTCTTCCTGAATCATATCAAGCAGTTCTACTTTTACATGCAGTGTCATTACTTTTTCTGGCGCTTCGGCATCTTACCAGAAGCCTGAGAACGTGTGCAGCGTTTGGGTGGCATGATGGAGCTTAACTCTAACTAAAAACACACACACACTAAAAAAAGCACAGGCACAAAGTGTCTGAGGAGAATGAGGAAAAATGGGCGTTACATCATCTCAACCAATCGGCAGGAGGGCGAACAGCCATTGGCTGAATTTGAATCACGTGACAGTTGCTCGGCAATCCGCGAATATGCAAAGCCATGAGTGCAAAACCGCGAATAGTCAAGGACCTACTGTATGTGTATGTATGTGTGTGTGTAAATATATATATATGAGAGAGAGAGAAATATTTCCTTTCGGCTTTTTCCCTTTTTATCAGGGGTCGCCACAGCACGTTTGATTTGGCAGAGGTTTTTACATCGGATGCCCTTCCTGACACAACCCTTTAGCAAGGGGCGGAAACACGCTGATGGCTCTGCAGCCTACTTTTTACGAAAGTCCGCAATGGTTCTTTTACATGCCTCTCACCATAGACTGTGATATATATATATATATATATATATATATATATATATATATATATATATATATATATACACACACACACACACTAACAGACTGAACATGACTTTTCACTGCTGGTGATATAAACTATTTCCCACAATTTTTTAGGGCTTACAGTTGTATCATCAATCGAACTACTTGTTCATCCAAATTACGATGGGTTTCTTTTTCCTTTTCTTTTTGGGTGTGTATCCTCTCAAGGTTGACAGAAAGACACTTGAATTCAATTCAGTTTATTTTATTTGTTTAGAGCGTCTTACAATTGGCATCAATTAAATTCTGGTTTACCCCTACTGAATCTAAGATTGATATAAACACAGTTCTTATAGGTCCTCTGAATTATCAAAATGAATATAAAAGTCACCAGTAATTAAAGCTTTATCTAAAGAAACAACCACGGTTGCGCTAAAATCTACAAATTCACATAGGTATTCGGAGTACGTCTCTAGTGGTCTGTAAATAATCATTTAAAAAAATCAGATGCACGGACATATTTTTTCCAGAAACATATGTAATGTTAGTGTATAGAATTTTAAGCGCATTAAATTCATGTATAAATTTTTGTATAAGGCCGAGATTATCAGTATAAATAACTGCCGTGCCACCTCCTCTGCCAGTTAGCCAAGGTTGGTGTATATAATTGTATCTGGGAGGACTTGCTTCATTTAATGCTACATATTCATTGGGTTTAATCCATATTGCTGTTAAGCACATTACACTAAACTCCTGATCGGTAATGATTTCATTATAAATAAGCACTTTAGATGCAAGAGATCAAATATTTAACAACCCTATCTTTAGATCAACGGTGAAGCCTGTAGATTCAGTAAGATATAAATTTATGTTAATAAGATTATTAAAACAAACTCTCTTAGAGGAAGAGCTTTACATTTTGTTTGTATTTTTTGATATGGGAAACAGACACATTCTCTATGGCATTAAACTTGACCATGAGTGACGACTTTGCGCTACTAGTAGACACTCGGTTTAGCCTGTTTGTCTGCTTTCTGGCCTTGACTCTGAATAGTTAATGACTGACTAGTCCTGTTCTTAGACTATGTGCTATGCTGCAAGACAAAAGAGCAGCACTTTTCTGAGTGGCATGGACACCGTCCTGTTCTATCTGGCCAGGTTTACCCTCAAAATGCTCCAATTATCTATAAAGCCCACTTAATTTTCGGAACACCACTTGAACATCCAGCAGTTCAGCCACCATCGCCTGCTGTTAGCTACATCACCACGCCATATTGGGATGCGTCCAGAGCATATTACAGTAACAAACATTACCTTGGCTAATTCCACACTTCTATATAGTTACTCTTAGTAACCTCTGACTCTGATTTTAAAGCTGCAGAAGACATCCAAACTATCTCATAAACAGGTATGTGCTATCTTCATCAAATGGGCTATTATATCCAAGCAGCAAGATGCAAGCCTGTTTTTCGACCAGCAAATATTCATTTTGAAAATTTGAGTGTCTGTCTTCCTTTCGGCTTTTTCCCTTTTACTCGGGAGTCGCCACAGCGATCTGATTCACACATTTGATTTGGCAGAGGTTTTTACGTCGGATGCCCTTCCTGTCACAACCCTTTTTAGCAAGGGACAGAAACACGCTGACGACTTTGCAGCTACTCTTTACGAAAGTCAGCAATGGTTCTTTTACATGCCTCTCACCATGGACAGTGACAGACATGGCCCGCCTTTGAGAACCCAGTTAGCTGCACTGGGGGGGGACAGTGACAACCTTGTGGAGAGTGGGACTCGAACCCCCAACCTTTGGATCAGCGAGCCAGCACCCTATACCACTAGACCACCACTGCCCCCTGATTTACTCATGTCCAGTCTTTGCATTTAATTGAAATATACAAAAAGCCTGTGATTTGTCAGATAACTCAGGTTAAATATCAATGTAAATATCTATTTTCAGGAAATAAAAATGATGGATGAAAAACACCCAGGGGCAATTTGGAACAGCCAATTAGCCTGTAGTGTATGTTTTTGGACTGAGGGAAGAACCTGGAAAACTTGGAGGAAACCAACACAAGCATTGAGAGAACATGCAAATTCCACATGGAAACCCTTGAGCCTGGGAATCAAGCCCAGGCCTTCTTTCTATGAGGCAGACATGCTAGCCTCAGCTTCACCATGCTGCCTGCATTTTTAAATGTTATTCTTATTCTACATTTTTAGTTTATATATATATATATATATATATATATATATATATATATATATATATATATATATATATATATATATATATATATATATATATATATATATATATATATATATATATATATATATATATGTATATATATATATATATGTGTATGTATGTGTATATATATATATGTATGTGTATGTATGTATATATATATATATGTATATGTATATATGTGTGTATATATGTATATATATATATATGAGGGGCGGTGGTGGTCTAGTGGTATAGGGTGCTGGCTCGCTGATCCAAAGGTTGGGGGTTCGAGTCCCACTCTTCACAAGGTTGTCACTGTCCCCCCCAGTGCAGCGAACTGGGTTATCAAAGGCGGGCCATGTCTCTCACTGCCTATGGTGAGAGGCATGTAAAACAACCATTGCTGACTTTTGTAAAGAGTAGCTGCAAAGTCGTCAGCGTGTTTCTGTCCCTTGCTAAAAAGGGTTGTGACAGGAAGGGCATCCGACGTAAAAACCTCTGCCAAATCAAACGTGCAAATCAGATGATTCGCTGTGGCGACTCCCGGGTAAAAGGAAAAAAGGCGAAAGGAAGACCGATATATATATATATATATATATCTATATATATATATATATATATCACACACACACACACACACATATATGTGTGTGTGTGTGTGGCGGTGGTGGCCTGGTGGTAAAGGGTGCTGGATCACTGATCCTAAGGTTCGGGGTTTGAGTCCCACTCTCCACATGGTTGTCACTGTCCTCCCAGTGCAGCTATCTGGGTTATGAAAGGCTGGCCATGTCTCTTGCTGTCTATAATGAGAGGTTCATGTAAAGGAACCATTGCTGACTTTCGTAAAAAGTAGGCTGCAGAGCCATCAGCGTGTTTCCGCCCCTTGCTAAAGGGTTGTGTCATGAAGGGCATCCAACGTAAAAACCTATGCTAAATCAAACATGCGAATCAGATAATCCACTGTGTTTAAATTAATACAAATTTTGTGTTTTAATGTAATGTAGTCATCATGTGCATCTATGTAAAGTGTGTGTTTTTCCTGTACTGTCACACATGTATATTAATGTACTTCTTACTCTAATTATTTATGTGTCTGAATGTCATCTTTACATGTCTAAATGTTCATGAATAAGTATTTTAATGTTTACCTGCAGGTGGTGTGTGTCCACTACAGTTTATTACATTGGATAAAGTGTGCATGTGCACATAGACGATTCCTACAAACAGGCTTAAATTCTGATTCTCCTTTACACCAAAAGGTGGAGAGAAAGACTACAAAAAGAGAACATCCTTACCCACTTAATCTGTTCCTCCTCCCACCCTCACTGCAATATTTCACTGCACCCTCTGCTACTCTTCCAGGCCATTAGGGGCATGCTATACTGACACTTCACAGTCCAGCTGATATAAATAGATCTGGTTGTACTCTCTTGTGCATTTTTCTTTTCTACTCCATACAGATTGCTTGTCAGAACAATGCAGAGCTAGAATTACAAGCACGACTCCAGAAAATGCAAGATCCCGCTCGTGTTCTCCTTTCTTGATTCTCTCAGCCTGCCCAGAGTGTGGCTGGGAAATAGATAAGGAAAAATATTTTGGGAATGAAATCACTTTTGAATGATTCTAGGTCACAAACTGTGAACCAGACATTAATTCATAGGATATTCAGTAAGGGGAAACTCAATGAGCAAAAAGGGCATGTTAGCAGCATCTAGTGAAGGAACAGACAAAAGCAGATGCTGCAACATGCCTTTCTGCTTGCACAAACACAGCCCCCACCACCTCCTATTTCTTTGCTTGTGTTCTTTGCTCTGACTAATGTGCAGAGCTACAGAGGAGTTGGGAAACTTTTCTGCCTGTTTCTTTGCCTTAGTCCTTTTTTTTCTACTCTGTTTTGCAGAACATAAATGGTTTCACACTCAGTTCAGTACACCCTATTAGTGTGAATTGAAATTCTATGTCATACAGATACTACAGACAGTCTTGTCAATGAACTCAAATTTCCATTATTCGTATGTAGACTCAAAGAAGAGGGTTCTTTAATGCTTCCTTTTCAGATAATTCAGAGTTCCTCAAGAGAATCAATGTTTAAAGGTAAAGTGCATATGATTGAGAATTACCTATACTGTAAGACTATACTGTAAGACTGTACAGACAGCCAGTATAATGTATCATAGCCAACCATTGAACAAAGTCATAACCGACTAAATTTCCAAAGGATGATGTCACCAGTGAAGTGACACTGCTGGTCGATATCGGTTTTACCACAGTGCTTCAACAACCACAACAAAATAGCAGCTTAGATAGCCAATAGATACACGGTGCAATAGACAATATATATATATAGAGGGTTGCGACAGGAAGGGCATCTGGCGTAAAACTTCTGCCACAAAAAAAATGCAAATGGTCAAAACAAAATTCATACCGGATCGGTCGAGGCCCGGGTTAACAACGACCGCCAGCAGTGCTGTCAACCAACAGGGTGCTGAAGGAAATTGGACTACTGATGGTCGAAGACGTCGAAGAAGGAGAGGCGGGAGGCGTGTCCGTAGGCAGAGAGAGAAGAGGAAATGCGTGAGCCTAGGACTGAGAGTAGGGAATTTGAATGTTGGAACTATGCAAGGAAAAGATAGGGAGCTGGCTGACATGATGCAGAGGAGGAAGGTGGACATACTGTGTGTTCAGGAGACCAGGTGGAAAGGTAGCAAGGCTAGAAGCTTAGGAGCAGGGTTTAAGCTGTTTTATAATGGTGTGGATGGGAAGAGAAATGGAGTAGGAGTCATCTTGAAGGAGGGGTTTGTTAGGAATGTTCTAGAAGTGAAAAGAGTGTCAGACAGAGTGATGAGTCTCAAGTTAGAAATTGAAGGCGTGATGGTCAATGTTGTTAGTGCTTATGCCCCACAGGCAGGATGTAAGCTCGAAGTGAAGGAGGGATTCTGGAGTGAGTTAGATGAAGTGATGCAGAGTAACCCCAGAGGTGAAAGGGTGGTCATTGGAGCAGACTTCAATGGGCATGTTGGTGCAGGCAACAGAGGGGACGAGGAAGTGATGGGCAGGTTTGGTATCCAGGACAGGAACACAGAAGGACAGATGTTGATCGATTTTGCAAAAAGGATGGAAATGGCTGTGGTGAATACTTTCTTCAAGAAGAAACAGGAGCATAGGGTGACTTATGAAAGCGGAGGTAAGAGCACACAGGTAGACTACATCTTGTGCAGGCGATGTAATTTGAAGGAAGTCAGTGACTGCAAAGTAGTAGTGGGTGAGAGTGTTGCCAAACAGCATAGGATAGTGGTGTGCAGGATGACACTGATGGTGAGAAAGGTGAAAAAGGCAAAGGCAGAGTAGAAGACAAAGTGGTGGGAGCTGAAAAAGGAAGAGTGTCGTGTTTTCTTCAAGGAGGAGTTGAAACAGGCTTTGGGTAGTCAGGAAGTGCTTCCAGATGACTGGACAACCACAGCCAATGTGATCAGGGAGACCGGTAGGAGTGTACTTGGTGTGTCCTCTGGAAGGAAAGTAGATGAGGAAACTTGGTGGTGAAATGAGGAAGTGCAGGAGTGTGTACAAAAGAAGAGGTTAGCCAAGAAGAAGTGGGACATTGCGAGGACCGAAGAGAGTAAACAGGAGTACAGGGAGACACAGCGTAAGGCGAAGGTAGCGGTGTCAAAGGCCAAACAGAGGGCGTATGATGACTTGTAGGATAGGTTGAACAGTAAGGAGGGAGAAAATGATTTATACAGGTTAGAACAGCAGAGAAATAGAGATGGGAAAGACATGCAGCAAGTTAGAGTGATAAAGGACAGAGAGGGAAATGACAGGGACTGATGACAGAAGTGTGCTGTGTGCTGGGAAGATGGAAAGAGTACTTTGAAGAGCTGATGAATGAGGAAAATGAGAGAGAAAAAAGAGTAGAAGGGGTGACCGTTGAGGAGCAGGAAGTAGAAAAGATTACTAAGGGAGAAGTGAGGAGGGCATTGAAGAGGATGAAGAGTGGAAAGGCAGTTGGCCCTGATGACATACCAGTTGAGGTATGGAAGTGTCTAGGGGAGGTAGCAATAGATTTTCTGACAAGAATATTCAACAAGGTCTTAGAAAGTGAGCAGATGCCAGAGGAATGGAGGAGAAGTGTGCTTGTGCCCATTTTTAAGAACAAGGGAGATGTACAGAGTTGTGGCAACTACAGAGGGATAAAGTTGATGAGCCATACAATGAAGCTATGGGAAAGAATAGTGGAAGCAAGACTAAGGGCAGACGTCAGCATTTGTGAACAACAGTTTGGTTTCATACCAAGAAAGAGCACCACAGATGCAGTGTTTGCTTTGAGGATGTTAATAGAGAAGTACAGAGAAGGTCAGAAGGAGCTGCATTGTGCCTTTGTGGATCTGGAGAAAGCATATGACAGGGTGCCAAGAGAAGAACTGTGGTATTGAATGAGGAAGTCTGGAGTGACAGAGAAGTCTGTTAGAGTGGTGCAGGACATGTATGAGAGATGTAAGACAGTGGTGAGGTGTGCTGTCGGTGTGACAGAAGAGTTCAAGGTGGAGGTGGGCCTGCATCAAGGGTCAGCTCTCAGCCCCTTCTTGTTTGCTATGGAGATGGACAGGCTGACAGATGAGGTTAGACAAGAATCTCCATGGACTATGATGTTTGCAGATGACATCGTGATCTGTGAGAGCAGAGAACAAGTGGAGGAAAATCTAGAGAGGTGGAGGTATGCCCTGGAAAGGAGGGGATTGAAAGTTAGTCTCAGTAAGACAGAATACATGTGTGTGAACGACAAGGACCCAAGAGGAACTTTGAGGTTACAGGGGGCAGAGATAAAGAAGGTGGAGGATTTTAAGTACTTAGGCTCAACAATCCAGAACAATGGAGAGTGTGGAAAAGAGGTGAAGAAGTGCGTTCAGGCAGGTTGGAATGGATGGAGAAAAGTGTCCGGTGTGTTGTGTGATAGGAGAGTATCACCAAGAATGAAGGGAAAAGTGTACAAGACGGTGATGAGGCCAGCAATGTTGTATGGTTTAGAGACAGTGGCCCTAGGGAAAAGACAGGAGTCAGAGTTGGAGGTAGCAGAGATGAAAATGTTGAGGTTCTCTTTGGGAGTAACGAGGATGGATAGGATCAGAAATTAGTACATCAGAGGGAGAGCACATGTTAGATGTTTTGGAGACAAAGTCAGAGAGGCTAGATTGAGATGGTTTGGGCATGTACAGAGGAGGGATGGTGAGTATATTGGTAGTAGGATGCTGAGGTTGGAACTACCAGACAAAAGGCCCAGAGGAAGACCAAAGTGAAGATTTCTGGATGTGGTGAAGGCGGACATGAAGGTTGTTGGAGTAAGAGTAGAAGATGCAAAGGATAGGGAGAGATGGAGGCAGATCATTTGCTGTGGCGACCCCTGAAGGGAACAGTCGAAAGGAAAAGAAGAAAAGAAGATACATGTGTGTGAGTGTGTGTGTATATATGTGTATATATATATATATATATATATATATATATATATATATATATATATATATAATATGTATATGTGTGTTTGTGTATAGTATACACATACAATATTTGTATGTGATGTCTTATATGACTCAATGTTCAGATGAAAATCTATGATGGTCGACAACTAGCTCTGAGGCTATCTGCAACTAAGACCTCAACGATCTGCTACTATCTGTGTACTATCTGTGTCTTAAACTAGCAATATAATTTGGAAAGTTGGTGACCACCAACAATTAGTTGATTATCATGTTTAATCATCCAACATTTGGAAATAGGTTACAAAAGCCAGACAACGGATGGCTGCCAGTCTCAACATGTATAGAATTGTGGACATTATCAAGTGTTGTCTCCCAAATGAGATTGGGGCTTTAACTTCTATGTTTTTCCTATCTTGTTACAAAGGTCCAAAAACGTATATTTCAGTAGTTGAGGCTCTGGGTTACTGATCTGCAGGTTGGTGTTTGGGGCTTTGAAAAAGGTGTTAAACCCTCAATTTCTATATTGTATCATGATAAATGTAATTCTTTCCGAATAACAGTGTTTGGAAAATGGCAGAAATGTAAATCTATTTAAAGCTAGTAGGTAAACCATGAAGTGTGCGGATCCACTTGACTCATAACTTCAGGCAACGATTTTTCCCCCCTGGGTATTCAGGACTTTGTGATTAAGCTGAGAGTTAAATTTTAAGATTGCAACTTCTGAGTCTTTGAGCAAGAACTGTAATTGCTTACAAGTTCAGATTGTATTTTCCTAACTTTAAGATGCATGTGATGAAATTAAATACATTCAGTTGTATTTGTATCTCACTTTTTACAACTGACATTGATGTACAGCAGCTTTACATAGTAAAACAAATTTGATAAAGAAATCAAACATATGACTTTAAACATTTCTCTATCATATACATCGCAACATTACTTTTGAAGTTTTGGTTATTTTATTATTATTTTTTTTGACTGAATTTGTAGAAAATTATGAATATAGATAGTATGTATATATTTGTGGTCTCAAAATGGTGATGCTAACATTTATAGTTTCTCTAAACTTGCACACTTTTAGAGTTATCGCTTGAAATGAAATGGAACCAGCCCTGATGATCTTATGAAGCCTTTTTATTATTCTTGTATGAGAGTCTCAATGACCCCTGCACCAGCATGTTAAAAAAAGTAAACATTTCTTTCTTGAGATGAGTGAGAGCACAGAATTATCATCATGATGTCCACTAGAACAGTGTGTGTGTGTGTGTGTGTGTGTGTGTGTGTGATTGTGTGTGTGATTGCGTGCGTGATTGTGTGTGTGATTGTGTGTGTGTGTGATTGTGTGTGTGTGTGTGTGTGTGTGTGTGTGTGTGTGTGTTGGGGTAAACTTGTTTGGTTTCTATGGGAATTGTATTTCTTGTTTCATTTCTTAAAGGATGTTATCACTTCTTACAAATCTATGTTGCCCTGCCAAGTTATCGTGCATGCACAATATTGTTCACTAACCCTGTCTTGTTATGAACAGACAAAGAACCAACACAGGATGTAAAAGAGATGAATGAAAGATACTTACTCATGAGCCGGGATGGTTTCGCAAGAAGCCAAATTAGCAATTAACCAAATTTAGCCAAATTGAGCAATGTCTGTAAGCTATTCGCTAGTAAACAAAAAAAAACCCAATAAATATCGTTTTGAATACTGAACATGGTTACTGCCCCTAACTGAATAATTGAGTAAGGTCTAACCCTGGTCCTGGAGCTCCATATGCTTAGCATAATTTATTGTCCCAAGTTCTAATGCACCTACTCAGAAAATCTCAGTTGATTAGTTGGAACAGAAGTATTAAGAGAAGGACCAATACTACAGTGTACAAGAATAGAAAACAAATAAATAAATATTGAAATTATAGTTATTCATCCAGCATATTTTTATTTATGTTTTATTAGAAATATAGTTTTTTACAAAGAGCTCAAATGTTTCTGATGACCGTTTAAGTATCTTTAAAGGTCTTACAGTGGTATGAAACAGTATCTGAACCTTTTGGAATTTCTCACATTTCTGCATAAAATCACCATCAAATGTGATCTGATCTTTGTCAAAATCACATAGATGAAAAAACAGTGTCTGCTTTACCTAAAATCACCCAAACATTTATAGGTTTTCATATTTTAATGGGGCTAGCATGCAAACAATGACAGAAGGTGGAGGAATAAGTAACTGAACCCTCTGCCTAAGGAGACTTAAAGAGCAATTGAAACCAATTTTTACCAAACAATTTAAGTCAGGTGTGAGCCCAATCACTAATGAGTGGCTTAAAGCTGCCCTGCCCACTATAAAACACACACCTGGTAAGAATTGTCTTGATGAGAAGCATTGTCTGATGTGCACCATGGCTCGCTCAAAAGAGCTGTCTGAAGACCTGCGATCAAGAATTGTTGATTTGTATAAAGCTGGGAAAGGATATAACACCATCTCTAAAAGTCTGGATGTTCATCAATCGACAGTCAGAGAAGTTGTCTACAAATGGAGAGTGTTTGGCACTGTTGTTTCTTTCCCAAGGAGTAGCTGTCCACCAAAGATGACGCCAAGAGTTCAGTGCAGAATACTCAGAGAGGTTAAAAAAAAACCCTAGAGTGCCTGCTAAAGACTTACAGAAATCACTGGCACAGTCCAATATCTCTGTCATCAACTATATGTAAAACAATGTCCTAGAATGGTGTTCATGGGAGGACTCCAAGGAGGAAGCCACTGCTGTCTAAAAAAAACATTGTTGCTTGTTTAATGTTCGCAAAAAAGCATTTGGGCACTCCACAGAAGTTTTGGCAAAATATTTTGTGGCCTGATGAAACCAAAGTTGAATTGTTTGGGAGGAACACACAACGTCATGTGTGGAGGAAAAATGGAACAGCTCACCAACATCAACACCTCATCCCCACCGTGAAGCATGGTGGAGGGTGCATCATGGTTTGGGGCTGTTTTGCTGCCTCAGGGCCTGGACAACTTGCAATCATTAATGGAAAAATGAATTCAAAAGTTTATCAGGATGTTTTGCAGGAAAACTTGAGGCCGTCTGTCAGACAGTTGAAGCTAAAAAGAGAATGGATGCTGCAACAAGACAATGATTCAAAAAAGAAGAAAATC
Organism: Plotosus lineatus; assembly: GCA_024760905.1. Classification (NCBI taxonomy): domain Eukaryota; kingdom Metazoa; phylum Chordata; class Actinopteri; order Siluriformes; family Plotosidae; genus Plotosus; species Plotosus lineatus. The sequence goes on along the minus strand of CM045740.1, from coordinate 35,167,805 downwards.
AACTTCAGAATGGTTTCCAAAGAACAAAATACACGTTCTGGGGTGGCCAAGTCAAAGTCCAGACTTGAACCCCATTGAAGATGCTGTGGCATGACCTCAAGACAGCAATTCATGTCAGACAACCCAGGAATCTGACTGAACTACAGCAGTTTTGTAAAGAAGAATGGGCCAAGATTAGTCCTGATTGCTGTGCCAGACTGATCTGCAGCTACAGGAAGCGTCTGGTTGAAGTTATTGCTGCCAAGGGGGGGGCACAAAATATTAAATGTGATGGTTCAGTTACTTTTTCATACCACTGTATATAGCTGAAAAATAACATTTGGCCTTCCCGGGGACAATTGGCATGAGAGTAAATGTTATGAGAGCTACCTTGCTTTCTGGTAAGGTGTGGTCTCTACTCATAGAAAATGTTCTCATATTAATATTAACTAGATTAACTATGATAATTGAGATAAAGATGTTAACTGTGACTCAAGTGCTAGATCATTTCACCCATTGCATTCGTGAGTGCATCCGTGACACATACATGGCTTACACAATATTACCATAGATTTCCTTGGATGCAAAACAGACATATGTGGTCTGTTACTGTATTCACTGACTTTCCGGAAACATCCGTGACACTACTGGTTCCAAATTGTACCGGATCCTGCCATTTCTTTGGATCCATCAACAGTGTCGAGACGGGGACCTGCTGCTTGGGCTACAACTGATTCTCCATATAACCTTGCCCAAGCTTGTGCTCTGGATAGGACACTCCAGTTTCACTTCATGACGTTGACACAATATGGGAAGCAGCAGTTACCAGGGATAAGCCACAGTGCTCAATTGGCATAGAGTCTGGTGCCAGGGGTCAATTCCAACAAGTGGTAAGGACTTACCTTCCACTGGACAGCTACCACCTGGCTCAAGCTCGGTAGACCCTAGCCAGTCTGCTTTTCTCATTGGGAACATGGGGATTAGGATAATACCAACATGCAGACTGCAAACTCTGCACAAGGCAAGAAAGCGATGCAAGGAAGACAGCCATGACAGTCAAAGATGAGTTGCTGCGACAAGTAGACATTGCAGCCATACAAGAAGCGTGCCTTGCTGGAACATGCACACTTCTAAAGAAAGTCTGCACATTCTTCTAACAAGAAAAAGTACCAATGATCACAGATGGAATGGGATTCGCAGTCAGGAACTCCCCTCTTAGAATGGTTGAACCAGGTAAGGGGGGAACTGAATGCCAAACATAGTGTCCTTCATGGTGACTTTAATGCTTCAGTGGTTGCTGACCACTTTACTCTTGGTCCTCCTGCCTTGGCCAATTTGGAGTTTGCAAGATGCTTCCTCAGTCCTGTAGTCTGTCCTGGTGTACTGATGCTGAATGGAGTCCTCATCTTGGAAGCCCTCCCTCCATGCTGATGAAGACCTAAATTGACCCAGATGTGCAGTAGCAGACTGTGAACATGACTTTTCACTGCTGGTGATATGAACTCTTTCCCACAATTATTTAGGGCTTACAGTTGTATAAACAACCAAACTACTTTTTGGACTGTATGGTTTGTATTTCTATGGTTACATCCAAATGAGGATGACTTTCCCTTTTAGGTCTAGTTCCTCTCAAGGTTTCTACCTTGTAACTGCTGAGGCAGTCTTTCCTTGCCACCGTCACTGGCGGCTTGCTCATTCGGGGTAATAGGACATGTTTAAATTCCTTTATACTTTGTAAGCCCTTACTTTCACTGTTTTACTGTGTTAAGCTGCTTTGCACCAATGTCAATTGTAAAAAGCACTATAAATAATAAAGTCACTGCTGATCACTCACACATACAACAGCATGAACTGCGACACTGACTACTCGTTGGTGTACTGCAAGATAAGGCTTCACTCCAGAAAGCTCCATTGCTCCAAACAGAAAGGGAACCACTGAGATGCAAGGCCCAGAGAAAGTAGAGGATTTTGTGCAATCTCTGGAAAACACTTTGTCTTTGGCAGAACAGCCGCACGAATTCACCTCTCAGAAGTGTGACTATATCCAAGAAATAATGCAGAAAACAGAATTTGCAATCTTCGGAAAAAAAAGGACTCCAAGAGCTGTGACTGATTTGATGTGAAGTCTAGCAAGACACTTCCAGTCATCGAAGCAAAAGAGAGCTTTCCTGACTGAGTACAAGTGCTCACAAACTGAGAAGGCCCTGCAATCACCCAAATTGTCCAGCAGCAAAGTGCAACAGATAGCAAGAAAATGTGAACATTGGCTACAGCTCATTAAAAATATTAAGAATGCAACAGAAATGGGCAACATGAAAGGGATGTACGAAGGTATATAGAAAGCCCTCAGACCAACATAGTACACCGCTGTACAGAGGCAAACAGCATCCCTCAAACTGTCAAGCGGTGAAGTAATCTCTGACAAAGACAAGCAGTTGGAGGGATGGGTAGAGAAATACTCAGAGTTGTACTCTATAGAAAATGCTTTTATCTGTGATTGATGCCATTGAACCACACCAATCATGGAGGAACTAGACCTCAAACCAGCACTCGAAGAACTTGGAAAGGCCATTGACAGTTTGGCCTGTGGATAAGCACCTGGATTCCAAGATAGTCATCCTGGATAAGAACAAGGATGAGCAGGGTGACTATAACAACTACAGAGGCACCTATCTTCTGAGCATCTTAGGCAAAGTGTGTGCCTAAGTTGTGCTAGCGCCTACAATGACTAGGGGAGCATGTCTATCCTGAATCCCACTGCATTTTTTGAGTAGAATGCTCTACAGTAGACATGATCTTCTACCCCCACTAGCTTCAGGAAAAGTTGAGAGAACAAAATAGGTCTTTGTACATCGTCTTCATTGTCCTCACCGAAGCATTTTAATTGGTCAGAGGAAAGTATCCTGGTGAAAATTGGATGCCCCCAAAACTACACAGCATGATAAAGTCCTTCCATGATGATCATGGCTCTGTTCTTCGAATTCAAAGATAGTGAAGGGTTATTTCTCCTCGACTGCGCTGAGTATTTTTTTTTTTTTGTATAGCGAAAGACAGTTCGCGCTGGCTGATCCCCGCTCTGTAGGCCTAGGTCCCTTCCACAGTCGCTCAGCTGGCTGAGATGGCTGTGGTGGTTCCTAGACTGACAGAAACACACTGATGGCTTTGCAGCCTACTCTTTACGAAAGTCAGCAAAGGTTCTTTTACATGCCTCTCACCATAGACAGTGAGAGACATGGCCTGCCTTTGATAACCCAGTTAGCTGCACTGGGGGGACAGTGACAACCTTGTGGGGACTCGAACCCCCAACCTTAGGATCAGCGATCCTGCGCCCTAACCACTAGACCACCACTGCCCCCTTCTATGATAGCATGAAGGCAACAGTGCGATATGAAGGATGCATGTCCGAGCCCTTTGACATCAAGACTGGTGTGAAACCAAAGCTTCATTCTGGTACCCAACCACTTTGGAATTTTTTTTTCTCCCTGCTTTTCAAACATGCGTTTGTCACTGCCACAGTAGGACAATGCATGCACACCAGATCAAATGGGAGGTTTTTCAACCTTGCCAGACTGAGAGCAAAGATCAAAGTTTGTGAGATCACTGTCGGAGACCTGTTCTTTGCTGGTGATGCTGCCATCACTTCACATCGACAATCAACCTGAAAAAGACTAAAGTGTTGCCCCAAGCAATGGAAACGCCAGCTGTTACCACTATTTACAATTATGGACTCAGCGTTGTACCCCAGTTCACCTACCTTGGGTGAGCAATCAGTGATAACCTGTCCCTAGATGCTGAGATCAATCAAATCATTGGGAAAGCTGCAACAACTCTAAATCGGCACACCACAAGTGTGTGGGAGAGTGCCAAGCACACATTCGCAACTAAGATTGGCAGTGTACAATGCTTACATCATCAGCACTCTGCTGTATGGCAGTGAGTCGTGGATGACATATGCAAAGCAGGAGCAGGAACGGAATAGTTTTCGCAGGAACGGAACAGTTTTCACATGCACTGCCTTCGCCGCATCCCCAACAACAAGTGGAGCGATAAGTATCCAATGTTAAGGTCCTCACACACGCTGTCCTCTCCATGATGTTCAAACTGCTCAAGCAATGTTATGTTTTGTAGGTATTACCAATGGTTTGGTTATGTTCGCCAGATGGAAGACGGCCAAATTCCAAAAGACGTCCTGTATGGCATCAACAGAATTGAGGATGTAAAATCATAACACCGTATCTGAAACACCTGATTCTAATTTTATGGCCCTAAATGTACAATCAGTGTAACAGTGCACTTAATTTTTTTTTTCTTTTTTTTTTTCTTTCTTTATTTATTTATTATTTTTTTTATGTGACGCCTGGGTTTTTAAATTTTATTCTTATTATTATTCATTATTATTATTCATTCATTCATTCATTTTCTGAACCACTTAATCCTAATTTTGGTCACGGGGAGGCTGACTCCCATCTCTGGCGAGGGCGGGGTACACCCTGGACAGCTCACCAGGCCATCACAGGGCACTCACTCACACAACCTTTTATAATTCTACTCACACCTAGGGGCAATTTGGAACAGCAAATTAACCTGTTGTGCATATTTTTGGAATGTTTGTGGAAACCAGAATACCCTGAGGAAACCCACACAAGCACAGGGAGAACATACAAACTCCACACTGAAACACCCAAGCTTGAATCAAACCCAGGGACTTCTTGCTGTGAAGCAAACATGCTAACCACTACACCAGCATGCTGTCATATTAATAATAATAATAATAATAATAACAATAATATTATTATTATTATTATTATTATTATTATAAAAATGACTACTAAATGCTATTTTATTTGAGTATTGTGAAATGTTTGCCTCTTCAAGTTTGTTGGTTTGTTGATTCTCCCTGTGTTTGTAAGGGTTTCCTCTGGGTACGCTGATTTCCTTCTACCATCCAAAAACATGGACATTGGTCTGATTGGATTTTTCAAATTACCCCTTGCTGTAATTGTGCATGGTTGTGCGTATGTTGGCCCTGTGATAGTCTGGTGAGCTGTTCACAGTACACTGTCTTCACCCTTTAGCTATCTCCAGCTAGGAACTTTCTGTATAATTTTTTGTAGTTGTAATTTGAAGCAGATGTTCAGTAACTTGCCTAAAAATTGGTAGGTAATAATGATTTATTGTTTAAAACAAAAGTAAAAAAGAAGGGCATCACTGACCCTTAGTGCAAAATCGAATGTATATTCTATACTCGTCCAGTCACTAATTTTCTGAACTGCTTAATCTTAATTAGGGTAATGGAGAGGCTGGTACCCATCTCGGCCAACTCTGGGCAAGGGCAGAAAACACCCTGGAGTGCTTGCCAGGCTATCATAGGTCTAAATTCTACACTACTTGTCATGGTCTGTGCTGGCTGGAGACACTCACCTTTCCTCAGTTTCCTCAGCAGGTGCGGGTGAGGGGCGTGGCGATCGCCAGTAGAGGAGTTTCGGAGTGGAGCGCACGTGGTCCTAATCGGCAATCAGCGGCAGCCAGCTATAAATGGGAGCGGCATGCTTCCCTCCGCTGTCAGAAGATTGATTCCAGTGACTCTGTTCCTCGACAATCTCTCTGATCCCTGGCCCACGCTTTGTGCACGACCAGTTCCCGCCATTCTGCGTTTTCTAGCGATTTCCAGTTCCGAAAATTTAATAAATCGTTGAATCTTCTTACATGGTCTCCTGCATCTTTGGGTCCGATGAACATACTCCAGGCAGGACACTACTTTTAATAAATATAAGTGCTTTAAAAGATTGTCAGTACATTCTCATACTTGTATACATACATACAAAAGCCATCTATATTAGCATCATATTCAAATTCATGCAAATATCAAATGAGACTAGAATGATGAACTACACAGTTCATTGCTTTGGTGTTTATGATCCAGAATTGACCAGGCTCAAACTGGAGGAGCACTATAAATGATAAAAGAACAGAGTACATTTTCAAACTGTAGTAGCTTAAGTTTACTACTAGCTGATCGGTATATGTGAGGCTATCATTACAGCAAATCATTGCAACATAGCAACAGACACTGCATAGCAACCATCATTACCTACTGTATGTAGCCACATGAACTTGTAGCTACCATTTATTCATTTTCTGAACCACTTAATATTTATTAGGGTCTCGGGGAGTCTGGCACCCATCTCAGGCTACTCTGGCTCATAGTTTTGTTTTTAATATAGGAATGAGTAACCAGGCAGTATTGAAATTAACAATTAACAGGAACAGAGGTGAATTTTAAAAAATTCTTCTTTAAAAATTTTTAAGAAGGGGGACCGGAGGGTGTGTTCCAATTATCGGGGAATTACACTCCTCAGCCTACCTGGTAAAGTCTATGCAGGGGTACTAGAGAGGAGGATCCGACCGATAGTCGAACCTCGGATTCAGGAGGAACAATGTGGTTTTCGTCCTGGCCGCAGCCCTCTTGACCAACTCTATACGCTCCACAGGATTCTGGAGGGGGCATGGGAGTTTGCCCAATCTGTCCACATGTGCTTTGTGGATTTGGAGAAGGCTTTCGACCGTGTCCCTCGAAAGATCTTGTGGGGCGTGCTCGAAATACGGCGTTCCGGATCCGTTGCTACGAGCTATTCGGTCGCTGTATCACCGGAGCCAGAGTTTGGTCCGTATTGGTAACAGCAGCTCGGATTCGTTTCCGGTGGGAGTTGGAGTCCGCCAAGGCTGTCCTTTGTCACCGATTCTGTTCATAATTTTAATGGACAGAATTTCTAGGCGCAGTCGAGGCGATGAGGGGTTCTGGTTCGGTGGCCATCGGATATCATCTCTGCTTTTGCGGATGATGTTGTCCTTTTGGCTTCATCAAGTCGGGCCCTCCAGCTCTCATTGGAGCGATTCGCAGCTGAGTGCGAAGCAGCCGGGATGAAGATCAGTACCTCCAAGTCCGAGGCCATGGTTCTCAGTCGGACAATGGTGGAATGCACCCTCTGGGTCGGGATGAGGTCCTGCCCCAAGTGGAGGAGTTTAAGTATCTTGGGGTCTTGTTTACAGTGAGGGAAGGATGGAGCGAGAGATCGACAGGCGGATCGCTGCAGCCTCTGCTGTTAAGCGGTGCCTGTACCGGTCCGTCGTGGTGAAAAAGGAGCTGAGCCGCAAGGCGAAGCTCTCAATTACCAGTCGATCTCGTTCCAACCCTCACCTATGGTCACGAGCTTTGGGTAATGACCGAAAGAACAAGATCACGGATACAAGCGGCTGAAATGAGCTTCCTTCGCCGGGTGGCGGGGTTCTCCTTAGAGATAGGGTGAGAAGCTCCGCCATCCGGGGAGAGCTTCGAGTAGATCCGCTGCTCCTCCGCATTGAGAGGGGCCAGTTGAGGTGGCTCGGGCATCTGGTTAGAATGCCCCTGGACGCCTCCCTGGTGTGGTGTTTCGGGCATGTCCAACCGGGAAGAGACCCCGGGGTCGACCTAGAACACGCTGGAGGGACTATGTCTCTCGGCTTGTCTGGGACCGCCTCGGTGTCCCCCCGGGAGAGTTGGAGGAAGTGGCTCGGGAGAGGGATGTCTGGACCTCTTTGCTAAGGTTGCTGCCCCCGCGACCCGACCCCGGACTAAGCGGAAGAAGATGAGATGAGATGAGAGGTGAATTTTTCATTTTCATTGTCAAAAGCATAGTTGATGATGACCTCAGTAAAATGTTAAGTTGCCTCGGTGAGAATATTACTGACTCAATCTGTGTTTTAAAGTTAAGTATAGGACTCGGGTCCTAATACATCTTAAAATGATATCATGCTTGTAAAATCGCAGTCATGAAGTACTTACTTATGTACTCTGTTTTCCAAGCTCCTCTTTCAAAGCAGTTGACAAACACATTTTAAGGCCATATATTCCGTCATGGGCAGTGGTGGTCTAGTGGTAAAGGTGCTGGATCACTGATCCTAGGGTTGGGGGTTAAAGCCCCACTCACCACAGGTTGTCACTGCCCCCCTAGTGCAGCTAACTGGGTTATCAAAGGCCGGCCATGTCTCTCACTGTCTATGGTGTGAGGCATGTAAAAGAACCATTGCTGACTTTCGGCAAGAGTAGGCTGTAAAGCCGCCAGCGTGTTTCCACCCTGCCTGCGATGGCCTGACGAGCTGTCCAAGGTGTATTCTGCTCTCACCTGGAGTCGGCTGGGATGGGCACCATCCTCCCCGCGACCCTAATTAAGATTAAGCGGTTACAGAAAATTATGATATTTTGTCATTACTTCATATGATACTTTTTAAACAAACAACTACAAGGTATTATTTCATAGCTCACTGCTTGGCTGAAAATTTTGACCTTTTAAAATTCATCTGCTTTCAAACCAAAAACTGTGTTATTATTATTATTATTATTATTAATAAATATTGGCTCGCATCTCCAAATCACAGCAAAAAAGCCTGAGTTTGGCGGTTTCAGGGTGGGGTTTGCATGTTCTCCCAGTGCTTGCATGTGTTTCCTCTGGCTAACAGTACATTTACTAGAGAATGAATTAGAATGCACAGTATGTTAACTGGCAGTTCCAAATCGCCCCCATGTTTGAGTGTGAATGGTTGTGTGAGTGTTTATCCTGTGAAGACCTGACAAGCTGTCTAGGGTGTACCCCACCCCAGAGTTGGCTGAGATGGGCGCTAACCTCCCCACAACCCTAATTAAGATTACTCAGTTGAGAAAATTAATAAATGATTGAATTTACTATTGTAAGTTGTTGCCTCAGTATTTTCTTCACAGTACTGCAGGGTGTTTGCTTCACTTAACACTTCTCACTGTGCAGATACACTTCCAGGGCACTAGTTTAAGAATTTTGCTTTTGTAAAAATTCACACTTAACTCAGCTTTAACTCGCACTTAACTCATGTTGACTGAGGAAGTTTATCCTTTCCACCAAAACTGCGGGCTCTGCTGAGCGGCATGGCATTTAACACACATGTTTCACAACAAGAAAGTCCTGCGTCTGTGTCCTGGGCTTGGCTAGAGCATTTCTACATGCAATTTGTTTCCCATGCTTGCATGGATTCCCTCTGTGTACTCTGGATTCTTCTCATAGCCCAAAGACATGCACTTTAGTCTAAATTGCCGTTCCAAATTTCCTCTTGAGTGTCAGTATGACTGTGTTGCAATGGACTGGAGATTCAGGGCTTTGCCCTGAGTGAGCAAAGTTAGGCCCCAGTCTCTCTGCAACCCTAGTTTGATTAAGAATTTTGGAAAATAATGAATGAAGCAGCGAAGTTTCAAACTTATTTTAACTGATGGTGAAATTTAGTCAGCCTCACATCAAATTTTTGTCTTTGTTTTCTTACACTTTTTTTTCTCACTGATGTTTATTTACCCTGAAAACATGTTCAAGTGATAGACAAATGGAAGAAACATCATTTACAGATTTCACGTTATTTTGTACCATGAAGTCACATGGGCAGCGCATCACTAATTACCAGTAAATGACAACTTTTCAACAATTTATTACATCTTTTCCGACAGTATCAAGGTTTTTTTTAGAAATTTATTTATTTATTTTTTAAATTTGCACACAAACCTTCATAAGCCTGCTGGTATCCCACCCAGTCACAAATAAAAATTATGACATTTTTGTCACCTTTTCCAATAAAAAATATCTGTTGGCATATTTTATTTGCTTGCTCTAATGGGTTTTCAAATTTTTAGTATTAAGCCTACAATTTGGCTTTTCCAATGGATTTGGCTGATTGACCACAGTGTTCATTTCAGCTCTTTCTAGCTTTGTAATGCCATCAACTACTGAAAAAGAAAGAAAAAAATGCTCAGGCACGACAAACATGCACAGCAGTGGTAGAAAAAGAGATCACACACTTGACATAAAAATTATTTGCATAGGCTTTAACAAATGATGTGACAACTAGTATGCCACAATGATGTCAAAACATGCCATGATATTGATGATCAGCAATCCACTGACGGACAAGAAAGATTTGCCCAATTCAGTCAATGTCATTACCAATATTGCATACCTCGCTTTTTTAATTATTTTACATCCTATTAAAGGAGAAAAAAAAAACCCATCTAACTGGGAAGTGAACATGATGTGATAAACTGGTCACAGTGTGACATGTGACAGGAGTGACGAGATTCCACCAGTTTTCAACTTTTTTTTTTATCACATAACTGTTTGCTGGATAAATAAGTTTTAAATAAAATGAGACTGGCTCATTAACTAGCACACAAATCATTTTTTTAATTTCTAAAGAGAATATGGCCAGGCCAGATGCGCATTGAGTTCCCCACCTTTGTCTAGAGTCAGCATGGATCAATAGTAGGCCATCAGGCAAGCAAGACCTCTGTTAACCAAAACATTATCAGAAGCATTGACCCACATTTCAGTTACAATTAAATCGGTGTATTTGTTCCATTAAATTGTATTAATTTATTACCAACAATCTATTCTCTACATGTCAAAACAAAAAAAACACAAAAACCCACACAACACCTACCAACTGAGTTTGACTGTTGGTATACTTAGTCCGTGTTTTAACAAACCAGTATAAGAATACAGTGATCCCTCGCTACTTAGTACTTTAGTTTCTGCGGCTTCAGTGCATCGTGGGTTTTTCAAAAATATAATTGAAAAATAAAAAAATAAGAAAAAATAGGGGGAAAGTTAATGAAAATGCCGCAAAACAAGGCCAATTATGCAGAAGACCCGAAACAAACAAAAACAAAAATACTTGCATTTTTATGTGAGGTGCGCATCTGTGAGTGTGTGTGAGCACACGTTTGTATGTGTGTGGTTTCATATTTTATTTATATCTTATGCATTATTTTTGAATGTTTAATTGTTATAAGCAATTATAGCGTGGTGGTCTGGTGGTATAGGGCGCTGGATCGCTGATCCAAAGGTTGGGGGGGTTCAAGTCCCACTCTCCACAAGGTTGTCACTGCCCCCCCCCCGTGCAGCTAACTGGGTTATCAAAGGCGGGCCGTGTCTCTCACTGTCTATGGTGAGAGGCATGTAAAAGAACCATTGCTGACTTTCGTAAAGAGTAGCTGCAAAGCTGTCAGCGTGTTTCTGTCCCTTGCTAAAAAGGGTTGTGACAGGAAGGGCATCCGACGTAAAAACCTCTGCCAAATCAAACGTGCGAATCAGATGATTTGCTGTGGCGACTCCCGAGTAAAAGGGAAAAAGCCGAAAGGAAGACAGACAGCATTGAATATGTAATTATTGATATTATATACACATATACTGTACATGTATGTATATGTCAGTCATGGGGGGGTCAATCCTACTTTGCGGAAATCTGCAGTCAAAGGTCCTTAATCCCCATTAACCGCGGAAAGTGAGGGATCCCTGTACTATATTCACTGCAAGTGACTTTTTAAGCACTTCTGTAAGTTGCTCTGGATAAGAGTATCTGCTAAATGCTGCAAATGTAAATGTACTCTCTTCATGTCATAGTGTGTCTCTTGGCTGCACTGTTTCCAGTAAGTGTATGTTAGTTTTTGCTCAATCCGATTTCCTTTCTATGTTCAAAGTGAGTAGTGCTGGCCAATGTTACTTACACTATATTAGCATTGTTTCTTCAGATTTCAGATTCACTTCACAGGGCCAGCTAGATACAATAATGTGAACATTTTTCCATCCTCTGATTGGTTGGTCAGAGCAAAACTAGTTCAATAGCCTGTAGTGATCTACACACAATATATTTGAGTTAGAATTTGTCATCCCCAGAATGGCCAAATTTACCAGAAACTTCCACTGGAAAATGCCATTGAAAATTATGTAATGCTAAAAGTTACAAGAACTTAATGCACAAAATGCCTTTCTCTCTCCAATGCCATGTCTTGTTATATTGTGTTTTTGTATATTATTGATGGTTTGTATAATTGCGACATGATAGTGGTGGATTAAGTCCGTTAAGTATCACTGAAGGTCCAGGTAGGTACCAAATGTATGGCCCGTTACAGGTTGAGACAAACTCCAGCCTCCCTACAACCATAATAAAGAACTATGCAGTTATAAAAAAAAAATCAGATAAATGAATAAACAGGTAAAATATATAAAGGACCAAATAGACACATACAATATACATTTTAGGTGAAGATTATGTATTATTGGATGGTGTTTTATTCATGTGTCTATTAAATTTCAATATCAATCAAACTAATAATGATTCTTATTCTAGACATAAATCATTCATTTTCATGGTCCTGGAGAGGATGGAATCTATCCCAGCTGACTCTGGGTGAAGGCAATGTACACCCTGAAAAGCTTGCCAGACCATTACAGGTTCATCAGATACATACTCATTCACACCTAAATTCACACCCAGGGACAAATCGAAAATATCAAATTGGCCTAATGTGCATGTTGAAGCTATGGCAGAGAACCAGAACACACAGAGGAAGCACACACGAGCACAGAAGAACATTTAAACTCCACAATACATCACTGTGTCTTTTAACATGAATCAATCGGAATTGGATCATTTTATAATATAATCTTCACTATTCCCTTGTGTATGTTACAAAAACAAATGTATCCAGTGAAATGATTCTAACAATTTAAACTATTTGTAAGCTGACAGAAAATAATACAGCATTTGATTATTGTGCTCATGTGTATTGATATCTGATTTTATTAAATATAAGGCAAAGGGTTAGAATTCTAAACTTAACACAAACACAACAGTCAATACAATAAGGATGCATAATAGTTCAACATGCATTTTTGTGGCCATATGAATGTCAAACTAATTTAATATTAATGTGCTATATGACATAAAAGTGTAAAGTAAATTAATCCAGAGGATATTGCTTTGCAATAGAAAATTACCATATGGCATATTATCCTAAACTCTATTAGTTCTCTCACACTAACCTTCATGTGTCCTTGAGAATTATTGTGTGCTAACACGCTTCATTAAAAGTAAGACATAAACCAGTTGAATCTGCAACAGCTGTGTGTTCTTTACAACATGTTTATTTGCACATATCAGCACTCTTGCTTGCTTTCTCACAAACAGACACACACAGGCACCAGAACTGAATGCGCCTCACCTAGTGTAGCCAATCAGCAGCATGTTGCCTAGGAGACAACCTTTACCCTTGGGAGGCTTTTCATAGATGTATCTTTGATGTTTCCTCTCATTCTGGAATACAGCACAGGAAAAGTGAAAGCAGCAGAGAGAGACAGAAATACACTTGCAGAGTGAAAAATGGCGAAATGCAAGACATTTCTATGAAGATATAAAATTAAATACTCTTTTACTATCACATATAGGACAGCAGACACATATGGTTTAGAGTGCTTTTTTTAATTCATGATTCCATGTTTGTGATACTGTCATTAAACATTATTACGTCTCTCTTTGTGGATGCAAGTGAAAACATTTTATTATCCATTATTTATACCACTTTTCCATGAGGGTCATGTGGAAAATGGAAGCCAGTCCCATCTGACTTTGGGTAAGATTTGGGTTCACCCTGAAAAGATCAACAAATAATTGCAAGCTTAATACAGACACAATCATGTCCTCTCGTATTTATACCTAAGCAATTTAGACTAGCCAGTTGGGCTAATGTGCATGTTTCTGGAGTGTAGAATGAAACCAAAGTGGCCAGAAAAACCCACATACAGAATGTCCACAAGCAAGGACAAAACCTTCTTGCGGTGAGGTGGCATCATTAACCACTGATCCACAAACCTCTTCTTCTTCTTTTCCTTTCGACTGTTCCCTTCAGGGGTCGCCACAGCAAACCGTCCATCTCCATCTCGCCCTGTCCTCTGCATCTTCTTCTCTTACTCCAATGACCTTCATGTCTTCCTTCACCACATCCATAAATCTCTTCTTTAATCTTCCTCTAGGCCTTCTTCCTGGTAGTTCCAACCTCAGCATCCTACTACCAATATACTCACTATCCCTCCTCTGTACATGTCCAAACCATCTCAATCTAGCATCTCTGACTTTGTCTCCAAAACATCTAACATGTGCTGTCCCTCTGATGTACTCATTTCTGATCCTATTCATCCTCGTTACTCCCAGAGAGAACCTCAGCATTTTCATCTCTGCTACCTCCAGCTCTGCCTCCTGCCTTTTCCTCAGCGGCACTGTTTCTAGGCCATACAGCATTGCTGGCCTCATCACCGTCTTGTACGCTTTTACTTTCTTTCTTGCTGACACTCTCCTATCGCACATCACACCGGACACTTTTCTCCAACCATTCCAGCCTGCCTGCACACGCTTCTTCACCTCTTTTCCACACTCTCCATTGCTCTGGATTGTTGAGCTTAAAATCCTCAACCTTCGTTATCTCTGCTCCCTGTAACATCACCGTTCCTCCTGGGTCCTTCTCATTCATACACATGTATTCTGATTTTCTGAGGCTAACCTTCATTCCTCTCCTTTCCAGGGCATACCTCCACCTCTCTAGATTTTCCTGCACTTGTTCTCTGCTCTCACTACAGATTAAAATGTCATCTGCAAACATCATAGTCCATGGGGAATTTTGTCTAACCTCGTCTGTCAGCCTGTCCATCACCATCACAAACAAGATGGGGCTCAGAGCTGATCCTTGATGCAGTCCCACCTCCTCCTTGAATTCGTCGGTCACGCCGACAGCACACCTCACCACTGTCTTACATCTCTCAGATCCACAAACAAACTTTAATAATTTAAATTAATAATTTAATTAAAATATTTAAAATCGTCAACTATGTAAGAAGATTTGCACATACTTGGCATTCAATAACTAGACTCATTATATGCAAAGCATAACTTCACACAAAGCATTTATTTTTAAAAGTTACAAATAGGCCTTGTTCACTTTTTTGACTGCTTACTTTATGTTCTACATTATTAATTGTTTTGGTAAACATTTTAACTAACCCCCTTTTCAGAAACGTTTGAATATTTTCCAAATGCAATAAAAACAAAAATGCGTAGTTAATTCTTCTCAAGCTTTAATTACTTGACAAAAGTACAAAGAAAAGATGTTCAACATTCCTCAACAGACTCATTAAACATCTGAAGCATTGTTCAGCAGATGTTAAACAACCTTAGCTGCTTCAAAAAATAGAGACGGTTCTGTGCCTTCTTGTAAAGTGTGGTGGTCATTTTTAACCAAGATATGAAACGGTTTTTAACCAGACATGTTTACTATTATGCCCTGTGCTGCTCTGCAATTTACTTGTATTGTGTGTATATATAAACAAAGTTAGAGTTTCATGCCTGTAACACACTCAACGAAAGTTGGGACAGAGGCATGCTTACCCTTTTATATTTCCTTTATACTTTTTATTCGTCTGTGAACTGAGACTACTCATTCCTGCAGCTTTTCCAATTTGAATATTGTCTATTCTTGCCTGATACATGTCTACAGTTGCTCAATGATCTGTGGATACATTGACCTGCTGAAATAAGCATGGGCTTTTGGGAAAAAGATTTCGCTTTGATTGTAATACAGTATATGCCTCTAAAATCTCAGGACACACCTCTTTGAGACTGTTTCTGTCACATGCATTGAACTCACCCATGACATGGGCATTGATGCTTCCTCATACCATCAGATGCTAGCTTTTTTACCTTTAGCTGATAATAATCTGGATATCTGAATAGTTGTTTTCATCTTTGGCATGGAGAACTCGATGTCCATAAAAACTAAATTGAAATGTAGACTCGTCTGATCAAAGCACACAAATATAATGTAGTTTGATCCATCTCGATGAACTTGTGCCCAGAAACCTCAGCAGTATTTCTGCATAAAATTGATACATAATGTATTCCTTGCATAATACAGTTTAGGCTACATTTTATTAATGTAGTGGAAGACTATATATTGTATGACTTTTTTGTAATAGTCATAGGTCCAGGCCCATATATACATTGAGTCGTCGACTTACGACCTATGCAAGTTGCGTCTGATCGACTTTACGACCGCAAAAGTCGTGAAGCATGATTCATGGCAGTGCAGTGCGAGTGTTGCGTACGACGGTTGTTTGCGCTGCCGGCAGCGCCAGCATCTTAAAAGGCCAAGCAGGAGATGGTGCAGCTTCACTTTCTAACTGCTCAGAGCAAATCTATTCATCTACTTTCAATGCCACATCATTGTGGGGTGAAGCTGAGAGCCAATTCTTTCTGTGTGGGTGGGTCTGATACCTTGAAACTCTAATTTTATTGGACTCACACGCTGCAGTGTTTATATGATAGGAAGCGCGTCCCAAGTTTTGGCAATCAGCTGCTCTGCGAGTTGAAGTTTTTCCGTGCCTATCCATTTGTGTTTGCTTGCCAGCTGCGCTTGGCTTCGTGGAAATGAGCCAATCAAAACGCAGGAAATTTATCTCTTTACCCAAACAACACAACTGTGGCTGTTGTTATAATCCAATAAAATTGCAGTTTGAAGCTATCTGACCCGCCCACAGAGTGGAGTACAGAAAGGATTGGCTCTCCGCTGCGTGTCACAGTGACGTGGAATTGAAAATAGATGTATAGATTTAAATGCGCGAGATTTATTCATCTGTTTTTCTTTGGCGTGAGTGTATTTGGATGGAAAGTTGACTTACGACTGGTCTGCCGGAACCAAACGCGGTCGTAAGTCGACGACTCACTGTGTGTATGTGTACATATATATATATATATATATATATATATATATATATACATATGACATGTATGTGTGTGTGTGTGTGTTCAACCAGCTTAGCTTTTCAATCCTGCAACAGCTGGTAAGGCACTGACATTGAGCATGGAATGATTGCACGGACTATTAATAATCCATTGGCGCTCAGATTGTTCTCTATAATTTAGACAGGTATTTGAGGATGAAAACTTTGCTTCCTACTCGCTCAGAGTTAGTAACCACTTGGTAAGATATTAATTCAGAGTTTTCCTCTTCTTCTTCTTTTCCTTTCGGCTGTTCCATTCAGGGGTCCCCACAGCGAATCATCTACCTCTATCTCACCCTATTCTCTGCATCTTCTTCTCTTATACCAACTGCCTTCATGTCCTGCTTCACCACATCCATGAATCGTCTCTTTGGTCTTCCTCTGGGTCTTCTGCCTGGTAGTTCCAACCTCAGCGTCCTACTACCAATATACTCACTATCCCTACTCTGCACATGTCCAAACCATCTCAATCTAGCCTCTCTGACTTTGTTTCCAAGACATCTTACATGTGCTGTCCCTCTGATGTGCTCATTCCTGATCCTCGTAACACCCAAAGAGAACCTCAACATTTTCATCTCTGCTACCTCCAGCTCTGCCTCCTGTCTTTTCCCCAGGGCCAGTGTTTATAAATCATACAACATTGCTGGCCTCAACACCGTCTTGTACACTTTTCCCTTCATTCTTGCCGATACCTTCCTATCACACATCACACCGGACACTTTTCTCCAACCAGTCCAACCTGCCTGCACACGCTTCTTCACCTCTTTTCCACACTCTCCATTGCTCTGGATTGTTAAGCCTAAGAACTTAAAATCCTCCACCTTCCTTATCTCTGCTCCCTGTAACCTCACTGTTCCTCTAGGGTCCTTGTCGTTCACACACATGTATTCTGTCTTACTGCGGCACCTTCATTCCCTCCTTTCCAGGGCATACCTCCACCTCTCTAGATTTTCCTGCACTTGTTCTCTGCTCTCACTACAGATCACAATGTCATCTACAAACATCATAGTCCATGGCGAATCTTGTCTAATCTCGTCTGTCAGCCTGTCCATCACCATAGCAAACAAGAAGGGGCTCAGAGCTGACCCTTGATGCAGTCCCACCTCCACCTTGAACTCTTCTGTAACACCGACAATGGCAGGTCAAGTTAGATATTATGCCAGTGGGAGGTCAAGTTAGATATTATATTTATTATAAATCTACTTGCCACTGGTAAAGCTGTAAACCAGTGCAACCTGTCTCAGTTCCACTGCTTTGTGGGTGTCTATTCTTGTAGACAAAGACTAAGGGAGTAAACTCTGAAAGAAAATCCGGAGTGGAGCCTCAAAGGCGGTTGACTGACATATGTTGTCACCTTCCAGCAACTCCTGCATCCTGACCCGTCCCCAGTCGTCTTGACCCTGTCTTGCCACTGGATACTGATGGTTTTTGGATGAGAGAGTGAGGTCAATGCTGCACAACTCTTCATTCACTTTAAACAAAGTCATCACGCAATTTCATCCATCATCCACCACCCTCATCCCTTAAGTCATGTGGCGACAGGCAAGCAGCGAAGCAACAGGTGTGGAGAACTTCTATAGCAGCCTCAAAGAAGTCTATGGTCCTACCACTTATAGGTCATCAACTGTTCTCGGTGCAGATGGATCTACTTTCATAAATAACAAAGACAAGATCCTTGAGAGATGTACTGAACATTTTGAGAGTGGACTAAACCGTCCTTCTACCATCAATTATGAGGCTATCAATCATCTCCCACAAGTTCCAGTCAATGAGACAATGGATGCCTCGCCAACTTCTGAGGAGATCCAGAAAGCAATCTGTCTGTTGTCCAGCGGTAAGGCACCTGGTCCAGATTCAATTCCAGCTGAGGTCTATAAGGAGGGCGGCAGAGCACTCGTTGAAAAACTTCATCAACTATTCTTAGTCATATGGCAGCTTGAGCCTCTTCCACAAGACTTTAAGGATGCCTCCATTATACACTTATACAAGAACAAAGGTAATCGTCAGGCCTGTGACAACTATCGAGGAATATCCCTGCTGTCCATTGCAGATGGTCCTGGCCAGAGTTGCTGAATCAGATCATAGCCCATCTTGAGCAAGGCCTCCTTCCAGAGAGTCAGTGTGGTTTCCAAAAAGATCGTGGGACTATCGACATGGTGTTTGCTGCCAGGCAGCTCCAAGAGAAGTGTCAGGAACAGAACACCGACCTTTATTCTACCTTTGTTGATCTGACCAAGGCCTTCAACACTAAGTAGAGAGGGTCTATGGAGAATCATGGCGAAATATGGATGCCCAAGAAAATTAATCGGCATCATACAATAGTTCCATGATGGTATGCTGGCTCGTGTACAAGACAGTGGAGAGGTGTCAGAACCATTCCCAGTTTCCAATGGAGTGAAACAGGGCTGTGTGCTTACCCCCACCCTCTTCAGCCTCATGTTTTCAGCAATGCTGAGGGATGCTTTTGCAGAAGCTGACGTAGGCATTGGCATCAGGTACAGGTTTGATGACTTGTTAACCTCAGGAGGCTATAAGCAAAAACCAAGGTTTCAATTGATACCATGAACGACCTTCTATTTGCTGCTGACATCAATGTTGCTTCTGAGGCAGATATGCAACACAGTGTTGAGATGTTCTCTGATGTCTGCAACAACTTTGGGTTGACAATCAGCACCAAGAAGACTGAGGTGATGTACCAACCAGCCCCAGGAAAAACCTACATTGGACCCAATGACAAAAACTGAAATCAGTGGACAAGTTTAAATACCTTGGCAGCACACTCTCCTGCACAGTTGTCATTGATGATGAGGTCAACATCAGACTTGCTAAAGCAAGCGCTGCCTTTGGCAGACTCCATAACAATGTGTGGGATAGATGAGGCATCACCACAGAAACAAAGATCAAGGTCTACAAAATGGTAGTGATCACCACCCTGCTCTATGGCTGTAAGACTTGGACGGTCTACCAATGTCATGCCAAGAAGCTAAATCATTTCCACACCACCTGCCTAAGAAAATTGCTTGGCATAAAGTGGCAAGACAAGACCCCAGACACAGAGCTGCATACCTTCCCAGCATCTATACCATCCTGATGCAGACCCAGTTATGCTGGGCAGGCCATGTTGTTCGAATGCCTGACCATCGGCTCCCAAAGAAACTTTTGTTTAGCGAATTACAGCATGGTAAACAATCCCAAGGAGGACAGAAGCAGCGCTTTAAAGACACCCTGAAAGCTTCACTGAATGCCTTTAACATCAAGCACGTCTCTTGGGAGAAAGCAGCTATGGATAGGAATTCATGGAGAGCCGCTATATGCAAGGGTGCCGAGTCATACGAAACCAACAGAATTGCTACAGCTGAGAAACGCAAGCAAGACAGGAATAGCAGGTCTTCCAAGCCCCCAGCGGCAGCCATGATATCCTGCCCATACTGCACCAGAACTTTCCAAGCACAGATTGGCCTGACAAACCATGTTCGCACCCACAAGTAGACGTTCCCACTTCCCAGGATGATTAGATGGTCCTCGTCGACTTCGATGGACAAAGAGAGAGGAACACCGACGGCACACCTCACCACTGTCTTACATCTCTCATACATGTCCTGCACCACTCTAACATACTTCTCTGCCATTCCAGACTTACTCATGCAATACCACAGTTCCTCTCTCGGTACCCTGTCATGTGCTTTCTCCAGATCCACAAAGGCACAATGCAGCTCCTTCTGACCTTCTCTGTACTTCTCTATTAACATCCTCAAAGCAAACACTGCATCTGTGGTGCTTTTTCTTGGCATGAAACCAAACTGTTGTTCCCAAATGCTGACCTCTGCCATTAGTCTAGCTTCCACTATTCTTTCCCAGCATCTATACCATCCTGATGCAGACCCAGTTACGCTGGGCAGGCCATCGCAAAGTCTTACCGCAGCGTCCATCATCTACTGATTCAAGAAGCACTGCAGCAATACCACGTTCCACCAGCAGTCACAAAGTTAGTGAGGGACTACCTCTGCAATATCAAGATGAGATTCACACTGAACAGCTTCACTACAAGATGGCAGCGACTGGAGGAAGGCATCATGGGCGGGTGTACAGTGTCAGTAGTGCTGTTTGTAGCTGCCATGATCATGATACTTAAAGCAAGAGAAAGCCAGTGCAAGGGTCCTGCCACAGCAGATGTGACTAAGCATCCTTCCTGCAGAGCCTACATGGACAATGTAACAGTGACGACGCACTCAGTACCAGGAACTAGGTGGATTCTCACTGCTCTGGAGAAAATGGCAAATTGGGCCCGGGTGCAGATCAATCCCACCCAGTCAAGAAGCCTCACCTTCTTGAAAGAAAAGCTACACAAGCACATCTTTGTTATTCAGGGGGAGAAGATCCCTACCATCCAAGATGAAAGCATAAAGTGCTTGGGTAAATGGTTCGACCGGTCTCTGGGAGCATCAGTAACAGCAGAGATGTAATTACAGCACTGAAAAGATGGCTCCAGACAATTAACACTAGCTACCTCCAGGGCCGATTCAAAGCATGATGTTTCCAGTATGGCATCATCCCCAGATTGTAGTGGCCTTTTCTTGTCTACAACATCTCGTTCAGCACAATTGAAGCCATGGAGAAGCAATGCAGCTTCCTTTGCAAGTGGCTGGGTGTGTCTCCAAGCTTCAGCACAGTAAACCTCTACAGCAAATCATCCAAGCTCAGCCTACCACTCATCAGTAGTAGAGGAGTTCCAGGCTGCAACAGTAAGAGCCATTTCCACTTTGCGCCTGTCTAAGGACAAACCAGTGCAGAAAGCAGGGGGAAACAGTAAAGACAGGAAGAAAATGGAACCCTCACTCACCAACAGAAGAAGCATAAGAAGATCTGCAATATAAAGAACTGGTTGGAACAGTTTGTAGAGGTAGACTGGGCCTAGGCAATTATGGAGAGACTAGGTGGAGTAAGGCAGACAGCAGGACCAAGTGGGACATGATCGTCCAGCAAGTCAGGCAGGAGGCAGAACAGACCAGATTCATCAAGGCAGTAGGCCTGGGAAAGCAAGGTAGCTGGACACGATGGGAGACTGCTCTACAACACTCACTCCTTTGGAAAGATATATGGTCCATGGAGCAGGGAAAACTCAGTTTTCTGCTTCGTGCTGTGGCAGATCTCCTACCAACACCCTCCAACTTAAGAATCTGGGGCAAAGACGTCCCATCATGCTCCCTTTGACTGTACATTCAACCACATTCTCTCAGCTTGTCCAAAAGCACTTGGAGAAGGAAGGTACCGCTGGCGGCATGACAATGTACCGAAGGACATCACGGCATGGGTAGACCAGCATAGGATGGTGTCAATCGCCAATTAACACATAGAGGCCCAAAACAAGTACAGTTCTGAAAGGAAGGCGACAAGTTGAAGGTTGCCAAGTCTACTCAGACAAGCTCACTGCTGTCACAAACATCTGACTGGGAGTTACAAGTCAATGTACAAAAGAAACCTAGGTTTCCGGAAGAAACAGCACTTCTCTTCGACCAGACATGGTACTGCTGTCAAGAAGCTCTCACACAATTCTTATCATAGAGCTCACAGTGCCCTGGGCGGACAGACTGGAAGCATCACACGAGCTCAAGGCCACCAAATACCAAGACCTGGTAGACGAAGCTGATACAAGAGCTGGAAAGCAATCCTTATGCCTATAGAAGTTGGTTGTAGAGGCTTTGTCGCACTATCAAGAAGAAGTTTCCTTAGTTGGATAGGTTTGTCACCCTCCATGTCAAAGAAAGCCATCAAAGCAATAGGATCATCAGGCGAGGCGTACAGGTTAAAGGGGAAATGAAGCACATTGCAATGTAACATTGTCTTGCTTCATTTGGTCCTCAATATCACATTTTTGCAGCTGATCAGTTGAAAATCGCCTTAATAATGTAAATCCAATTTGAAATTCGCGGTGTGAGACCATGTAAGTCACCATTGGTCCCCGGCCGTTTCCTGTGACATCACTGGGTTGGTGGTCGTGAATTTGTGTAAATATCACAATGGCTAGCAAAGCATCAATGCATAATAATAAAAAGCCCTTAAGTA
Organism: Plotosus lineatus; assembly: GCA_024760905.1. NCBI lineage: Eukaryota > Metazoa > Chordata > Actinopteri > Siluriformes > Plotosidae > Plotosus > Plotosus lineatus. The sequence continues at coordinate 35,145,108 of CM045740.1, read as the reverse complement.
CATGTCATCATTGTATTGCACTGGGCTGTACAAACAGCTATTATAAGCATAAAGGCGTGCACTTTCACCAGCTGCCTTTAAGCAACAGTAAGCTATTGAAAGCCTGCTTCAGTGCATTGAAACGTGCTGACCCACCAGTGAATGAAAGCGCACACATTTTCAGTGCCCATTTCAGGACAGAAGATTGTGTACACACATACAAATCCGACGAAACTGGTCCCATGGTGTGGTTCAAAACCGCATTATTGAAACCAGGATCAGTTCCGACCGTATTTGACTTTTCTGTATACAATATTACAAGCACTTACAGACAAACATGGCTTATCCGGACTTCCGATCTTTCAAGTAAGAAAGTGAATGTTGAGTACTAAACAAGCACTCAAAGCGCACTTACTTACTTGACAGTCCGGATAAGCTGCGTTTTGTCTCAAAAGCTCCAGTGTCAGTTGTGACATTACATTCGGTGGAGCGCATCACATATGCCTGTGGATTAGCAGGCATTTCCTCTACCCCCATATCGCCTTCATCTTCCGAAAAATAATCGTCTTTTGCTGAAAAACTCTGCGTGTTGTTGGTGTGAGATTCTATGTTGTTTATATCATATAATATGTTGTGATATGCATGCACTATATTTCATGTGGTACTTTGTACCAACCCAGAGACATCCCGGTAACTTTGTGTAGGCGGGTACTTCGCAATTTCAGCTTTCTGGTCAATAACTTATATGACAAGCACATAAAACAAAACCGCTGTGTGTGCAATGGTTTATTTATTATATAAAATTTAAGCCACAATCGCTTCAATAAACTATACTTAAGCTACCACGAACTTATTTAGTCGGTGTTTCATTTCCCCTTTAAGAGGCAAAATGCCATTGACCCTGAGATACCTGCTGAAGATGCAGACAAACCTATATATTACAGAGAAGCTCATCACGCTCTTTCTAGTAGCATCAATCAATGTTTAGAGAACTTATATAATCAATGTTTAGAAAACTTATATATTTTTAATTTTTCAAGTGAAATTGAAATGTTACAACATTGAAAGATAGTTTAGACAACTTTTGCAGAACAGTTTGGGAAAAGCACACGTAGGTGTGTATGCCAGATATCCACAAGGCTATTGCCATATAGTGTGCCATACCATATAATTAAAATAGAAGATATTAAAGTTTTTATGAAGGCTTTTCACATGTAACATAAATCAACATATCAATCAACAAATCAAACATATAATTAATCAGCAATAAAAAGGTTCATGTACACCAACATTCTAAAGTTTGTTGTCACTTAGAAATTTCCTTGTTTTTGAAAGAAACTTTGATTGGAAAGACAGTCTAAACACTGTTAATGTGCATAGTTATGGTAGTTAAAACAACTGAAGTATCTATATATATGTATAAAGCCCCATTTTCAGCAGCTGCCATACTTGTGTTAAAGTGGCACATTATGTTAGGTAATCCAAGTTTGTCTTGTTAAAGCATGCTAATTAGAAAACCCTTATGTGACAGCTGAAAACTGTTGTGCTGGTTAAAAATCTGCCAAATTTGGTCTTTTTTTGTGTGTGTTGAGCATCTAGAGAATTAGTGTTTTATGAAAGTTAAGTGAATCGATCTTCACTTTTTACAAAATGGACAATGCTCCAGTTAATTATCAGCCCATGATTTGTTGGTTTGATTATAGAGTCATAATTCCCAAAAGAAAAAAAAGAGAAAAACTTTTTACTGAAATTCATAAGTCTATATTTGGGATGAAAGATGCCCTTTATATGGCAAACTGCAAAAACTGAAGGTATACAACACAGTGTATTATTCTCTTTACAGAATAGTGTAAACTGGCTCTAACTAGGATAGAAAGAGAAATTAACTGGCAGTGAGAAGCACAACAGCAGAGTAATATATAGACAGAGAAAACATTCATTCATTCATTCATTCATTCACATCCATTCGATCATGGGGAGGCCTGACACTCTCGGTCAACTCTGGGTGAGGGCGGGGTACACCCAGGACAGCTAGGCAGGCAATCTCAGTGAAAATACGCACACATAGGGGTGATTTGGAACAGCCAATTATCCCACTGTGCATGTTTTAGGACTGTGGGAGGAAATCCACACAAACATGGGGAGAACATACAGACTCCATACAGAAATGTTTGAGCTGGGAATTGAATCCAGTCCCAAGAGGAGTTTAAAGCAATTCTTGAAGTCATTCTGGATAAGAGCACCTGCCTTATTCTGTAAATATAAATGTAAACAACATTTTATAATGTTTTAAGGATCATAGATATCACAATTTTCTCAAACATATGGTAACACAAGCATAGAGACAGAGTTCTGATCAGAAGTCAGCAGTAGTTCATTTAATACTTGATTGAGTGCCATCTCAGTGATATCATGAGGCTTAAATCTTGAATTACACAGTCCATATAACTGTGATTTTAACACCGATACAAATGTAATTGCTACAGTATAGCTTTTTCTAAGATATTGTCACTAAATGGGACATAACTGCAAGTTTAAAGGATTTGGGTACATGTGCTATAGGAAAAATTAATTACATTTACAGAAGGGTTGATTACTTCAGGTAGTATCTGTTTAAAGAAGCATGAAACTATTGGATTGAGCACACATGATGCTTTTAATGAGAAAATTGATGAGATAAGCTCTCTCTCTTAAAGAGTTAAACATCCTAGTTGATGATCTGATAGATGTATTTGATTATTTCCAATATTATTTGAATGCTATCTGACATTAGGTTTAAAAAATTTATTGGCCTGCAAGTCTACATTTTAACATTTTGCAAAATAAAAAAAATGTTCAAATATCCAAAAGATAGGATTGTTAAATGTTAAATCTCTTGCATCCAAAGTGCTTATTCTGAATGAAATCATTACTGAACTGGAGTTTAGTGTAATGTGTTTAACAGAAACATGGATTAAACCCAATCAGTACATAACATTAAATGAAGCAAATCCTCATGGATACAGTTATATACACCAACCTTGTCTAACTGGCAGAGGAGGAGGCATCGCAGTTATTTATATTGATAATCTTGATCAAAATCAAGATTGTAATTTAATGTGTTTGACATGCTATACACTAACATTATGTATGTACCCAGAAAAAATATGCCCATATAGCTGATTCCTTTAATTATTATTTACACACACCCCTGAATTCCTACTTGAATTTGCAGATTTTGTATCAAACCTGTCTGCTTCTTTATATGAAGCTTTAATTCTGGGTGATATTAATATTCATCTTATATCCCAGAGGACCCTTTAAGAACAGCATTCATATATATTCAAGATTCGGTAGGGGTAAATCAGATTTTAATAGGACCCACTCATAAAGCTGTCTATACCCTCAATTTAATACTAACTTTACGATTAAATTTTGGAAATATAGTTGCAGTTCCACAGTCAGAAACTATTTCAGATCAGTATCTTTCTCACTTACAATATCTCTTAGTACAAATATATACACCTGTCCACATTATCGAATTAAGCTTAATTTTACATCAATGACTGCACAGAGTTTCATTAATAATCTTTCAGAAGTATGAATTATGATCAGATCACCATCAGACCCCACAGAACTCAATCAAGCTACAAAGTGTTTTGACTCAAATATGCACCATATGCTACATAATGTAACTCCTCTTAACTAACCAGAGAGAGAGAAAAAAAATAGTCCATGGTATAATCATGAAACATACACACTAAAATAGAACATCTGCAAATTAGAATGAAAATGGCTGGTTTTCCAATCAGAATGGAAGGAGAGTCTCCTGAATTACAGAAAAGCTCTTAGTGCTGCAAGAGCAGTATATTTATCAAATCTAATATAAAATAACACAAATAATCCAAAATACTTATTTAATATTGTTACAGAATTAACCAGGAATGAGACCATGAACAAAACATGTAAACTATCATTTTACATCAGTAATGATTTTATGAACTTTTTAATGTTGAAAATGAAAATATCAGGCAAAAAAAATGATTCCCTAAATTTAAAGACAGGTATGTTAATATCCAAAACAGTAAACAATATAACACCAGCATGTCCACAACTTGACTATTTTAGCCCCATTCAAAAGACAGAACTATGCTCATTAATTTCCTTGTCAAAATCATCAACCTATGTGCTTGATCCAGTGCCTACTGTACATGTTTCTTAAACCAAATATTATCAGAAGTGATCAACCATTCATTAAATGTAATAAATTCTTCCCTTAGCACTAATTATGTACCAAACTCTTTAAACTAATAGTTATCAAACCTCTGATTAAAAAAAAAAAAATCTGATCTCAACCCATATTAGCTCTCCAACTATAAACCAACATCAAACTTGCCTTTTATCTCTAAGATCTTAGAAAAAGCTGTAGCAGTAAACAATAGTTATATTTATATATTTGTAGGAATAACATTAACAAAATGTATCGGTCAGGTTTTACGCCTCAGCATAGCACAGAAATGGCACTTGTTAAGGTGATAAATGAACTACTGGTGGCCTCTGACTAAGGCTGTGTCTCCCTACTTGTGTTACTTGATCTTATTGCAGCCTTTGACACTATTGATCACTCAGTTCTACTTGACTGATTAAGGGAACAGCCCTCTCCTTGTTAAAATCTTATTTAACTGACAGTTATCAGTTTGTGATGTAAATGGTGATTTCTCTGTTTGTGCTAATGTTAACTTTGGTTCTCCACAAGGTTCTGTTCTAGGCCCGTTGCGTTTCTCTTTATATGGGTATATAATGATTTTGTGGTCATGGTATTCACTTCCATTGTTACACTGATGACATAGTTATATATTTCAGTAACACCAGATGAGAGAAATCAGCTTAATGAGGTTGAAAAACATGCAAAGGACATTAGATACTGGATGCTTACTGACTTTCTTGTTCAACTTTCTCCTTTTAAACTCTAAGACAGGAGTACTTGGTTCTTGTACTTAGTTGTCAGACAACTAGAAATAAGGTTTCTGATGATATAGTAAGTTTGGATAGCATTTCAATCTCATCTGTGTAGCATTAAAGGACCTTGGAGTGATTATTGATGCTGGTCATTCATTTGAAACTCATGTAGATAATACTACTCGGATAGCCTACTTTCATCTCAGGAATATTGCTAAAATAAGAAATATGATGTCAGTGCATGATGCAGAAAAACTTGTTCATGATTTTGCTACCTCCAGATTAAATTATTGTGATGCGTTACTGTCTGGTTGGTCTGATAGGTGCATAAACAAGCTCCAGTTAGTTCAGAATGCAGCAGCGAGAGTCCTTACTAGAACCATAAGATATGAGCATATCAGCCCAATCTTATTTACACTGCACTGGTTCCCAGTTAAATTTCAAACTGAATATAAAATACTACTTTTAACCAATGAAGCGCTAATGGTCTTGTGCCACATAATCTTCACGAACATCATGTCATTTATAATCAGGCATGCCCCCTTTGATCAAAAGATGCAGGATGTTTAGTGATACCTCGAATAATGAAGACTACTGCAGGGTGCAGACCTTTTTCTTACAAAGCGTCACGATTATAGAATAACCTTCCACTAAATGTTCAGGATTCAGATACAGTTTCTGTTTTTAAGACTAGGCTGAAACCTTACTTGTTTAGTCATGCATTTTGTTAATAGTATTTATTAAATAAAGAAGCAGACCTGGGGGGTCTCAGGCATGGAGAGTTCTGGTAAACTGTGATGTTGGGATGCGGTCACTGCACCACTTTACATGCTCACCCAGGCCCGATCACAGCAGGGTTGCTGATTTCCCAACATAACAGGGTGCCCTCATGTCTGTCTTCCTTCTGGTTCTCTCTTTTTTAGTTATTCTGCCATAGCCAATCATGCTAGAGTCCCTACATACACTCAGCAATAATCTTCTACTCTAATCTTCTATCTGGAATCTTCTATTTCCATTACACGATTATGAGTATATCTTCTTCTTTTCCTTTCGGCTTTTCCCTTCAGGGGTCGCCACAGCGAATCATCTGCCTCCATCTCACCCTATCCTTTGCATCTTCTTCTCTTACACCAACGACCTTCATGTCCTCCTTTACCACATCCATGAATCGTCTCTTTGGTCTTCCTCTAGGCCTTTTGCCTGGTAGTTCCAGCCTCAGCATCCTATTACCAATATACTCACTATCCCTCCTCTGTACATGTCCAAACCATCTCAATCTAGCCTCTCTGACTTTGTCTCCAAAACGTCTTACATGTGCTGTCCCTCTGACGTACTCATTCCTAATCCTATCCATCCTCGTTACTCCCAAAGAGAACCTCAACATTTTCATCTCTGCTACCTCCAACTCTGCCTCCTGTCTTTTCCCCAGGGCCACTGTTTCTAACCCATACAGCATCGTTGGCCTCAACACCGTTTTGTACACTTTTCCTTTCATTTTTGCCGATACTCTCCTATCACACATCACACCGGACACTTTTCTCCAACCATTCCAACCTGCCTGCACACGCTTCTTGACCTCTTTTCCACACTCGCCATTGCTCTGGATTGTTGAGCCTAAGTACTTAAAATCCTCCACCTTTCTTATCTCTGCTCACTGTAATCTCACCGTTCCTCTTTGGTCCTTGGCATTCATGCACATGTACTCTGTCTTACTGAGGCTAATCTTCATTCCCCTCCTTTCCAGGGCATACCTCCACCTCTCTAGATTTTCCTGCACTTGTTCTCTGCTCTCACTACAGATTACAATGTCATCTGCAAACATCATAGTCCATGGGGAATCTTGTCTAACCTCGTCTGTCAGCCTGTCCATCACCATAGCGAACAAGAGGGGGCTGAGAGCTGACCCTTGATGCAGTCCCACCTCCACCTTGAACTCTTCTGTCACACCGACAGCACACCTCACCACTGTCTTACATCTCTCATACATGTCCTGCACCACTCTAACATACTTCTCTGCCACTCCAGACTTCCTCATGCAATACCACAGTTCTTCTCTCGGCACCCTGTCATATGCTTTCTCCAGATCCACAAAGGCACAATGCAGCTCCGTCTGACCTTCTCTGTACTTCTCCATTAACATCCTCAAGGCAAACACTGCATCTGTGGTGCTCTTTCTGGGCATGAAACCAAACTGTTGTTCACAAATGCTGACTTCTGCCCTTAGTCTAGCTTCCACTATTCTATTGCATAACTTCATCGTATGGCTCATCAACTTTATCCCTCTGTAGTTGCCACAACTCTGCACGTCTCCCTTGTTCTTAAAAATGGGCCCCAGCACACTTCTCCTCCATTCCTCTGGCATCCTCTCACTCTCTAAGACCTTGTTAAATGTTCTTGTCAGAAAATCTACTGCTACCTCTCCTAGACACTTCCATACCTCCACCGGTATGTCATCAGGACCAACTGCCTTTCCATTCTTCATCCTCTTCAATGCCCTCCTCACTTCACCCTTACTAATCTTTGCTACTTCCTGGTCCTCAACAGTCACCTCTTCTACTCTTTTTTCTCTCTCATTTTCCTCATTCATCAGCTCTTCAAAGTACTCTTTCCATCTTCCCAGCACACTTCTGTCATCAGTCAATACATTTCCCTCTCTGTCCTTTATCAATCTAACTTGCTGCACGTCCTTCCCATCTCTATTTCTCTGCTGTGCCAACCTGTATAAATCATTTTCTCCCTCCTTACTTTCCAGCCGAGCATACAAGTCATCAAACGCACTCTGTTTGGCCTTTGACACTGCTACCTTTGCCTTACGCTGTGTCCCCCTGTCCTCCTGTTTACTCTCTTCGGTTTTCTCAATGTCCCACTTCTTCTTAGCTAATCTCTTCCTTTGTACACACTCCTGCACTTCCTCATTCCACCACCAAGTCTCCTTATCTACTTTCCTTCCAGATGACACACCAAATATTCTCCTACCTGTCTCCTGATCACATTCGCTGTAGTTGTCCAGTCATCTGGAAGCACTTCCCTGACCACCCAAAGCCTGTTTCAACTCCTCATGAAGACAACCCGACACTCTTCCTTTTTCAACTTCCACCACTTTGTCTTCTGCTCTGCCTTTGCCTTCTTCACCTTCCTCACCATCAGCATCATCCTGCACACCACCATCCTATGCTGTTTGGCAACACTCTCACCGCTACTACTTTGCAGTCACTGACTTCCTTTAAATTACATCGCCTGCACAAGATGTAGTCTACCTGTGTGCTCCTACCTCGCTTTTATAAGTCACCCTATGCTCCTCTCCTCTCGAAGAAAGAATACACCACAGCCATTTCCATCCTTTTTGCAAAATCTACCAACATCTGTCCTTCTGCGTTCCTGTCCTGGATACCAAACCTACCCGTCACTTCCTCGTCCCCTCTGTTTCCTGCACCAACATGTCCATTGAAGTCTGCCCCAATGACCACTCTTTCACCTCTGGGGTACTCTGCATCACTTCATCTAACTCCCTCCAGAATCTCTCTTCTCTTCTCGCTCACATCCTGTCTGTGGGGCATACGCACTAACAGCATTGACCATCACACCTTTAATTTCTAACTTGAGACTCATCACTCTGTCTGACACTCTTTTTCACTTCTAGAACATTCCTGGCAAACTCCTCCTTCAAGATGACTCCGACTCCATTTCTCTTCCCATCCACACCGTGATAAAACAGCTTAAACCCTGCTCCTATGCTTCTAGCCTTGCGACCTTTCCACCTGGTCTCCTGAACACACAGTATGTCCACCTTCCTCCTCTGCATCATGTCAGCCAGCTCTCTACCTTTTCCTGTCATAGTTCCAATATTCAAAGTCCCTACTTTCAGTCCTAGACTCATGCCTTTCCTCTTCTCTCTCTGGCAGCGGACACGCCTCCCGCCTCTCCTTCTTCGACGTCTTCGACCAACAGTAGTCCAATTTCCATCAGCACCCTGTTGGTTGACGGCACTGATGGCGGTCGTTGTTAACCCGGACCTCGACCGATCCGGTATGTCATTCTTTCTTGTGATTCGCATAGTTTATTTGGCATTTGTTTTACGCCGGATGCCCTTCCTGACGCAACCCTCTGCATTTATCCGGGCTTGGGACCGGCGTGAGGGAGAGACACTGGTTTGTGCCCCCCCCTCACGGCTGCATTCACGATTATGAGTATATCTACCAACCTATCTCTCTCTCTCTCTCTCTCTCTCTCTCTCTCTCTCTCTCTCTCTCTCTCTGTGTGTGTGTGTGTGTGTGTGTGTGTGTGTGTGTGTGTGTGTGTGTGTGTGTGTTTTGTTGAGATACACATTCTTTTTCTGGGATGCCAGTGATCCTGATCCTTCTGCTTTTTTGGTCCTGTGGTCTGTCCTAGTGTGCTGATGCTAGCTGGAATACTCATCTTGGAAGCCCCTCCTTCCTGTTGATGAAGATCTAAATGGACCCAGATGTGCATAAACAGACTGTGAAGATGACTTTCCACTGCTGGTAATATAAACTTCTTTTCCTGACACTTACTTAGGACTTACAGTTGTATAACCAACCGGACTACATTTTGGACTAGTAATGAAGTTTCTCATACATGGCTTGTTTCTTTATAGTTTCACCCAAATGGGGATCGGTTTCCCTTTTAGACCTGGTTCCTCTCAACGTTACTTCCTCGTATCTACTGAGGGAGTCTTTAATTGCTACCATTACTGCGGGCTTGCGCATTAGGGATATGTATTATACTTTGTAAGCTTCTACTTTTTATGTGTAAAGCTGCTTTGTGACAATGTCAATTGTAAAAAGCATTATATAAATAAAACTGTATTGAATTGGAATGAATTGAATTAATATCCCAGATAGTTTTAATTAATTTTATTAGAAATATTGTTACCTTTTATTAGAGATATTGAGAAATATGTTGTTCTCACAGAACCAAGAGGTTTTCTATGGTTAAAGGCAGTCTGCTTCCAAGCAAACTGGTATGCCATTAATTTAGCTTAACAAATTTTTCTTTTTTCTCTTTTTTTTTAGATTTTCAATGTTCCAGGTGGTTTATTTTAATGTGTACATATTCCCATTGCACTAGGTGTTAATTTTTTTTTCTTATTGATTTTTTTTTTTTAAGAGAAGCTACATATATAAGGCAGTGTTGGCACAGTGTTTAAGGCTCAGGATTGCTGATCAAAAAGTTTGGGTTTCAAGCATCAGTACCAACAATCTGTTGCTGTTGGGCCCTCGAGCAATGCCCCAGATGCTCATTTCCTTAGCTGTACAAATAAGCCAAAATGGTGTCGGAACACAGATCCTCTCTTCTGAGTGGACATATCACCTAGTGGCTATTGAGCCCTCTTTTTCTATCATTTTAAACAGTTTTTTCACATACAGCCTATACTCAAATTAAACTTTATAAGATAGTTCTACCAATTTGAATAGTCTTTGTCTCATAACCAATAAACAACTTGAATTTTAATAAAACAAAGAAGCGAACTTATGCCTAGATGAGAAGAAGCAGGTAACGCTTTATTTAGTCATGTACAGCAATATACCAAATATGCATTCCTGTAGGGATTCAGGTGGATTGGAAAATCTCATTGGAAAAATTCCTGTTTTTTTTTTATACTCTTTTGCATCATCCTAGCTTCTCTCTTGGCTTGCCAATGCCATCCCAATTTCCCACTGTATTTTGTTTTTCGATCCTCCTTGTCCCTCTTATCTATATCTACATGTTTTCTCATTTTTCATTATCTTTTCATTTCCCCTTGATAATGCCATTTCTTCTTTCATTCTAATTCAGATTATTTCTCAGATCAAATAGGAGGCTCTAATAAAACAGAACTTATTTAAGCATGTACTTCCTGGTTTGGTCCCACTCAATAGTTTTTCTTTTCTTCTGTTCACATGGACCTGCACAAGCCACATGAGTATCGTGCCTTCTCTTTTTAGTTTTCCTTCCTTCTAAGTTCTTCATATCCTAACTAATATAAGCAAGCATTACAACATCTGTGTGCATTGTTCATAATAAGTAAATATGTCATCACGTTTCTGCTGCTTATCAGTGCACTAAGGCCTTATTGTCTGTGTTGTCATGTCTTCAGCTACTACCTTGTTTTGGGATGGCAAGCCTGATAATAATTATCCTACTCTTTATCTTTGCATCTGCACCCCGCCCTTTTCAGAAAGCCGCTCGTATCCTTCACCATTATCAGGACTCTCAATTAACAGGGCTGACGATGGAAATTGTTTCATTGCTGAGATGATTAATTGGACTGCCGTACCCCGGATGCTCCATCCGCTTGTCAATATAAAAATCTCCAAACTTCCCCTGCTATCAGCGACTAGTCTACCCAAACCAACCTTTTGCATTGCACCCACTCCATGATGTGTGCATTCAGACCAATAATATCTCTGCTGTTGTTATAGACTCAGATCATTATTTTTCCAGTCCTGCCTATTCAACAACCCCCCCCCCCCCCCTTCAGTGGGCTTTGTCTGATTATTATCCATTAGATTCTCCAACAGATTATTTTGAATAGGGATGTTTGCCAAATGCCATTAATAGAAATTATCTCAAAAATAGTGAGTTTAAGAAACTGTGGCCTTGCTTTGTTCAATAAAAATCCAGTCATGTCAAGGAGTGTCTAATGCTCAACTTTCTGAGTAGTATCAGATGTGTAAGCAATTTTATACATTCTGGTATGTGATGATACTTCTATAAATCTTTAATATCAGATGTCTTTTAAATAATTTTAAATGATGGCCTAGCCAGCTGTCCAGGGTGTACTCTGCCCTTGCAATCAAATGGGTTTTGATCTGAGATGGGCGCCATCCTCCCTGTGACCCTAATTAGGATTAAGTAGTCAGAAAATGAGTGAATGAGTGATCCACGGTTTGTTGTTTTCAAAGCAGCGAACAGTTCTTACCGGAACAGAAATATTCATACAGAAGTTGATGTAATCCATAGTGCAATCAGTCAATTCCTCAATACCCACACTGTGCATTACAACATAGTCTGTCAATCCAAAGCGGTCTCTCAGATCCTGCTCTGCCTCAGGAGACCACTTTCTGAATGACCACGTTGTTGCGGATAGACTCGTCACTGTTGATTTGTAGTGAGGCCATATCAGAAGGAGATTACGATCAGCTTTCCCCAACACGGGCAGTGGGGAGGCGCTGTATGCGTCCTTTACATTGCATACAGTAAGTCAATTGTCTTATTCCTCCTGTTGTAACAGTCACGCACGCGCGCACGCCCGCGTGTGTGTGTGTGTGTGTGTGTGTGTGTGTGTGTGTGTGTGTGTACTAACTATTTTTCATAAAATAAGCCAAACAGATAATCAGTATCAGAATACAGTAAAACCTCCGCTGACGAACGCTTAAGCTCACGAACTTTTCGCCTCAAGAACATTAAATTTGCGAGCATATAGTCTCTGCTGACGAACTAGTTTTCGGCGGACGAATCAAACCACGCGGTCGAACAGCGCCACGGTGGCGACCACGAGAAGCTGACGCACGCTCACGGCGTCACAGTTAAATCACCCCTTTGTTTGAGTGCGGAAGTGGTTTGTGTTTGATAGACATTTTGGACCATATTGAGTGTACTTTTGCTATTATGGGACCGAAAAAGACCCCACCACAGGCGGAGATCATTGAAAAACACGAACGAGGTGTGCGTTTGTGTGACTCAGCGTCCCAGTACCAGTGCGCTAAGTCTACCATTGCTCCCATCCTTAAGAACAAGGAAGCTATTAAGGGTGCGTGTGTGGCTAAGGGTGTTTCCAAACAGTAGGCGTTTCCAAACTCTCCTTCCAAACAGTAAGTCCCTCCCTCCCTCCTCCTCCCACTCCATTCCATCAAGCCATCAACTACCATCACAAAGGTAAATAAAACCACTTTATTATACAGTACAGTTTATTTCTTTAATTACAATACAATAGCACATTTATTATACATAAAATAAGGTATATTTTTGTGTAGTTTTAAGGCTTATTTAGTAGAAAATTATGTTTTATGGGGACCTGGGAACGGATTATTCTCATTTTAATGATTTCTTATGGGAAATAAATGTTCGGAAGACGAACTTTTCGCCTTACACACACTTTCTGGGAACCAATTATGTTTGTGAGCTGAGGTATCACTGTACTATATTCACTGATAGTATCCTCAAAGCACTTATGTAAGTTACTGTGGAAAAGGGCATCGGCCAGCCAAAGGCCGTATATTTAAAAAGTTAAACAATAACTGGAATATTTCATACTTAGACTATTGTAGCAATCATTTTAAAAACCCTCACTGAGCCCTGGACTTAAAACCGACACCTTTGTTCTGTGATGTGTACGTGGTAAACACACAATACAAAATACATGTCATGGTGATATCCTATTATTGGAGCAAAATAAAACAAAAACTATCTCACAATGACACATTATAATCTTTTTTGATCACAAATTCCACACAAACCAAAAAGCTATTAGAATATAACCACTACCCAGTTCTCCCTATCCATTAACACACACACACACACACACACAAAAGGGAATGCTTACTCGCGCGTAGAATTTTTCGCTCATACACACAAATGCAAACAATTAAGTCTGCATTTATAGTCATTCCATTAGATGCTTACCATGTGGCCACATATTTCTCAATTGCATTCTGGTCAGATATTGGAATGGTTTAACACCGTACAATGACTCTACCATCCCTTAAATGCCAAATAAATAATCAACCATGTGTAAGCAGTTTTTACACCGTTCTAAGCTCCTGAAAATTAAGTTCCTGAGTCAACCTCAAATATCCAATAGGCCAAAATATACACAACTTGACAGGTTTTTGGAACACGCTTATAAGTAGCAACTAGTAAGATCCACCTGGGACAGATCAATGCTCAGTTAAAGGAAAACTTCAATTAAAATTTTTATTTAAATAAGCTCCTCTATTACATAAATGTACTGTAGGTGATTCATCAAAGAAATGCTTAATGTCATCAGTTTTCTTTAGTTTTGATTTCAGTATAAAGCCAATAATCCATATGTATGGTATGCATATATGGAATAAGGCTTATAGAATTAGTGTAAAAATCAAAAAGCTTTCTCCAAATGCCGATGATTCCATATACGTATGGCATGCATATTCCAGTTATGGCAAAAGCAAACCCTGCATACCGCAATTTTTCAGATTGAAAACCAGACCCAGGATCTTTACATATGAAGTGTTTTGTTGGTATATTCTTGTGCATGATGAAAGTGAGACAATCCCTGCAAATAACCAATACTTCAAAATGAGTCCTTTAAAACCCAACAGTGAACTGTAGCAGTGTCACTCATGTAATAATTCATAAACTAAACCAATAGTTTGGTTGTTGATACATATTAAACAACAGTTACTAAGCCGTTCATGTGCTAATGTGTAAGCAACGCGTTACCTCAAGTGCTTTTGTTGCCTGGAAGATATAACATATTTGCAGTAATTCATTAAATCATCACGGACCAGCCCTATGCTGTCAAATTCTCTTTCAGTGAATAAAAATATTGTTGGTATTTTGTTCCCTTGTTGAGTACAAACTCTCAATTCATCCTGCTCTTGGTATAAGAATGATGCTTTTGCCTTGTCTGTTGCTTTTATGATGCCATTGCAATTGTTTTTATTTTATAATATATTACCAGATACTGTGTGTTAATGATGCAACACAAACATGAGGCCTCTTATCTTAAAGGAGCAAACATGTAAAGGTACGGAGTAGTTAAAACTATCAGCTATTTACTCAAACTACTCCAATATTACTAATGTATGCTATTGACTAATGTGGCTTGTTGTGACACAACATGGCACAACAAACAATCTGAATAAATGATTTATCAGAAAAGGAAGGAGGATATTCCAGAAAAAGGGCACAAATATTTAACAACTAGAACTTATGTACTTTATGAATGTGATTATATTCATTCATTTTCTGAACCACTTCCTCCACAGGGTCACTGGGAGACTTGCCTACTCTGGGCAAAGGCAGAGTACACCCTGGACAGCTCACCAGGTCATCGCAGGTCAGAAACACGCTGACAGCTACGGAGCCTACTCTTGTCAAAAGTCAGCAATGGTTCTTTTACAGCCTCACACCATAGACAGTGAGAGACATGTCCGACCTTTGATAACCCAGTCAGCTACACTGGGGGGACAACAGTGACATCCCATTGAGAGTGGGGCTTGAACCCCCAACCTTGGGATCAGTGACCAGGCCACCACTGCCCCTGATTAGATTATACGTCAAGATTTTATTTTTAACTAAACAATGCTATCATCATTAACTAGTGGCGAGACGCTTATCATACTCATTAGCCACATTTGCTATTTAGTCAGGGCAAATAATGTCATTAATATATAGTCACAGTTTGTTAAAAAGAAAACTATAGATATCGTTACCAATACCTATAAACCTACGAGAGAAGCACCATACTTAAGAAACCATCAAGTTGAAAATGTTTTATGGTTGATCCCTTTCTGTTATTTGTGTGGTGTGATTCGTTGTTATAAAGTAGGCCCTTGACCATTCGCGGTTTTGCGCTCACACCCCCGCATCCTTGTGGATTACCAACAAATCCGGAAGTAACTGGCATGCAATTCAAATTTAGCCAGTGGCGGAGAGCTTTTGTTTCTCCCTCTTGCTGATTGGTTGCAGATGACTTGTACACCTCTTTCTTCTCATTTGCACACAAGTTGTCAATGTGCATTTTTTTAGTGTGTTTTTAATTACCAGTTAAGCTCTTTGATGCCACCGACTTTCTCCTGAAGAAACAGGAGTTTCAGGTGACAGGAGAAGACAGTTTCTTCTGAAGAGGAATAATCATCTGAACTGTTGTAATGTACTGTAGTATTAAAATGTTTTTTTCAATCATTATTCCAGTACAGTATCTAAGTTAATGTTTAGAATGTCTGTGTGTGAAATTTTATGTACTGTGCTGTAGCATATTTATCCAAATGTATCCTTTTGGTATTCAATTTATTATACTTCATGTTCTTTTATGTTCTTTTTGTTATGGTCTGTGTTTTGGGATGACTTTGATTTTGGCAGCTCTGTTCTCATTCTCTGTTTTCTCCCCGCTCCAGCTGAGGGGCATGGCTGACCTGCTCGGGTTGATTGCAGCGGAGCACACCTGAATTCACTCCTCTCATCTACTTCCTATAAACACAAGCCACCCGCTCACCTCTGCGCCAGAAAGTTGTCTCGCATGTCCCTGCTTTGCTGTGTTCTCTCTGGCTTCTGGTTCCAGCTCCACGCTCGACCAGTTCCCGTTCTGTAGTTTCCCAGTGTTTAATGTTTATTGTGTTTCTCTTCATCACCAGTACTGTAGTGACTGTGTGTACACTCTGATATATATATATATATGAGAGAGAGAGAATCAATAAATATTATCACAGCACAAGATTTAAAAGGTTTTACTTAATCATTACTACATTTTAGGGCATTATTACTGTATTAATGAGTAAGACTGTCTATAGAATGTGTTTAAGAAGCATATTTTAGCATAAGTAATATCATACATAGAGTTTTAAAATTGCATCAATAATTCGCGCATGTAATATCATACATAGGGTTTTACTTGCACGTAAATAACTGGTGGAATTTCGTGATCCATGGGAAGGGCCAGAACCAAACCATTGCAAAAAACAGGGACCTACTGTACCTTCTCTGAGGTGCATGACAACAGTTGTCAAGGACATTGTAACCCCTCTATTCATTACACAATAAAGCAGATTTTGTTTTTGAAAATGTGTTACCAAAAGTTTTCTAGACAAGCACAACCTTTTAGCAAGGGACAGAAACACGCTGACGGCTATGCAGCTACTCTTTTTGAAAGTCAGAAATGGTTCTTTTACATGAACCTCACACCATAGACAGTGAGAGACTTTTTAGAGAGTATCCCTAGTACGCTGGCTAGAGTATATAGATTATATGGGGCACCAGTTTTATGTAAGCCACTATGCACACATACACATACACACAAGTTATTAGGTAACTTTTGGTGTTCACTGATTTCAGTGTATATGATAGGGCCATGCAGTTGTTCGCACATCTGCCTCACAGCAAGAAGATAGTGGGTTTGAGGCCTGGATCTGGATTCTGTTTGGACTCGACATGTTTCCCCGTGCTTGTGTGAGTCTCCTCCCACAGTCCAAAGACATGCACATTAGAGCAGTTGATGTTTTCAAATTGTCCCTAGGTGTAAACTAGATTGCCTATTTCAATGGACATAAAAATTAGCACACCCTGCTCAATAATAACTAGTGTTGAACATTTGGCTGAAATAACTTCGAGACGCTTCTTCGAGCCATCTACCAGTCTCTGACATAGATCTGAGGAAAGTTTGCTCCAGTCCTCAATGCAGAATTCTTTCAGCTGTGAAGCATTTGAGGGGTTTCTGGCATGCACAGCCCGTTTCAAGGGGCAGTGGTGGTCTAGTGGTATAGGGCACTGGATCGCTGATCCAAAGGTTGGGGGTTCGAGTCCCACTCTGCACAAGGTTGTCACTGTCCCCCCCAGTGGAGCCAACTGGGTTATCAAAGGCCGGCCATGTCTCTCACTGTCTATGGTGTGAGGCATGTAAAAGAACCATTGCTGACTTTCGACAAGAGTGGGCTGCAAAGCCGTCAGCGTGTTTCCGCCCTGCGATGGCCTGGCGAGCTGTCCAGGGTGTACTCTGCCCTCGCCCGAAGTTGGCTGGGATGGGCGCCAGCCTCCCCGTGACCCAAGTTAGGATTAAGCGGGTACAGAAAATGAACTGATGAACAGCCCGTTTCAGGTCAACCCACAGCATCTCAATGGGATTAAGATCCGGGCTTTCACTGGGCCATTCCAGGACTCTCCACTTCTTAGTTTTCATCCAGTCCTTGGTGAATTTACTGGTAGGTTTTGAGTCATTGTCATGTTGCAGTGTCCAGTTCCACTTAAGCTTTATTTATTTATTTTTTAATAGCTCGTTTCACTTGTTCTTTCAGGCACCCTCTGATACACAATAGATTTCATTGTGGGTTCTATGATGGTGAGCTGACAAGGACCTACTGCAGCAAAGCTTCATGCTAGTATTAATATTCTTTTTAGAGAGCAAAGCTTTCCTCTTGCACAGCTTCCAGGAAGGTCAAGCTTTTGTGGGCTCTTTCTGATCACAGAGTCATGATCTTTCACATCGACAGTAGTGAGAGCCTGCTGTAGCTCCCGTGATGATATTTTAAGACTTTTCATGACTCCTTTTAGCATCCTGCAGTCTGCTCTGTGGGTGAATTTGCTTGAACGGCCAGACCTGGGCATGTTGGCAGTTGTTTTGAATGTCCTATACTTGTAAACAATTTTTCAGATGGCAATTTTTCTGATGCCAAATTCTTTTGATGGCTTTTTAAATCCCTTACCAGACTGATAAGTGGCTGCTATCTACTTTTTAAGGGCCTCAGACAGCTCTTTGAATTGTACTATGATGTTCAGTCTCACTTCAACAGAGAGGGGCACATTAAACTAAATGTCTGAAGTTTAAATAAGGCAAGCCTTCTTCAAAAACCATTTTAAATTCAAAAATATGTGGGGGTGTCCTAATTTATTCCTCCATTTAATGATGCATTGCAGTTTGTATATTTTGCATCATGAGTAAAAATATGTTCATTTGTGTTATTTAATTACAATTAACTCAGTTTCTTTTCCAAAAATATACAAAAACATAATTTGACATCATATGAACATTTCTTACGAAAGGGTTGACTAGTTAATGGGGTGTTGGCAGTTCCAACTTACTCTAGGTGAAGGCAGAGTTTACCCTGGACAGCCTGCTAGTTTAATACAGGGCCAACACATACACAATCATTCGCACACGTACACCTAGGGCCAATTTGAAATGACCAGTTATCCTAATGTGCACGTCTTTGGACTGTGAGAAGATGCAGGAGTAACCAAAGGAAATCTACTCATCATTGTCATCATCTTCCTCTGCTTAATCTGAGGTTGGGTCATGGGGCAGCAGTCTAAGCAATGAGGTCCAGACGTCCCTCTCCCCAGCCACTTCCTCCAGATCTTCCGGAGGAACACCAAGGCGTTCCAAGACCAAACGGGAGACATAATCCCTCCAGCATGTTCTAGGTCGACCCTGGGGGTCTTTTCCCGGTTGAACATGCTCAAAACACCACACCAGGGAGGTGTCCGGGAGGCATTCTAACCAGATGCTCAAGCCACCTCGACTAGCTCCTCTCAATGAGGAGGAGGAGTGGTTCTACTCTGAACTACCCCCGAATGGCTGGGCTTCTCACCTTATCTCTAAGGAACACCATGCCATCTGGCAAAGGAAACTCATTTCAGCCACTTGTAGCCATGATTTTATTCTTTCGTTCACAACCCAAAGCTCTTGACCATAAGTGAGGGTTGAAATTTAAATCCACTGGTAAATTGAGAGCTTTACCTTGCGGCTCAGCTCCCTCTTCATCACGATGGACTGGTGCAGGCTTCGCTTTACAACAGAGGCTGTAGCGATCCGCCTGTTGATCTCCCACTGCAACCTTTCCTCACTCGTGAACAAGACCCTCAAATACTTGAACTCCTAGACTTGAAGCAGGACCTCATTCCAGATCCAGAGGGTGTATTCCACTCTTTTCTGTCTGAGAACCATGGCCTCGGACTTGGAGGTACTGATTCTCATCCTGGCCACTTCGCACCCAACTGTGAATCACTCAAATGAGAGCTGGAGGTCCTAGAGCGGGGTCTCAAACTCATGCCACAAAGGGCCATGTGGCTAGAGGTTTTTATTTCAACCAAGCAACAGGACACCTGACTCGACTCATTTAATCAACTCATCTGAGGCTTCAGGCAGTTGATTGGTCTGTCTCGGTCACTGGGCCATCGCAGGGCAGAAACACGCTGACGGCTATGCAGCCTACTCTTGATGAAGGTCAGCAGTGGTTCTTTTACATGCCTCTCACCATAGGCAGTGAGAGACATGGCCGGCCTTTGATAACCCAGTTAACTGCACTGCGTTTTTTTTTTATGACTGATCTGAAAATATTGAATATGAAATAATACGGCCTGCATAAGTTGAAAGTGAAAGCAAAGACATTTATTCTTATTAAAGATCTACACCCCAGGCCAGATATTTAGTGTCAACATGTGTAATTAGTTCAAACAGATATTATGCAAACATTGGGTTTACAATTGCAAAAGCAACAGAAATATATGGAACTGCAAATAATCTGATTGCAATATTAAATAAGCAGGACAAATAAGAAGCCTTGATTAAGAGGACAAAATAGTTTTTTTTTTGTTTGTTTTTTTAAGATTACCATGTTATCTTGTGACTGACAGAAATAAACATGAATATTGCCATGCTTTCGAAAGAGAATTTATAGCCATTGATAATACACTCTTTCCTCGATAGAGTAATGGCACAGGTGGGCATGCACTGTACTGATAGGGTTCAAATTCCACTGCGCTTATTTTAATTATATAGAAGTATATTTATTTTGTTCATATTTTTGAGACACGACCCATGTTTCATTAAACACTAGATTTAACTTTGAAAAAGTGTTATTGTCTTGCTGTGGTCGGCTGTCAGGGCAAGCAAGGCCTTCTATGCTGGCCTAAACACTATCAGAATCACTGGAGTACATTTACAACTTAACCCTTTGAACACCAGAGGTCGTTTTACCAGCCACTAGGTTAGTGTGGCATCCAGCGGCCAGTCAAACTCCTGTCAGCATTTATCAAGCCTCAGCACCCTACAGCCAATTGCTGACAATCTTACATCATAAGCAAACAAAATAAAGCAAATTATGTTTCGCAAATAAATGTAAGCAGCCGAGGTACTGGCGCAAGTGTTATATTCAGGTGGCCGGTGTTCAAAGAGTTAATTGTTATATTTCTTGTATTAATTGTATTACTTTATTCCAATTTTCCACTCTATTTTCTTCATTTTGTGGCATGTCTCTTGGCTGCACTGCTTCCAGTACGTGTATGTAGATGTGTGACTTTTTTTTTTTTTTGTCCAATCAGATTTAAGCTTCTATGTGCTGCCATACAAATCTAACCTTCCCACTGCCTTCAGACTCAGCACTGTTGGCCGATGTCACTTAAATTATATTAACAATGGGGCTGTTTCTTTAACCAATCAGATTTCTGATTCCCCTAAAAGGAGCAGTTAGCTGGCCTACAATAACATCTACATTTTTCCGTCCTCTTGATTCATCAGAAGAAAACTAGGTGAGTAGTTTGTAGTGATCTGCACACAATACATTTGGATTAGAATTTTTTACAGACCCAATGACTGACGGAGGAGGAGAATGTCAGACATTCTTAAAGATCCATTTTCAAGGCAGAATTAATCAGAAAAGCTAGACATCAGAGGGAGAGCTTGAGGAGGTGAGGTTTACCCATTTTTTTTTACTTTTGGCTCAGCAAAAATTTACTCGCAGCTCTCATAGGTAAACACTGGTGAAAGTTATGTAATGCTCAGAGTTATTGAAAGAAATATATGAAATGTGTATATTATTAATGGTTTTTACAACTGCAAAATTTTAATGGTGGTATTAAGCATGTTAAATCTTATTGAAGGTCCAAGTACCAAATACACAGTTCACCACTGTTCATTCATTCTGTAACTGCTCAATCCTAATTAGGGTCATGGGGAGGCTGGCGTCCACCCTAGTCGACGCCGGGCGAGGGCAGAGTACTCCCTGGATAGCTCGCCGGCCATCGCAAGCAGTTCACCACTGTTTTCCTGACAAATCTGCAGAAGTCAAACAGAAGATAAATGTCGGTTAGCTTCATAATACGTTCTCCTCCCAAATTAATTGATATATTTTGCAAACATTTAGATTTAATATTTAAAATTAGATTCAACATTTAGATTTAATATATAGATTTATCATTTTATATTTAACATTTAGGTTAATATTTAATATTTATATCTAACATCTAGATTTATATTTAGCATTTAGATTTAAAATTTATATTTAATATTTATAAATTAGACATGCAAATATTTTTTGACATGTATGATGTTTTTAGATTTAATTCAATCTTAAATGTGAGGAAAATGTGCTGAATATGAAGACGAACTAAATACTTAAAATGTGTCAGTCAAACCCTATTTCATTTTTTTCATTCATTTTCTGAACCGCTCAATCCTAATTTGGGTCATGGGGGAAGTGAGCACCCATCTCAACTGACTCTAGGTAAGAGCAGAGTGCACCCAGGACAGTTCTCCAAGCGATCGCATGACAGAAACACGCTGACAAGTATGCAGCCTACTCTTGACGAAGGACAGCAATGGTTCTTTTACAAGTTTCTCACCACAAACACTTTGATAACCCAGTTAGCACTGGGGAAACAAGAGTAACAACCTGGTGATGGTGGGGCTTGAACGTCCCGACCTTCAAATCAGTAATCCAGCACCATACCACCAGGCCACCATTGTGCCTCAGCTAAACCTTTTTAATCTATTTATTACATTTGGCTCCAAATGTAAAATTTGTTCCTCAGTTGACTATGTTATAGTTATGTTATACCAACCCAGAGTATTCACTTATTGAGTCACAACTTCATATACATATATAAAATATTATATGACAATACATATAGGCTTATATTCTACAAAGGCTGATTTTTATTATTGTTATCTTAAACATATCCCATGGTAATTATATGTCACACTTCGTCAGATACCTGTGCTTTTGTGTGTGTGTGTGTGTGTGTGTGTGTGTGTGTGTGTGTGTGTGTGTGTGTGTGCGTGTGTGTGTATGTGTGTGTGTGTGTCCTTTCAGTTGGTTTATGGTAACAAATTATGAAAATAATTTGTTTGTGTAGTAGGAGGTTTTTGTTTGTGTGTTTGCTTTTGTTATTCATTACTTTTAGTAATCATGTATTCTGAAGATAAACCAGCATATAAAGTGGATGAATTACATTCTGACTGTGCTCCCATTGCACCAGGGTCACTGTAATGCGCACACTACAGATATGCACCAAGACATTTTTTGAAAGAAATGTGCATGTTTATTATTACAGAATATACTTTGGTTAAAACTTCCTTTTTTTTTTAATAGTGTGCTTGTTGACTTGTTCTTGGGCTGAGACATTTTGCAGGAAAACAGACACTCACTCCACACAAGGTACACATATTGGGAAATATGCAAGTTGGGTTAGAAAGCCCTTTTTTTTCGTGTTTCATCGGGGTCCATGATTCAGATAATGTTTTCCAGTCACTTTTTTTTTTTAATATGGCATATCTATTCTTATGGTAAGAGTTTATAATTGCTGCACAATTAATTTTTAAACTTATTTTAAGTAAATATTTTGGTTAGTTTTGATGTTTTGTGTGTGTGTGTGTGTGTGTGTGTGTGTGTGTGTGTGTGTGTGCGTGTGTGTGTATGTGTGTACATATGTATGTGTGTACACACAATATGCCAATTTAACTCGCTATGTCACCTGGAAGCGGGGATTGTGAATTTCCTTTTTCATTACCATATAGGAGGTGATATACCTCCCCAAACTAGTTTGGAGTGCGAAATATGAACTTGACAGGCCCTTTCTTATATACTAATATAAAACACCTTGAACCCTTGCAGTGCCCAAAGCCAATCTCATCGGCTTTCCCATGCACGTATTTTCAAACGTTCGCCATTATCATTAACACAAAAGTAAATACAAGTAGACAGTTTTATATGCTCGATGTGATTGGTTAATAACATAAAAATCCATTTTTCACAGTAAAATTCAACCAACAGCCTTCACAGTAATCAATGACAAAAACCACCACGGAATTTGACACCGATACACTACTTTAATCTTTTCTTCACCATTGAGTTATTCACTCTCATCATTTGTGTGACTAATCAGTATGCACAATCAATCCTCACGCACCTGACAGATTGTCTTCGGGAACGTGTCCATTCTCGTTATCGACAATGGGTTCCAGTCACCGTAGCAGAAATGAAGAAGTACATGGGTCTTTGTATCAACATTGGCTTGATAAAGAAGAAGAAGATATCCAATTGCTGGAGTAAGAAATATTCGTCTCAAGAAATGTCATTCTTCTGCCGAATAATGTCAAAGAACAGATTCTCTCTGATATCACGAATGTTTCACCTCAATGATAACAACAACAGAAAACAACATGGTGATGAAAACTTTGACCCATGTCATAAAGTGAGACCCATTTTGGATCATTTGAGCACTATATATTAGCATCATTATATTCCATCCCAGGATTTATCCATCGACGAGAGCATAATAGACATGAAAAACAGAGATGCTCACAACAAGTATGTTCCAAATAAAAGACAATCGTTTCAGCACTGTAGACATTGTAGACAATGTAATTTGAAGAAAGTCAGTGACTGCAAAGTAGTAGCGGGTGAGAGTGTTGCCAGACAGGATAGGATGGTGGTGTGCAGGATGACACTGATGGTGAGGAAGGTGAAGAAGGCAAAGGCAGAGCAGAAGACAAAGTGGTGGGAGCTGAAAAAGGAAGAATATCATGTTGTCTTCAAGGAGGAGTTGAAACAAGTTTTGGGTGGTCAAAAAGTGCTTCCAGATGACTGGACAACTACAGCTAATGTGATCAGGGAGACAGGTAAGAGAGTACTTAGTGTGTCCTATGGATGGAAAGTAGATAAGGAGACTTGGTGGTGGAATGAGGAAGTGCAGGAGTGTGTACAAAGGAAGAGGTTAGCTAATAATAAGTGAGACATTGAGAGAACTGAAGGGAGTAAACAGAAGTACAGGGAGATGCAGCATAAGGTGAAGGTAGCTGTGTCAAAAGCCAAACAGAGGGCATATGATGACTTGTATGCTAGAGTGGAAGGTAAGCAGGGAGAAAATGATTTATGCAGGCTGGCACAGCAAAGAAATAGAGATGGGAAGGATGTACAGCAAGTGATTAAGGACAGAGAGGGAAATCTATTGACCGATGACAAAAGTGTACTGGGAAGATGGAAAGAGTACTTTGAAGAGCTGATGAATGAGGAAAATGAGAGTGAAAAAAAGAGTAGAGGGGATGACCATTGAGGACCAGGAAGTAGCAAAGATTAGTAAGGGTGAAGTGAGGAGGGCATTGAAGAGGATGAGGAGTGGAAAGGCAGTTGGTCCTGATGACATGGGACTAGAAGACATGACATGTCTAGAAGAGGTAACAGTAGACTTTCTGACAAGAGCATTCGACAAGGTCTTGAGAATGAGAAGATGCCAGAGGAAGGGAGGAGAATTGTGCTGGTGCCCATTCCTAAGAACAAGGGAGATGTGCAGAGTTGTGGCAACTATAGAGGGATAAAGTTGATGAGCCATACAATTAAGTTATGGGAAAGAATAGTGGAAGCTAGGCTAAGGGCAGAGGTCAGCATTTGTGAACAACAGTTTGGTTTCATGCAAAGAAAGAGCACCACAGATGCAGTGTTTGCTTTGAGGATGTTAAAAGAGAAGTTCTGGGGTGCCAGAGAAGTATTCTAGAGTGGTGCAGGACATGTATAAGAGAGAAAGAGATGTGCTGTCGGTGTGACAGAAGAGTTCAAGGTGGAGGTGGGACTGTATCAAGAATCAGCTCTGAGCCCCTTCTTATTTGCTATGGTGATGGGCAGGCTGACAGACAAGGTTACACAAAAATCCCCATGGACTATGATGCTCGCAAATGGCATTGTGATCTGTAGTGAGGGCAGAAAACAGGTAAAGGAAAATCTAGAGATGTGAAGGTATTCGCTGGAACGGAGAGGAATGAAGGTTAGCCTCAGTAAGACAGAATACATGTTTGTGAACGAGAAGGATCCAAGAGGAATGGTGAGATTAAAAGGAGCAGAGATAAGGAAGGTGGAGGATTTTAAGTACTTGGGCTCAACAGTCCAGAGAAATGGAGAGTGTGGAAAAGAGGTGAAGTGTGTGCAGGCAGGTTGGAATGGTTGGAGAAAAGTGTCAGGTGAGATGTGTGATAGATAGGAAGGTATCAGCAAGAATGAAGGAAAAGTGTACAAGACGGTGATGAGGCCAGTGATGTCGTATGGTTTAGAAGCAGTGGCGCTGAGGAAAAGACAGGAGGCAGAGCTGGAGCTAGCAGAGATGAAAATGTTGAGGTTCCCTTTGGGAGTAACAAGGATGGATAGGATCAGAAATGAGTACATCAGAGGGACAGCATATGTAAGATGTTTTGGAGACAAAGTCAGAGTAGCTAGATTGAGATGGTTTGGACATGTACAGAGGAGGGATAGTGAATATATTGGTAGTAAGATGCTAAGGTTGGAACTACCAGGCAGAAGGCCTAGAGGAAGACCTTCTTCTTTTCCTTTCGGCTTTTCCCTTCAGGGGTCGCCACAGCGAATCATCTGCCTCCATCTCACCCTATCCTTTGCATCTTCTTCTCTTACACCAACGACCTTCATGTCCTCCTTCACCACATCCATGAATCGTCTCTTTGGTCTTCCTCTAGGCCTTCTGCCTGGTAGTTCCAGCCTCAGCATCCTATTACCAATATACTCACTATCCCTCCTCTGTACATGTCCAAACCATCTCAATCTAGCCTCTCTAACTTTGTCTCCAAAACGTCTTACATGTGCATGCTCATTCCTAATCCTATCCATCCTCGTTACTCCCAAAGAGAACCTCAACATTTTCATCTCTGCTACCTCCAACTCTGCCTCCTGTCTTTTCCCCAGGGCCACTGTTTCTAACCCATACAACATCGTTGGCCTCAACACCGTCTTGTACACTTTTCCTTTCATTCTCGCCGATACCCTCCTGTCACACATCACACCGGACACTTTTCTCCAACCATTCCAACCTGCCTGCACACGCTTCTTGACCTCTTTTCCACACTCTCCATTGCTCTGGATTGTTGAGCCTAAGTACTTAAAATCCTCCACCTTCCTTATCTCTGCTCCCTGTAATCTCACCGTTCCTCTTTGGTCCTTGTCATTCATGCACATGTATTCTGTCTTACTGAGGCTAATCTTCATTCCCCTCCTTTCCAGGGCATACCTCCACCTCTCAAGATTTTCCTGCACTTGTTCTCTGCTCTCATTACAGATCACAATGTCATCTGCAAACATCATAGTCCATGGGGAATCTTGTCTAACCTCGTCTGTCAGCCTGTCCATCACCATAGCAAACAAGAAGGGGCTGAGAGCTGACCCTTGATGCAGTCCCACCTCCACCTTGAACTCTTGTGTCACACCGACAGCACACCTCACCACCCTCTTACATCTCTCATACATGTCCTGCACCACTCTAACATACTTCTCTGCCACTCCAGACTTCCTCATGCAATACCACAGTTCTTCTCTCGGCACCCTGTCATATGCTTTCTCCAGATCCACAAAGGCACAATGCAGCTCCCTCTGACCTTCTTTATCCCTCTGTAGTTGCCACAACTCTGCACATCTCCCTTGTTCTTAAAAATGGGCACCAGCACACTTCTCCTCCATTCCTCTGGCATCATCTCACTCTCTAAGACCTTGTTAAATGTTCTTGTCAGAAAATCTACTGCTACCTCTCCTAGACACTTCCATACCTCCACCGGTATGTCATCAGGACCAACTGCCTTTCCATTCTTCATCCTCTTCAATTCCCTCCTCACTTCACCCTTACTAATCTTTGCTACTTCCTGGTCCTCAACAGTCACCTCTTCTACTCTTTTTCTCTCTCATTTTCCTCATTCATCAGCTCTTCAAAGTACTCTTTCCATCTTCCCAGCACACTTCTGTCATCAGTCAATACATTTCCCTCTCTGTCCTTTATCAATCTAACTTGCTGCACGTCCTTCCCATCTCTATTTCTCTGCTGTGCCAACGTGTATAAATCATTTTCTCCCTCCTTATTTTCCAACCGAGCATACAAGTCATCAAACGCGCTCTGTTTGGCCTTTGACACTGCTACCTTTGCCTTACGCTGTGTCTCCCTGTACTCCTGTTTACTCTCTTCGGTTTTCTCAATGTCCCACTTCTTCTTAGCTAATCTCCTCCTTTGTACACACTCCTGCACTTCCTCATTCCACCACCAAGTCTCCTTATCTACTTTCCTTCCAGATGACACACCAAGTATTCTCCTACCTGTCTCCCTGATCACATTAGCTGTAGTTGTCCAGTCATCTGGAAGCACTTCCTGACCACCCAAAGCCTGTTTCAACTCCTCCTTGAAGACAACCTGACACTCTTCCTTTTTCAACTTCCACCAATTTGTCTTCTGCTCTGCCTTTGCCTTCTTCACCTTCCTCACCATCAGCATCATCCTGCACACCACCATCCTATGCTGTTTGGCAACACTCTCACCCGCTACTACTTTGCAGTCACTGACTTCCTTTAAATTACATCGCCTGCACAAGATGTAGTCTACCTGTGTGCTCCTACCTCCACTTTTATAAGTCACCCTATGCTCCTCTCTCTTCTGGAAGAAAGTACCAAGAGGAAGACCAAAGAGGAGATTTATGGATGTTGTGAAGGAGGACATGAAGTTAGTTGGTGTAAGAGAAAAGATGCAGAGGATAGGGTGAGATGGGGGCAGATGATTTGCCACTGAAGTGAACAGCCAAAAGGAAAAGAAGAAGAAGAAGAATCGTTTCGGCATAAAGAAGTTTGAGGTATGTGAGGCAAAGACAGCCGTTTTCAGGACCTCTTACATTGAGCAACAATCCTGCTATCACAAAATCATTATCCAAAATGATGACTAATACTAAAGTCACCTGGTTAGCTAAGTTTGAGTAATCCATAGCATGGTGGCCATCTTGGATTTCTGGTCATGTGACCAGTTTCTGCCCTTTTTGCTCAAAAAAAATTAAAAGTTTTTTTTTTAAAACGGACAACACAAGAGCTATTCATAACATATCGTTTACTCATGTAAATACAATTTAGGAATCTAAAACCAATATATAAAATGCCTGCCATTTCAGGGTTCAGTATGGGGCACAGCTGGGGTTAATCAGAACGTGAGGCTTTTTCGGTAACTAAGGACAAACAAAGTTGCTTTAAATTGATATGATCCAAGTCCAACCACTTTGTCGTTTGTGAAGTTATAAAAATGATTATGATGATGCTCTCATAGCAAGGTTAGGCCTGTTACATACTATTAAATGTAGTTGTAGAGATTACGTTAGGAGTGTCATAAGGTTGTTGCTTTGTTGACTTTTCCATCAGTTAAATTCACAGTAAAAAGGGACAATGCTTTATAAGCTTTTTTGCTCCGAAGTTTGGAACATTATAGCTGTAATTACTTTTTAGAAGATGTTCTTTCTTACAAGACAATTTCCCATTCATTAATTTTGTGAACAGCTTAATCCTAATTAGGATTGCAGGGAGGCATGGCACCCATCTTAGCTGACTTCAGGTGAGGGCGGGGTACATCCTGAACAGCACGCCAGGCCATCTCAGAGCCAACACTCACAAAACCATACATACTCACACCTGTGGGCGATCTGGAAAAGCCACTTAACCGACTGTACATGTTTTTGGACTATGAGAGGAAACTGGAGA
>CM045740.1:35100724-35113224 GCA_024760905.1 Plotosus lineatus | reverse complement strand
ATGGGGACCAAGACCCCCCCCCCTACCCAACCGCCAATTTCCACGAAGTAGGATCAACCTCGTGACTACGTATACCTACATATATATGTGTATATAATATCAATGAATACATATTAAATGCTATTAATGCTTATAATAACATTTAAACACGACACATACAGATGCGCACACGCACATTTAGATGCGCACCTCACATAAAAATGTAAGTACGTAGTTTTGCTGGGGGGGGGGGGGTGTTTTTTTTGTTTTTGTTTGTTTCAATCAATCAATCAATCTGGGTGCCATGCCAGAATTCTGGAGTAGGCGGCAGCCATAACAGCCTTTTCTTCAAGGTTCTTTAGATCCTGAGTGAGCACAATGGGTCTCCAACCAGTTGAACTTTCTAACCATGCCCAGTATATAGTTCATTGTCTTCCCATTGATCTTTTTCCTTCTACACAGTCAGCAC
Source organism: Plotosus lineatus (assembly GCA_024760905.1). Classification (NCBI taxonomy): domain Eukaryota; kingdom Metazoa; phylum Chordata; class Actinopteri; order Siluriformes; family Plotosidae; genus Plotosus; species Plotosus lineatus. The sequence continues at coordinate 35,112,776 of CM045740.1, read as the reverse complement.
AACTTCTTCAAGCCTTTCCTTTTTCATCACATGCCCTACAAACCAAATATGCCTGTTCATGATCAACTGTAATTAACATCTACTATTCCCTGCCCTACGCAAAACATCCACATTGGTGATCCTGTCTGTCCATGATATCCTCAACATTCTCCTTAGAAACCACATTTCCACTGCTCTAAATCTGTCTTCAAGACTTTTAGTAATAGTCCATCTCTCGCAACCATATATTGGACTCGACCACACGTAGTATTTAAGTAGCTTAATTCTGGTTTCGATAGACACACTACTTGATCGTAGAACCCTCTCCAACTTCTTGAAGGTTTCTTTCACAATTCCAATTCTTCTCTTTATTTCCACCTCTGATCTAGTGTCCGCTTAAAATACATACCCAGATAAACAAATTGTTCAACTTTCTCCAGCTCTTGGCCCTTAACCAGGATATTACATGTTGTCTCTTTCTTCTTTGAAAATACCATCACAAAAGACTTCTTTCTGTTTTTCTCCAAACCTTTCCTCCCACTTTCTTCTACCACTGCATCCACAATGTTCTACAGCTTTTCTTCACTATCTGCTATTAATGCTGTGTCATCTGCATATCTGATGTGGTTAATATTTATTCCACCAATGGATATTCATTTCATGTCCTTAATGTTTTGCACGATCATTTCCGTGTAAAGTGAAAAAGGGTCAGGAGATAGTATCCATCCCTGTGTCACTCCCCTCCTTATTTCGACATACTCACTAACTTCGCCATTGAGTCTCACAGCTTCCTTTTGTTCCCAGTATAAGTTTTTCAACAGCTCAGTATCCAGATCTAATGCTTCCAGGAATTCAAACAAGGGCTCAAGTTTAACTCAATTGAAAGCTTTCACATAGTCAATGAAACAAACATGTACTTCTCTTTGCATACTAACGGCTTTCTCTGCTGATATTTTCAGTACAAAGATGGCATTCCGTGTGCCATTATCTGCTCTGAATCCATATTGCTCTTCTGCTACCTCTCCAACTGTTCCACCGCGCAGCCTATCTAGAAAAACTTTAAGAATCAGCTTTGTTAGTTGACTCATTAAGATGATCGTTCCAAAAAACTCACATTTCGTAAACCCCGGTTTATTTGGCAGAGTGATAAAGATAGATCTGCACATCATCTCTGGAAAGTGACCTTCCTTGTAGATTTTATTTGCTGACCTTGTTATTTGTTCTATCCCAAACTCTTCTAGAGCCAAGATCATTTCTGCCACAATCCCATCCAGGCCAGCAGCTTTACCTCTTTTCATGTTCTTTGCAGCCTTTTCTATTTCCACTTTCAAAATCGGGTTATCTCCTTGTTTCTGGGAAATATTTCTTTCTTCTCTGTTATCAGCAAACAACTTTTCTATATACTCTTTCTATACTCTTCGATGTAACATTTCCTCTTGATTAACCAAAATACTTCCATCCTTTGCTTTGATGCAGCTGGGTGTATCACACTTTCTACTTGAGGTTAACTTTCACACCATGTCATGCAACTTCTGTGCGTTGGGCTTCTCCATTCGTTTCAGTTCTTCGCACTGTTTAATATACATGCACTCCTTTGCTTGCCGACATTTTCTACACACATTTCTGTTTAATCTATCATATTCTTCTGACCATCGTTTTACTGTTCTACACTTTTCTATTAGTTCTAAAATCTCTTCCGTCATCCATTCCTGCTTCTTCCTTTGTGGTACAGGAGGTATGATTTCTTCAGTAGCTTTACTAATTGCCAAACAAATTTGGTCAAAATCATCTACCGCTCTGTTATTCTCATTATCATTTTGCATGTGGAGTTTAATCGTTTGTTGAAAAGCCATTTTCACATCAATGGATTTCAATTGGTCTAGGTCTCTCCGTATCACATTTCTTCTTGTTTCAGTTTCTTCAATTTCAGCTTTACAAATGCAACTAATAGAGCATGATCATTGTTGCAATCTGCACCAGGATAGCACTTTGCTTGTGTGACAGCATTTCTGAATCTCTTCTTGATTGTTATGAAATTGATCTGGTTCCTTGAGCAATCATTTGGGCTTCTCCATGTCCATAGACGTCTGGGGTGATGTTGAACGTACGTATTAGTGATCATTTGCTTATTTCCTTCACACCACTGAACCCAGGTATCCCCACAATCATTCCGTTTGCCCAGTCCATGTGGACCTACAACTGCTGATTGACTACCATCACCAACTTTTGCATTTAGGTCACCCATGACAAACAAAATCTCTCAAGATTTGCATTGTGCCATAGCTTTAACCAGGTCTGCATAGATGTTTTCACTGTCTTCCTCATTGCTGTTGGATGTTGGTGCATATAGTTGGATGATGGTGGTGTTGAATGGGCTTCCTTTAAATTTTACCACAATTATTCGATCAGAAACCGCCCAGTAGCCAAGTAGACAGTCTGCTATGTTTGGTCCTAGAAGGATTCCAACTCCATGAATGTGTTCTTTATCTGATCCTGAGTGTAATAATACGGTGTTGTTCTCTAACTTCATTTTTCCCAATTGTAACCATCGGACATCATTCAATCCTAGTATGTTAATTTTTTACTCTCACGATTTCTCTCACAACATTTTCCAAACTTGTTTTGCAGCATTTTCCTTTACTTTTTTCCCTATTTTCCCTTAATTTCCCTCTCTTTTTATTTTTCGATGACTATTTTTGAAAAACCTGCAATGCACTGAAGCTGAAGAAACTGAAGCAAGAAGTAGTGAGGGATCACTGTAATATATTTTATTTTGTTTTTTTACACAAAGCCAATTTATTAAAAAGTTTTTTGTTCTTGAAGTTCTGTATCAAATGAATATGTGAATAAAACCCAAAGTGTATGTATTAGTTACTTTTTCAATTTTTTTTTTCAAATATGTATATTTATTATTGCAAGTGCTCAACTAGAAATGTTGCACGAATTCCATATTAAAATTGAGTCTGTAGTTGTGGAACATGATTGCTTTATGAATTTATAAAGTTTTAATCTCATTCATTCATTTTCTGAACCACTGTATCCTAATTAGGAGTTGTCAATAGTGATTACATATTGTTTAGGCAGTTAGACGACCTCTAAACAATTCATTCCTAGTGGATGTTGCAGTGACGAATCAATGACGTAAGACGATTTGACGGTCCTCTGCTCGTGACGTCACGCATGGTCTTCCTGAACGAGGTCAGTCTGCTGTGGTGCCTGTATGTTGAAGACGTTTCCGTAGATCATGGATAGTCCGTCGACTTCATCCCATAGCCTGAGCAACGTCAGTGACGGACGTTCCCGTATTCAGCATGCCAATGGCACGTTCACATTGAATGTTTGAGCGTCGTGGCATTGAAAATCATCGGGTAATTGTCAGTAAAGACTTGTTTTTCCAATAAGTCACACTGTCAGGCTAACTTGAGCAAAAATGCACTTGTCTCACAAGGTCACATGACTAGAAAAACAAGAAAACATACTTTTCCCTGAATGTGCGCTCACACATGCTTCGTGCATGTGCACGTGAAGTTGTTGTGTGACATGGTGTCTTTGTCAACGTACTTACCCCTAATAATAACGATAATAATTTTGTACTAAGTTTCAAGAAGATATTTAGCGATTTATGAGTGTGAAGTTTCTTTTTTGACTGAGTATACAATGTACAAAAGAATTTTACAATAAAGGTTTTGTCTTTTGGGTTTTTTTTTTTTTTTTTTTACAAGAATAGCTTCAGCTAATCAATTATTAATGTGATTAACCTAGATTTTTGAGTATTTTTATTATTACTGCATCTGACACTCGTCTTAGAGCTGCTGTAATAGATGAATTGTATAAATCAATTATAATAATTAATTATCAGTCTCAGGAAAACACCCTGAAGCCAATTGCATTAAGAAAATTACTTTGATGGAATTAGCCCAAAAATCTAGTTTGATAGTTATCTAGTTTACCGTTAAAAGTACTGAGTGTTTAAACACTCAGCAAAGACACAGCTGCTCTTAATGATTACTTTGACACGTGGTAGCTCAAAATGAACACAAAGTCAGTTTCTATTGTATTTCATCTCAACAATCACGAGGCGTCAAAAACACTTAACATCAGACAAGGTTTTGCCAGCAAAACCCCAATACTTAGGCATTACCCTAGACAGACAGCTCACCTACCGTAAACATCTTGAAGGATGCGCCAACAAAATTGCAAAAAGAAAGTGCATTCTAAGAAAGCTTACAAGAACCACATGGGGTGCATCTCAAACCATTCTGCAAACATCAACCTTGGCCTTATGCTTCAATGCTGCTGAATATTGTGCCCCTGTGTGGACCAGAAGTTCACACACAAAACGTATTGATACTAAGCTGAGGGAGTCAATGCGAACCATCGGAGTGTGCCTCAGGTCAATACCGACCCAGTGGATTCCAGTTGTGAGCTCAGTTGCACCACCCCACATCAGTAGAGAAGATGCGACTCAGAAAATGCTTAAAAGGCTTAAAGACAGCAGATAATATACCTCTGAAAGAGGTATACATGAATGCCGCAGCAACTTCAAGACTCAAGTCAAGAAACCCTTTCTACAAAGCAGAGCTTGAAGACTTTGATCTAACAGAAGCATGGAGAACAGAATGGGAAGGAAATGTTCCAACAGGTGGAAATGAGATAGATGATCTGACTCAAACCTTCCTGGCTTCAAAACTCTTAAACGAAAACACTGGGTAGTAACCAACAGACTCAAAACAAGACATGTAAAGACTGCCTACATGATGCACAAATGGAAACTAAAGAACTCCACTATATGCCCTCGGTGTAGCAGTGCTCCTGAAACCACAGATTATATCATTTTAAATTGTCCAATGACAAGACTGGAATGCGGCTATGCATCAGTTCAGAAAGCAGATCATGAACTGACGGCCTGGATAGATAAACATAATCTGGAGGTGTAGCCATACGACACAATCTAAGTTCTTTCAATAGCTAAAGTTAAAAGTGCATATGGGCAGTTATACAATCAAGGAGCACATGAGTCACAAGCGGTGGCGGGTCATTCATTTGGTACCTGGGTCTTCAGTGGGGCTTAACGGACTTAATCCACCTTTTAATACCATCAGTATATTGTTATAATTACACCAGCCATTAATAATATACAAAAACAGAAGCTAACAAGGCATGGCATTGTAGACAGAAAGATATTTTTGCGCATTTCTGCTAGTAACTCGGAGCATTGCATCATTTTCACCAGTGTTTACCACTGAAAGCTGCTTAGCCAAAAGTAAAAAAGAGTACAATGTCTAGATTTCCTGGAAAAGTGTGTCTTGATATATTGGTATATTGATATATTGTAAGCCTGCTAGCTGGCCCCGTGAGGCAAATCTGCAATCTGAGTGGTTAAAGAAAGAGCCCCATTGCTAAAATAGTTTAAGTGACATTGGCCAGCAGTACTGGTACTGAAGGCCTTGGGTAGATTAGGCTGGCATGGCAGCACAGACATTTGAAATATCATCATCATCATCATCTTCTTCCGCTTAGTCCAGGGTCGGGTCGCGGGGGCAGCAACCTCAGCAAAGAGGTCCAGACATCCCTCTCCCGAGCCACTTCCTCCAACTCTCCTGGGGGGACACCGAGGCGGTCCCAGACAAGCTGAGAGACATAGTCCCTCCAGCGTGTTCTAGGTCGACCCCGGGGTCTCTTCCCGGTTGGACATGCCCGAAACACCACACCAGGGAGGCGTCCGGGGGGCATTCTGACCAGATGCCTGAGCCACCTCAACTGGCCCCTCTCAATGCGGAGGAGCAGCGGATCTACTCTGAGCTCTCCCCGGATGGCGGAGCTTCTCACCTTATCTCTAAGGGAGAACCCCGCCATCCGGCGAAGGAAGCTCATTTCAGCCGCTTGTATCCGTGATCTTGTTCTTTCGGTTATTACCCAAAGCTCGTGACCATAGGGTTGGAACGTAGATCGACTGGTAAATTGAGAGCTTTGCCTTGCGGCTCAGCTCCTTCTTCACCATGACGGACCGGTACAGGCACCGCTTAACAGCAGAGGCTGCAGCGATCCGTCTGTCGATCTCTCGCTCCATCCTTCCCTCACTCGTAAACAAGACCCCAAGATACTTAAACTCCTCCACTTGGGGCAGGACCTCATTCCCGACCTGGAGGGTGCATTCCACCATTGTCCGACTGAGAACCATAGCCTCGGACTTGGAGGTACTGATCTTCATCCCGGCTGCTTCGCACTCAGCTGCGAATTGCTCCAATGAGAGCTGGAGGGCCCGACTTGATGAAGCCAAGAGGACAACATCATCCGCAAAAAGCAGAGATGATATCCGATGGCCACCAAACCAGAACCCCTCATCGCCTCGACTGCGCCTAGAAATTCTGTCCATAAAAATTATGAACAGAATCGGTGACAAAGGACAGCCTTGGCGGACTCCAACTCCCACTGGAAACGAACCCAACCTGCTGTTACCAATACGAACCAAACTCTGGCTCCGGTGATACAGCGACCGAATAGCTCGTAGCAACGGATCCGGAACGCCGTACTCTCGGAGCACGCCCCACAAGATCGTTCGAGGGACACGGTCGAAAGCCTTCTCCAAATCCACAAAGCACATTTGGACAGATTGGGCAAACTTCCATGCCCCCTCCAGAATCCTGTGGAGCGTATAGAGTTGGTCAAGAGTGCTGCGGGCAGGACGAAAACCACATTGTTCCTCCTGAATCCGAGGTTCAATTATCGGTCGGATCCTCCTCTCTAGTACCGCTGCATAGACTTTCCCAGGTAGGCTGAGGAGTGTAATTCCCCGATAATTGGAACACACCCTCCGGTCCCCCTTCTTAAAAATTGGGACCACCACCCCAGTTTGCCAATCCAGAGGTACAGCCCCCTGATGACCACGCGATGTTGCAGAGACGTGTAAACCAAGACAGTCCTACAACATCCAGAGCCGTGAGATATTCCGGGCGGATCTCGTCCAACCCCGGAGCTCGACCACCGAGGAGCTTTTTGACAACCTCAGTGACCTCCACTCCAGTGATGGGCGGCCCCTCACCCGAACCCCCAGGGTCTTCCTCTTCCATGGAGGGCGTGTTAGTGGGATTGAGGAGGTCCTCAAAGTATTCCCTCCACCTCTCAACAACATCCCCAGTCAAGGTAAGCAGCTCCCCACCTCCACTGTAAACAGTGTTTGTGAAGAACTGCTTCCCCCTCCTAAGGCGTCGGATGGTGGCCCAGAACCTTTTTGAGGCCAACCGATAATCACTCTCCAGGCCCTCACCGAACTCCTCCCACGCCCGAGATTTTGCATCTGCGACAGCCTCGTCTGCAGCACGTTTGGCTTGCTGGTACCCATTTGCTGCCTTAGAAGTCCCACAGGCTAATAAAACCCGATAGGCCTCCTTCTTCAGCTGGACGGCCCCCTTCACCGCAGGTGTCCACCACCGGGTTCGGGGATTACCACCACGACAAGCACCGATGACCTTACGGCCACAGCTATTGGCTGCCGCCTCAGCAATGGAGGCACGAAACATGGCCCATTCGGATTCCATGTCCCCCGCCTCCTCCGGAACGTGGTTGTAGCTCTGCCGGAGGTGGGAGTTAAAGGCCTCTCGGACAGGGGGCTCCGCCAAACGTTCCCAGCAGACCCTGATTACACGCTTGGGCCTGCCAGGTCTGGAAGGCAACCTCCCACACCACCGAAGCCAACTCACCACCAGGTAGTGATCGGTAGACAGCTCAGCTCCTCTCTTCACCCGAGTGTCCAGAACATATGGTCGCAAGTCCGATGACACGACTACAAAGTCAATCATCGAACTGCGACCTCGGGTGTCCTGGTGCCAAGTGCACTTATGGACACCCTTATGTTCGAACATGGTGTTCGTGATAGACAAACTATGACGAACACAGAAGTCCAACAACGAAACACCATTCGGATTCAGACTGGAGAGGCCGTACCTACCGATCACACCCTTCCAGGTCACACTATTGTTGCCCACATGGGCGTTGAAGTCTCCCAAGACAATGCGCAAGTCTCCCGAGGGAGCGTTTCCAACACCCCCCCCCAAAGACTCCAAAAAGGGAGGGTACTCTGAACTGTTATTTGGTGCATAAGCACAAATAACAGTCAGGACCCGTCCCCCCACCCGAAGACAGAGGGAAGCTACCCTTTCTTCAACCGGGGAGAACCCCAACATTTGGGCACCGAGACGGGGGGCAACAAGAATACTCACACCGGCTCGCCGCCTCTCCCCATGAGCAACTCCAGAATAGAAGAAGGTCCAGCCTCTTTCGAGATGGATGGTTCCAGAGCCCAAGCTATGCGTTGAGGTGAGCCCGACTATATCTAGTCGGTATCTCTCCACCTCATGCACCAAATCAGGCTCCTTTCCTGCCAGAGAGGTGACATTCCATGTCCCGAGGGTCAGAGTAAGTAGCCGAGGATCGGTCCGACAGAACCCATGCCTTTGGCTGCCACCCAACTCACACTGCACCCGACCCCTAAAACTCCTCCCACGGGTGGTGGGTCCATGGGAGGGCGGACCCATGTCTCCTTTTCAGGCTAGGCCCGGCCAGGCTCCATGGGCATAAGCCCGACCACCAGGCGCTCACCTTCGAGCCCCTCCCCTGGGCCTGGCTCCAGGAGGGAACCCCGGTGACCTGCATCCGGGCAAGGGAGACTGCTTCAAATGTTTACTCCGAGATGGCATAGGGGTATTCTGAATAGGGGTCTTCTGAATCGCACTTTGTCTGGACCTTCACCCAGGACCTGTTTGCCTTGGGTGACCCTACCAGGGGCATTATGCCCCCGACCACATAGCTCCTCGGATCATTAGGTCACGCAAACCCCTCCACCACGATAAGGTGGCGATTCAGGGAGGGGCCATTTGAAATATGATTGATCAAAAAAAAAAATCTAACATACACACTGGAAGCAGTGCAGTCAAGAGACACACTACGAAATGAAGAGAATAGACTATTGGGAATAAATCAATTCTTCTGAATGTGTTTATGCCAGCAGAGAAGGCTTTGCTGGCTCTGACAACCCGCCACTTGTCAGACGGACTAAAAGCTCAACTGCGAATTTTTACTTATGAGATGAATTTATTAAGACAAGGCCTACTAGATTATCATTTAAAATTCAAAAGCTTAATGATTAACTATTGTGAAATTATAGAAATGTGCATTGGACCTTACATTTAATGGAAAAATATAAATGTTTAGGAGGGGCCATGTTTTGAAAGACACCAAACCTTCTGTCACTTGCCAAGTTTTACAGTACCAGACTTTGTAGGAAATTCCAATTACTCTTGATAACAATGTTAAGTACATATGTGCCTTTACAGGTGAGTAAAAAAAAAAAAAGAATAATAAAAAAATTAAATTCAGTATAATAAAAACTAATAATAATAATAATAAAAATTCAGTATAAAACTGAAATTTATAACCCAAGTCAGAGGCCTTGTTTAGGAGGGAACATTTTTCATTATTGATGGACAAAACATGCCATTTATGATGGTTTACAGAACTTTTTGTGAACAGTGCCCAGCCAGTACGTATGGCAAAATCAATGTCTTAGATATAGCATGCAAAGTGAAAAACAACAAATACATGTTTCATTGTGCACTTCTTATTTTTTGTACCACAGGTTAAATATAACATACACACACAATATAATATAAATATATATATCTTCTCTTCCTTTCGGCTTTTTCCCTTTTCAGGGGTCGCCACAGTGACAGGGTTTCAGATCCCAAATGTTTGATTTGGTATATAATTTTATTTTGGATGCCATATATATTATTAAAACCTGAGGGCTCAATGCCCGTTGGTGTCTGCAGCTTGCTTAATAATCGCTTTCCACTTGGCCCGGTCTTGGGCAGCATGGTATAGATGGGTTATATTGTCGCGGCACCATTCTTTGATGTCATCCAGCCACTTTCTTCTCGGGAAACCTCTTCTGTTGTTCCCTCCGATTGATCCAAAGACCACTTGCTTGGTTAACCTGTTGTCGGTCATGCGGCATACAGTCCTAGCTTTCTGTAGATGATTTTTTGGACGATGTTCTGTGAGCAGTTGATCCTTTTCCTTATGTTCTCATTGGTGACTCTATGGTACCAGAGGATGTTATGTATCCTGCGATAACATTTCATCTCAAAAGCGAGAAGTCTTTGGCGGTCGCTCAGCTTTAATGTCCATGCCTTTGTCGCATAGAGGAGGATGCCGAATATGCAGGTTCTCAGAATTTGAAGCTTGGTGTTGATGATGATTATTCCATGTAATGTTAAATCTGCCCATAGCACCATAGGCTTTACCGATGTGTCTTCTGATTCCTTTACTGATATCATTGTCAGTGGTGAACAGGCTTCCTAAGTATTCAAATTCTTTAATGCATTCAACATTTCAGTCACGATTTTAAGCTCGATATCAACATTACTCCCAAAGGCCATAGATTTGGTTTTGTTAATGTTTATCAGCAGCCCTGTTCTTCTACCCTCAGTGTTAACCATAATGGTGTTTCTTTGGAGGCTGGGGGTGTCAAAATCCAGTAGGTCAATGTCATCGGCGAAGCGGAGGTTGTTAATGTTGATGCCTGAGACTACAATGCCACTATCGTTGGCTTGGATGTTATCCATAACTCTTTCCAGGAACATGATGAAAATGTTTGGAGAGATGGGATCTCCTTGTCGTGAACCTTTCTCTTGTTTGAACCAGTCACCCATGTCATTGCCAATACGCACTGCTGCTTTGGAGCTCTGATAAATGCTGGCAAGCATGCGGATGAGCTTGGGTTCAACTCCATAGGATTTAAGGACCACCCAGATGGTTTTGTGGTCAATAGTGTCAAAAGCTTTTTGGAAGTCAATGAAACAGTTATCGATGGTAATGTTCTTTCTGTGGGCTTTTTCAGCTTTGAGCCTCAGAATAAGGATTTGTTGGACGGCGCTCCTGTCCTGCCTGAATCCAGCCTGTTCCTCAGCAAGGTGGGGTACAATTCTAGTGCTGAGTCTGTTGTGGATGATAATTAGGAGGCATTTACACATGTGGTTAATCAGCAACAGTGTGTGGTAGTTGCTGCATTGGAAGAGGTCACCTTTTTTGGTATGGTAACCACGATGACTTTGGACCATTCTTCAGGGATTTTCTCTGCTTCCCAGGCAGCACTGCAGAGTTTGTGGATGTGCGTCACCAGGTTATCTCCTCCAGCTTGGATAATCTCTCCTACGATGCCATCAGTACCTGGACTCTTGTTGTGTTTGAGTTGTTTGATTGCGTTGGTAACATCGTCCATCAGGATTGGATCGTTAATATCTTCGCTAGATGGCGAAATAGCATTAAGTTCGTTCGCGCGGGACTGATCAGTGCTGCTGGACTTGTAGAGAGATTCACAGTAAGATGTCCATCTTTTGATAAGTAAGATTCACAGTAAGATCTGGCCATTTTGGTCTTTGATTGTCCCCTGTCTGGGTTGATATTTCCTGTTGAGGTCTTTGATTAGTTTATAAGTTGCTCTTCTTTGGTTTTGGCTAGCACTATGTTCAATCAGGCTGCATTGTTGTTTAAGCCAGTTCTCTTTATCCTTTCTTGCTGCTCTTCTGACTTCATTGCACAGTTTGCGGTATTTGTTTCGATTGTTATTAGAATGGGAGATGCTATTTTTCATTTGTCGTTTCCTATCTGCTAGTTTGAGAGTTTCATTTGTGATCCAGGTTTTATGTTAGATAATTTTTCTTCTAATGCATCTTGGAAATTTGTGCGTGTATTAAGGTTGTTGAGACTGGTGATGTCTCTTTTGGGTTTGATCCTGAACTGAAGCCGTGTCTTGCATATAACAAGGCTGTGGTCAGAAGAGATGTCAGCGCCTTGGTAAGTTCTGCAGTTTCTGCTGGCTGTTTTCCAGCGTTTATTGATGAGGATGGCGATGGCACTGATGGCCATATTAGATAAGCCAACATTGTTAACTCGGGCCTCAACCGATCTGGTATGAAATTGTTTCTTGTGATTCGCATATTTAATTTGGCATTTGTTTTACGCCGGATGCACTTCCTGACGCAACCCTCTGCATTTATCCGGGCTTGGGACCGGT